>CM062282.1:1048859-1121359 GCA_031216635.1 Dissostichus eleginoides | reverse complement strand
AGGTGTATATCAGTATGTAGTGTCTCTACTTTAAAGAGTCCTCTCCTGCTGATGTTCAGGTGTATATCAGTATGTAGTGTCTCTACTTTAAAGAGTCCTCTCCTGCTGATGTTCAGGTGTATATCAGTATGTAGTGTCTCTACTTTAAAGAGTCCTCTCTGCTGATGTCAGGTGTATATCAGTATGTAGTGTCTCTACTTTAAAGAGTCCTCTCCTGCTGATGTTCAGGTGTTTATCAGTTGTAGAGTCTCTACTTTAAAGAGTCCTCTCCTGCTGCTGTCAGGTGTATATCAGTATGTAGTGTCTCTACTTTAAAGAGTCCTCTCCTGCTGATGTTCAGGTGTATATCAGTATGTAGTGTCTCTACTTTAAAGAGTCCTCTCCTGCTGATGTTCAGGTGTATATCAGTATGGAGTGTCTCTACTTTAAAGAGTCCTCTCCTGCTGATGTTCAGGTGTATATCAGTATGTAGTGTCTCTACTTTAAAGAGTCCTCTCCTGCTGATGTTCAGGTGTATATCAGTATGTAGTGTCTGCTCTGATTGATTAGCTGGCCGGCTCTGTTGTTAATAGTCAACCGGCCCTTAGCCCAGTGGTTCCCAACCTGGGGTGCGCGCCCCCCTTGAGGGCGCGCCATAGATCGCAGGGGGTGCGCCAGGCCTCAGATGATTTGAGGCCTGATATCATATTTAGACTTTTTTTTTACATATAATTGTAACGCAATACATGATTGTCGCTAAAAGCCTTGTCTCTACATTACAATAAAATATAGAAATTAATTGATTCATTAATTTTAATAAACATTCTACAAATGAATCTGATACTCCTCCGATTCGCGCCAACATTGACGTTACTGTGTTCCGTAGTAGTAACAGTTTGCTGTGCTTGCTAGCTAGCGACCGACTTCATAAGGTGAATATTTTGTCTAAAAATGTCTGAAAAACGTAAAGGAGATGACAGCTCATCTGCAATCAAAAAGAAAATGAGGACCTACCTAGAGAGCTATCTTAACTTAGGTTTCATGGAGGGAACGGACAAAACCCGCCCAGAGTGTGTGATATGCAGAGAGAAGCTAGCCAACGAGCATGAAACCCTGCAAAATGAAGAGACACCAACAGACCATGCACCCAGAAACGGTCGGGCGTGATCGGGACTTTTTCATAAAGAAACAACAGCTTGCAAAGGCAAACAAGCCACTGGATATCAGACCAGCGTTTGTTAGGGCTGGCAGCGATGCACAGAAGGCCACCGAGGCCTCTTTTGAATGTGCACTTTTAATAGCAAAGGCAAAGAAACCGCACAACATTGGCGAGCAGCTCATTAAGCCAGCTTGCATTAAAATGGTTGAGAAACTGTGCGGCCCGCAGGTGGCGGAGAAGCTAAAAACTGTACCACTGTCAAACAATACGGTGAAAGACAGAATTGACAAGATGGCAAGTAACTGCGAGCTGCAGCTGCTCGAAAATCTTGGAAAGGGGCCATTTGCCATACAACTTGATGAAACTACAACTGTAGCAGACGAGGCTGTGCTCATCGTTTATGTGCAATATATCGATGGGGAAGATTTGAAGCAGGACATTCTTATGTCAGTCAACCTCACCACTACCACCCGGGGTGAGGACATTTCTACTGCAGTGGATTCTTACCTCTCATCCCACAATCTTTCCTATGAGAATTTAGTTGCATGTTGTACAGACGGAGCTGCCTCAATGATGGGGAAAAACAAGGGATTTAACAGTCGCTTGAAAGAAAAGGGCCCACACTGCACAATATTTCACTGTGTGATACATCGCCAGGCGCTGGCCAGCAAGAACCTGTCAGAAGACCTCAGCGAAACACTCAACTGTTGTTAAAATAGTCAATTTCATCAAAGGTCGCCCCACCAACAAGCGTCTATTCGCAGACTTGTGCGAGGATGAAGCGCACCCAACCCTCCTCCTGCACACCGAGGTGCGCTGGCTCTCACGCGGCCGAGTGCTGGCACGCTTTGTAGAACTGAAAGACAAAATAGAAGAGTTTCTACAAACTCGTAACCGCGCACTGTCAGAGCAAGTGACCGAGTCATTCTGGACTAAAACAGCATACCTGGCCGACATCTGCAGTCTCTACAATGAAACGAACAAGCGTCTGCAAGGCGTGGAGTCCAACATAATCCAATGTAAAGAGGCGCTCGATGCGTTTGTGCGCAAACTGGAGTACAGGGTCGGGAAAATGGAGAGGGGGGAGCTGCAACAGTTTCCACTACTGCTGAAACAATCCCGAAACAATCCTGAAACTGTGCCTGTGTCTGTACGTCGCGAGTTCATCCGCCATATGAACGCACTGCAAAAGGAAATGAAATCACGGTTCGCTGACATAGACGAGTACGTCTCCAAGGAATTGTGGGTTTTAGATCCAATTTATGGCCAAAGTTGAGGATGTGGAATACCTGGATTGCGAAGATGAGCTCACCGACATCCAAGCTGACTCTCTGTCAAAGAAATACTTCCAGGAAAAAGGATTTAAAAAGTTTTGGATTGTCAAAGGACCAAGCCTCGCTCCAAAGCTCACACTGCATGCCACCACCAGGATTATACTCCCATTCAGTACGACATATCTCTCAGAAACAGCCTTCAGCACACTTGTTGCCATCAAAACTAAAGCACGCAACACACTGGACGTTCACAACGACTTTAGACTGGCTGTCACTCACATTACACCGGACAGTCCATCCCTGGCTGCGGGCATGCAAGCCCAAGGTTCACATTAATGAACCACTTGAACCTCGTCTTCTCTCTGCTACCTGTTCCATGGCAGACAAGCATTTGATTTAACTGCTTAATATGCCAGTTTTTTATTTTTGTTTTATACAGGCCTATGCCACCATATTACCATTTTTTTATTAGGCATAGTCTATTATTTTGAAGTGTCCGTTCTTCTCAATTTGAAATAAATATGATGCATACAATTGCAAGTTAGTAGCTAATAAAGGCATAAAAAGACAGAAATGTATCATTTTTTCTTTAATAGAAATGTTTCTTCTGCGCGTAAGGTGTCGGTTTCAGTTGGATTATTTGTCACAGTTGCTCCGATCAGATCAGGGCGCAAATTCCAACAGGAGTAATTTGGGGGGGCTCTGGGTGAAAAAGGTTGGGAACCCCTGCCTTAGCCTATCAAGTACAATTGGAGTGCAAGTCAATAGAAGCGCGTGTGTAACATAATGATGTCAAAGGAATGGAGGCGTTTCAATGCCTAGTGCTCATAATGCTCAAACATTTGTTAAGACATCAATATGATTCTATTTCTACTTTCTGTTGCAGCATTAACGGTCAAGATGTGTGAGAAGTGAGCCAGCTATCATGGATGGTCAGGACGAATAAAGGTAAAGAGAAAATGTATGTGATTTTATGTTAAACAAACCTTCCTATGGAATGTCTAGTCCTCCAATGGGATTTGCTCCTTTTAAATCATTTGATTATTTTTGCACGTTTAGTGATTCCCTTTTGTGAAGAAGAAACCAACACCGCCATGGCAGATGGAGGGGAAATCAAGGTCAATGAAAGTTAAACAATCAGCATTTTAAAGGAACGTCATTTGCATTTCTTTAACATGCATTCAAGATAAAGTTATCAAACTAACAACTTTGTAAAAACTCTCACCTATTAAACAACTTCAAGTTGTTATGTATAACTACACCTAATGTTTCAACTCCTTAATATGGTCAACAAATAAGTGTTCATTCATTTGAGTGTGAAAAATAACAGGACTTTGTATTTCAGAGTCAGGAGGAGGATCTGCCACCGGACATCAAAGACTGGAGTAAACATCAAGTGAAAGCATGGACTCTCACGTTAGATGATGTGGATGACGGAGTCGCAGAAATCCTGTTTGAGCAGGACATTAATGGACCAAGTCTTTTGCTTTTAGTTAGAGAAGACTTAAAAGAAATGGGTGTGACTTTTGGACCTGCAAAACTTTTCATTCATGCCAGAGATGAGTTAGTGAAATTTAAGAAGAGGAGCCAACAAATGCTACAAATCAGTGAAACCATGCAGCCTTATCCATTTTGTAGGCAGCATGATACACATAGATATATCGAGGGCAACATTCTTGATATTCCAGAATCAGGTGCCTCAGACTTAATTGAACCCTGCCACGAGTATAAAGGTTTCACTAAAACAACTGATGAAACTAAAATGAGCAAGTTCACTACTGAGGTTATCCGCTTTGCAGCTGCCTGCATGAATAGCCGCACAAATGGCACCATACACTTTGGAATAGGTGACAAGCCACATTTCATCCATGGACAAGTGTTGGGAGTGGTCGTTAAGGACAAAGAGGCCTATTTAACGGAACTCAAATCTGCCATTGATTGTTACTTTGAGCATAAACACAAACCATCTGCTCAAATTGCATCAAACCTCCTCGATTTGTTGAGGTCCTCAACAGCAATATGACATCTTCTGACAAATGTGTCATAGAAGTGGACATAGTTCCTGACTATATGGTGTGTGAAGAAAACATCTACTACACATTCAACATTAAAAAAAGAAAAGGTAAAGAAACAGACAAATATGAAACAAAACCAGGCAAGCAACTTGTTGTCCGAGATGGAGGTAGCAGCAGGAATCTTCTTCAACCAACCGCATCGGCCAAACCGAAGTTTGTTGAAGATATGGCAAAGCTGTCACAACGCCGGAAACAAGCTGAAGAGAAGCACCTCAATGTGATTAAAAGCAGTACTCAAGGCTCCAGACTCAGTCAGATGATAACTGGTGGGACCGGCTCTTTGGATAAGTCATGCTTTGAGCATTACGTGATAGTAACTAACAAATCACATTCAATCCAGTTAGAATCTCTAGAATTCCTCGTAGAGCTCAACCCAACAGCTGTTTTGGACTTTGATCCAGAATCAGCTAAACATGGTTTACAGTTTCACTTCGAACAGCAGAGTACAGTAAGTGTCCATTTACCGGCAAAGTATAAAATCACAGAAGGAGTAGGACATTGCAAACAAGTTGAAATTAACTCGAAACACCAGCTGGGTGTTCTGCAATGGAGGTATTGAGGATGAGACACCTTCAGACATAGATGAGTGGTTGATGGAAAAGGGAGCCTCAATTCGAGATGTGATTTCTTTCTTGTGTCGGAAAGATGTGCTTCCAAACAAGAGATTCCTTGTTATCTTTTTACTTTTGTCAACAGTGAGTGAGAGGATGGACCCTCTTGTTGAGACTTTCAGTACATTCTGGCAGGAGCTCAGAGGTGACACAGAGCAAATCCTTTGTATATGCGACAATGAAAAAGGATTTACCTCCTGGAAGGACCTAATTGATGCTCGGTGCGGGATCAATATCTCTGGAAGATGCATATATGATCTCAGCTTTGCTGAAGTCAATGGCACTATCCTAAGTCTTTTGTCCAAAAACCGTAGGTCCAGTCGTTTCCTACCCTGTGGGGGGGGAAGCAAAGTCTCCTTTGAAAAGAAAGTGGAGCGTAGCCTGAGTTCCTTAGAGGTCCTGTGTGTGAACCAATGTGATGGAGGAAGCAAGGACCAAATTGTCATCGAGGAGAACTTCTACAAGGGAGGAAAAGTCTCATGGTGGAATTTCTATTTCTCAGAGCAGCCTGCATCCACACCATTTATCAAACGAGACAAGTTTGACTTCATCATGGACACAGTCATACCAGACTTGTGCTCCCTGAGAAATGCCTGCGTGGTGTTCAACCTTGTGCATGTGCCTGGATGTGGTGGCACAACTTTGGCCATGCACACTTTATGGGCTCTCCGGGACAAATTCCGTTGTGCAGTCCTCAGAGACAGCAATGCTGACTTTGCTGAAGTTGCTGATCAAGTGGTCAATCTTTTAATGTACAAACATGAGAAGAAATCACCATCCATCCCTGTTTTGCTGATGATAGAGGACTTTGATGATAAGGAAAAAGTATTTGACTTGCAGCAGCTCATCGAGAAAGAGTGTGCCAAGAAAAGATTCAGTCAAAGTCTTCACAGGTAATTCTTCTGAACTGTATGAGGTCAGAGTCGTCTGAACAGACTGAACAAACTGAAGAGACAGTATTCATTGGAAACGATCTCTCCGAGAAGGAGCGGGAACTGTTTGAGAACAAACTTAAAGAAATAGAGAAGACACACAAGAATGCAGACACGTTCTATGGGTTCATGATCTTGAAGAAGAACTTCAAGCCAGAGTATGTTCAAGGAGTGGCCCGCAACACCCTAAAGAGCTTCGACATAAAACAGAAACATGCACAACTCCTGGCTGTTCTAGTTCTGTTGAAGGTATACTGCAACAGATCCTCACTATCTGTCTCCTTGTGTGAGGAGTTTCTTGGTCTTCACCCAGTCTGTGGGACCATCAAAGTTGAAGAAGGGTTTGGGAAATTTTCCACTTTAATTGACACCTGCTCAGTTGAGGGTAAGGTAGTATTTAAAGCCGTGAAAATGATCCATCCAAGTATCGCTGAGCACTGTTTGCAGGAACTCACAACAACACACAATGTGAGCAAAGCTGATATTACTGACCTCCTGCTGACCACAGAAAGCTTTATGAGAGCACACAAGGCAAAGACCAACTCCTGCAAGATGTTCACCACATTTTGGTGACGAGATATCATTCAGTGGAGGAATCTCGGTTCTCTCCACTAATTCAACACATTATAACAAACTCCCCAGGACTTGAAGAGATGGTGCTACAAAATGCATCCAAACTATTTCCAAAAGATGCAGTTGTTTCTCAGTTACTGGCCAGGTACTATTACCTAAAGAAGAAGAACTTCTTAGAGGCAGCAGATTGGGCACGTAGAGCAAGGGAACTCTCCAAGGACAGCTCCTATTTTGCTGACACATCAGCACAAGTTATCAAGCATGAGCTGAAAAATGCCATTGCAAACTACAAGGAGGAACCTATCAGTCCTGAAAGATTGGACGAGCTTCTCAAAATGGCCCAGTCAGCAATAGATGCGTTCAAGGACACACAGAGCATTGCAAAGAAGGAGTCATTGCAACGATTGGACTTGAAAGACAACTCAACTTTCAACACAGCAGGGTGCCTGGGAGAAATTCAGGTCGGTGTAATTGTCATTGAAGTGCTGGCAAAGACCCCGGTGTTTTCTTCCGACAATGTCCGCCATGACATTATGAGTGGGGTTCTCTCTGGAGATGTGAAACTTCAGGAGTAGAGAGAAATGATAAACGGGCACAAAAACACACACACTACTACATGATTCTCAGGCCGTTTGAGGATTTGCTTTACAGCCTCAGATGTAGGATGAAGGTGAACTTCGACTTCCTTGACAGTTTTTATGTGAACTTGGGCTCCAGATCTGGATGAAAGACAATCGTGACCAAATAGCACAAAAGGAGCTTTTCAGATGTTTCAGAGTGTATGCAAATCTCTTCTGCAGGACAGATTCTGCAGATCTTCTGAAGAATCAGGGCATGCTAAACCTGCTGAAACTCCACGAGGCAAGACAATACCTGGAGATGCAAAAAGCTGACAGCTACTCTGGGATTCTGAGCTATCTATCAAACCAGAGCTCACCTGAAAAAATGGAAAAGATCGCCAGACAGTATGCGTTCCTTTTTGAACATGCCCATAAGCCGACTGTGAGGGAAAGAATCAACTTCATCTATGTCAATGTTGTGTTGAGTTGTATCAAACTGAAATCACGATACATCCTGCCGTACCAGAAACTATTAGAGCTCCTTGACCAAGTCATGCGTGAGCAAATCCCATTAAGTGAGACTTTGTCCCTTTACTTCATTGCCGTTGTGTTGCTGTGGCCACAGCAGTGCAACTGGAAGAATGTTCCAGCTATAAGTCTGGGGAAGTGCATCTCACAGATGAAGACCTCCTATCACACGGAGATGAAGGAAGTGTACAATGGAAAATGGCCCGTTGTCCATTTCTTCCTGGGGAGGAAGCAGGGCTATGAACAACTTGTACACCAAGGGGAAATCACAAAGTCTGGGCAGGAAGAGTTTGCTGTGAAAAATGGCAAAATATGGAAAGAGGAGGAGGTGGAGGCGCGCCTTTGCAGGGTCACTGGCGAGGTGAAGAACAACTTGATACTGGCAGATACTTGTATCCCAAATCTGAAGATTGAAGTCACCCCAAGGTTTCGAAGTCAGCTTTGTGCTCATACCGAGGGGTCCAAAGTGTCCTTCTTCACTGGTTTCTCAATGGGAGGCCCTGTTGCACTGGACATAAGCTACATGTAGAAAGCAGCCTGTTCCAGCATACTGTAGCTTTAAGCCAATCATTGCATCCATCTGTTCGATAAACACTGGCTTAAAAGTAAACAGTGATGCAAAATCCACGAATGTACAGCTATGTCACATTTCTGTGTTCATACCAGGCTCTGTATATTACATTTTTCAGTCTGTTGTTTTGTAAAGAAAAATAATTGTCAAGTATAACCTTAAAATCCAACCTCTTGAATATGTCGTATGTTAGAATGTGTACTCACGCTCACAGGTCACTGGAAATCGTTTTTAACAATGATGAAAATCTAAATGTCAATCGAGATTGAAATGATATGACGTGAAAAGGAATTAAAGTATTACCTTTTTGCATGTTCTGGATTAACTAAATATAAGGGTTGTGTGGCAGTTTGATAATATTGTTCCATGAAATGATGTGCTTTATATATTTAAGTACACATTAAGTTGTGAAATAACTTTGTAAGAATTTAAAATGTTTTGCATCATGTATCTGGGATTCATCGTGTTCCATCATGGTCACTTTTTTTTATTGAAACTATTTTGCTTTTGTTAAACTTTTAACAATGTTTGACTTTAATCTAACATCTGTCTTCACCTAATATTGAAATGTTGATTTTATTTGTTTTTCTATATTCAATATGAATTATTCATCATGTATTCATTTACTGATCTGATATATGATTTACTTTACTAATGTTGAGAGTTTTGTTCAATCACATTTGTTTCTACCATTCAATGAAATAACTAATAAAGATGTAATGAAACCTTAACATGTAAGAAGTTATTAACATTCAAATGCAATGTTTTGATTGGCTATCTAGCCAAACGAAAGAAACATCACTATCCTAAAACGCTGTATCACAAAATAAATGTCTTGTACTATATTTTCTGGGCCTTAGTTAATAATTTATTTATAAAAATAACTTAAAGAAGAAAAACTGGTCTAGAGTAAAATGACTTTTTCACATAACTCCAAATACGACATTATTTGGAATGTACACTAATCCTGAAATCTGCCTTTGATTTAAAACCAAACTTTCAGAGGAGACTTTGAAAGAAATAGCAGTTTATAGAATTTCCTCATCTCAGTCACTCAGAATGCTTTTATGATATACTATAAAAAAAACATATTTTACACCCCACACAAGAATAACACATGGATACCTGTTTGACGTGTTTAAGATAATGTGGATTTAGGGAGGCCAATTATTTGAAAATATTTAGTTATAACTGAGTTCAAATTCAATTGGCATTCACAAACCATAATGTAACAAGACTCAAATACTCCTGCCCTCTGACGCTTCACCTGGGCGGGGTATGCAAAGCGGCTGCAGGCCTTTTCTAGGGCAAGTGAAAAATCAATCGATCAGTAAAATAAACCAAATCCAGAACTACCTATTTTAAAAGATTGGTAAGGCTTGGTAAAAAGAATTGGTTAAAAAAATTAAAAAAGTTTTATTTAAAGACAAATGGGATGGATCCCAATTCTGTGCAGTTTGTAATAAATGGATGGAGATAACCTGGAAGCCAGCAGACTTTCTAAGACCCAACTGACATTTCTCCTTTCCTCTTCTTGATGGGAATAGTAGATCCTAATCTATTAAATGTTGGTTTTAATGTATTAAATCAGATTGACAAATTGAAGCAGAAGAACGCATGGGCACGTAGATTGTACACATGAGAGTATGCAGGTGAATATAGGTGTGTATGTGTGTATATGAAGACAGATATACTTGCATGCAGACCCCTAGAAGTAAAGATGGCTAAAACCTTTCCTACGGATTGAGTTGGTGCCAACATGTACATTTTAATACCTCTTATTGTGCATATTCATATATTAGTTTGTGCTGGTGGTGAGGTGAAGTCATGTGACCGTGCTGTGGTTCCTTTATACCCCAACATTAGCCACCTTTAGCTTAGCGGTGGTGACATGAAGTCATGTGACCGTGCTGTAGTTCCTTTATAGCCCAACATTAGCCTCCTTTAGCTTAGCGGTGGTGACGTGAAGTCATGTGACCGTGCTGTAGTTCCTTTATAGCCCAACATTAGCCACCTTTAGCTTAGCGGTGGTGACGTGAAGTCATGTGACCGTGCTGTAGTTCCTTTATAGCCCAACATTAGCCTCCTTTAGCTTAGCGGTGGTGACGTGAAGTCATGTGACCGTGCAGTAGTTCCTTTATAGCCCAACATTAGCCTCCTTTAGCTTAGCGGTGGTGACGTGAAGTCATGTGACCGTGCTGTAGTTCCTTTATAGCCCAACATTAGCCTCCTTTAGCTTAGCGGTGGTGACGTGAAGTCACGTGACCGTGCTGTAGTTCCTTTATAGCCCAACATTAGCCGCCTTTAGCTTAGCGGTGGTGACGTGAAGTCACGTGACCGTGCTGTAGTTCCTTTATACCCAACATTAGCCTCCTTTAGCTTAGCGGTGGTGACGTGAAGTCATGTGACCGTGCTGTAGTTCCTTTATAGCCCAACATTAGCCACCTTTAGCTTAGCGGTGGTGACGTGAAGTCATGTGACCGTGCTGTAGTTCCTTTATAGCCAGGGGTGCACATCACTTGTTTGCCCTGGTTCTCAAAGGAGCACCTGGAGATGTTGCTTGGTGCGCATCCTTAAAATGAAATAAACCGGACCTTTTGAGGGGTACTTGACTTTATGAACGGGGGGGGGGGGGGGGGGGGAGGTGCGCTAGTGAGCACGCTCATGAACTGTTCACCGTAGCTGTGGGTGGGCCCGGGTGGGCCTGGACCCACCCACATGCACGTCTGGCCCACCCACAGCCAATCAGCGCGTTATAGCGAAGAGCCGGGAAGCCCAGGAGGAAGTGCCACAAACTACAGTTCCTCTAGTGGCCAACAGGGGATGGATGCAGAAAGGAGCAATTCCCATAGACCCCATGTTAAAATGCCCAACTTTACAGCAGAAATAAACATGTTTCTAGCCTGGATCCAATCAAACTTATTCTGGATATAGTTAGATTCCACCTTCATGACAATGGAAGAGGGAGTGCATTTTTTTACCGTGAGTAAATTAGTAAGTAAAGTAAGTTTTGCCGTGAGTGAATGAAAGTCTTATTTCTTCTTGAGGTCTGCAGTGAAGCGTGTACACATGTGCTGAATATGAAAAGACTCAGTGTGTGCCCACTGTGCGACTGTCAAGGATAAACAACCTGTGGCCGCCGAGCCAGTCAGGTGTAGGGATGGGTACCGAGCCCCGGTATTAACGGGCCCCGGGACTGAATTATTAAAGACCGTGGTACCATTAAGCTCCGACGTTATCGGTCGGTACTGGAGGAGACATGTACAAAATATATCTCATATGTATTATTGCTACACAAACATTATATTGCAGTTTTAGTGTCGCCAACTCCGTTTCTAAGACGCAAAAAGACAGCAAAATGCGTCTATGATTATTTTTTGTATTTTAGATCTTTCCAGTCAGGGCCGGCCCTGACCAATTTGCTGCCCTAGGCAAGAGTTCAGCATGTCAGGGCGGGAACACGAGCAATTTGTCTAAACATCTAGCAAAAGTGCTCCACATCCAGACGGAGCAATGCACCGGGTTCCACTGTCTCTCTAGTAGCTCTGTAGCCCCATCCACGAGTAACGTTTCCACGTCAGGTGTTCTGTATGCTAGCAGCAACACACGGAGTTAACTCAATGATTCAAACATGGGTTAATGATTAGAGGTAACTGAGTTATTTATTTAGTTAACGTTTCAGCTATTCTGTTTAAAGTTCTGTCCTCACATTATTTAATACCATTTGTTAAAACACTGTTGTTTCTTTTGATGAGAAATATTATTTATTTAATTAAAATAAAAAGCAATGTTAGTTTTGTTCACAATTTGTTTAGTTAGTTTACCTTATTAAAGAACCGATAAAAGTACCGTTAAAAGACCGGATCGATAAGCGGTATCGATAAACTTAGTAGTAGGCCTACCGTTAAAACCTTAACGATACCCATCCCTAGTCATGTGGATCAGTTTTACACATTCTGAGGCCGCCGTGCCTATGTTTTTGTTTTCACTGCTAGTTTAACCCACGCTTAATATGTGTGTGTGTGTGTGTGTGTGTGTGTGTCTGTGTGTGTGTGTGTGTGTGTGTGTGTACCTGAAGAAGGCATGATGTTCAACACAACATCTCCACAGACGTTTACAGTCAGATCGATTCAACGTGTGGAAGAAGAAGGACGTCTCTGAGCCCTGAAACACACACACACCCACCCCCCCCACACACAGACACACACACACACACACTAATGTTAGCAGTTATCAGTACTGTTAGCATTAGCATCGTTAGCAGGGTTACTCACGTTTTTAGCGACTCTGAGTTCGAAGGTTTCGTCTTTGAAATGAAGTTTAGAGATGTTCTGCCTGAAGAAAGATTCATTACAATTATCAGAGATTTGTTATTGATTTGTATTATTGTTGTTAATGAAGAATAAATCAAGAAAGGTGAGAGGTCTCACTCTGAGAGAAATCACAGACTTTAGATATGCAGTTAACAGAGAAACAAAGATAGGTGAGAGCTCTCACTCTGAGAGAAATCACAGACTTTATATATGCAGTTAACAGAGAAACAAAGATAGGTGAGAGGTCTCACTCTGAGAGAAATCACAGACTTTATATATGCAGTTAACAGAGAAACAAAGATAGGTGAGAGAGAGAGGTCTCACTCTGAGAGAAATCACAGACTTTAGATATGTAGTTAACAGAGAAACAAAGATAGGTGAGAGAGAGGTCTCACTCTGAGAGAAATCACACACTTTATATATGCAGATAACAGAGAAACAAAGATAGGTGAGAGAGAGGTCTCACTCTGAGAGAAATCACACACTTTATATATGCAGTTAACAGAGATACAAAGATAGGTGAGAGGTCTCACTCTGAGAGAAATCACAGACTTTATATATGTAGCTAACAGAGAAACAAAGATAGGTGAGAGAGAGAGGTCTCACTCTGAGAGAAATCACACACTTTATATATGCAGATAACAGAGAAACAAAGATAGGTGAGAGGTCTCACTCTGAGAGAAATCACAGACGTTATATATGTAGTCAGCAGAGGAACAAAGATAGGTGAGAGAGAGGTCTCACTCTGAGAGAAATCACACACTTTATATATGTAGCTAACAGAGAAACAAAGATAGGTGAGAGAGAGAGGTCTCACTCTGAGAGAGAGAGGTCTCACTCTGAGAGAAATCACACACTTTATATATGCAGATAACAGAGAAACAAAGATAGGTGAGAGAGAGAGGTCTCACTCTGAGAGAAATCACAGACTTTATATATGTAGCTAACAGAGAAACAAAGATAGGTGAGAGGTCTCACTCTGAGAGAAATCACAGACGTTATATATGTAGTCAACAGAGGAACAAAGATAGGTGAGAGGTCTCACTCCCACCAGAGATATTTTCCCAGCAGGTCTCTGCTCTGTACAGCAGCCGGCGTAGGACCCAGGAAGTACTCTGTCCCCCCCTCACCCTGAAACACACATTATTACACTGTTAAAGTGAATACTTTAATAAAACACATTATTAAACTGTTAAAGTAAATACTTTAATAACACATGTTTTACTCATTTACTAATAAATAGATAAACATGTAAACTGACAAAGACAAAAAGCAAGATATAAAATACAGTAAATATAATAATGAAAGTGTGTATTCTCACGTAGACGGGGAACAGAGAGACTCCGAAGGTCCAGAGAGCTGCAGAGGGACAGGAAGTGACGCTGCGCCTGGGGGCCGGAAACACCGCTGCACACACACAGAGATATATTATATAATACACACAGATACACACAGGTACACACAGGTACACACAGGTACACACAGATACACACAGATACACACAGGTACACACAGGTACACACAGATACACACAGATACACACAGGTACACACAGGTACACACAGGTACACACAGGTACACACAGATACACACAGATACACACAGATACACACAAAGATATATTATATAATACACACAGATACACACAGGTACACACAGATACACACAGGTACACACAGATACACACAGATACACACAGATACACACAGGTACACACAGATACACACAGGTACACACAGATACACACAGATACACACAGATACACACAGGTACACACAGATACACACAGATACACACAGGTACACACAGATACACACAGATACACACAGATACACACAGATACACACAGATACACACAGGTACACACAGATACACACAGATACACACAGGTACACACAGATACACACAGATACACACAGATACACACAGATACACACAAAGATATATTATATAATACACACAGATACACACAGATACACACAGATACACACAAATACACACAGATACACACAGATACACACAGATACACACAGATACACATAGATACACACAGATAGACACAGATACACACAGATAGACACAGATAGACACAGATAGACACAGATAGACACAGATAGACACAGATAGACACAGATAGACACAGATACACACAGATAGACACAGATAGACACAGATAGACACAGATAGACACAGATACACACAGATACACACAGATAGACACAGATACACACAGATAGACACAGATACACACAGATACACACAGATACACATAGATACACACAGATAGACACAGATACACACAGATAGACACAGATAGACACAGATAGACACAGATACACACAGATAGACACAGATACACACAGATAGACACAGATAGACACAGATACACACAGATAGACACAGATAGACACAGATAGACACAGATACACACAGATAGACACAGATACACACAGATAGACACAGATAGACACAGATAGACACAGATACACACAGATACACACAGATACACACAGATACACACAAATACACATAGATACACACAGATAGACACAGATAGACACAGATACACACAGATAGACACAGATAGACACAGATACACACAGATAGACACAGATAGACACAGATAGACACAGATACACACAGATACACACAGATACACACAGATACACACACACACCTAAACCTATTTTAATAATTGAGATGAAAAGTTTTACTTTCCAACTGATGGAAATAAATAAATGAAGGAATGAATAAATAACATCTGATATCAAAGTGTTACCGAGCAGCATCAGGGCGGAGAGGCGGGGCTTCAGGGGGGGAGGGGCATGATGGATGTCCTGACGCACCTGCAGGTAAAACTGACACCTGGGGAACACAGTGACATCACTATGGAACACAGCGACATCACTACGGAACACAATGACATCACTATGGAACACAGCGACATCACTATGGAACACAGCGACATCACTACGGAACACAATGACATCACTATGGAACACATTGACATCACTATGGAACCTAATGACATCACTATGGAACAGAGTGACATCACTATGGAACACAGCGACATCACTACGGAACACAATGACATCACTACGGAACACAATGACATCACTATGGAACACATTGCATTACTATGGAACCTAATGACATCACTATGGAACAGTGACATCACTATCGAACATAATGACATCACTATGGAACACAGCGACATCACTATGTAACACAGTGACATCACTATGGAACCTAATGACATCACTATGGAACACAGCGACATCACTATGGAACACAATGACATTACTATGGAACACAGCAACATCACTATGGAACACAATGACATCACTATGGAACACAGTGACATCACTATGAAACACAATGACATCACTATGGAACACAGCGACATCACTATGTAACACAGTGACATCACTATGAAACACAATGACATCACTATGGAACACAATGACATCACTCTGTAACCTAATGATGTCACTATGTAACCTAATGATGTCACTATGTAACACAGTGACATCACTATGAAACACAATGACATCACTATGGAACACAATGACATCACTCTGTAACCTAATGATGTCACTATGTAACCTAATGATGTCACTATGTAACCTATTGATGTCACTATGTAACCTAGTGATGTCACTCTGTAACCTAGTGATGTCACTATGTAACCTAATGATGTCACTATGTAACCTAATGATGTCACTATGTAACCTATTGATGTCACTCTGTAACCTAGTGATGTCACTATGTAACCTAGTGATGTCACTATGTAACCTAGTGATGTCACTCTGTAACCTATTGATGTCACTATGTAACCTAATGATGTCACTCTGTAACCTATTGATGTCACTCTGTAACCTAGTGATGTCACTATGTAACCTATTGATGTCACTCTGTAACCTATTGATGTCACTATGTAACCTATTGATGTCACTCTGTAACCTATTGATGTCACTCTGTAACCTAGTGATGTCACTATGTAACCTAATGATGTCACTCTGTAACCTAGTGATGTCACTCTGTAACCTATTGATGTCACTATGTAACCTAATGATGTCACTCTGTAACCTATTGATGTCACTATGTAACCTAATGATGTCACTCTGTAACCTAGTGATGTCACTCTGTAACCTATTGATGTCACTATGTAACCTATTGATGTCACTCTGTAACCTATTGATGTCACTATGTAACCTAATGATGTCACTATGTAACCTAGTGATGTCACTATGTAACCTATTGATGTCACTATGTAACCTAGTGATGTCACTCTGTAACCTAGTGATGTCACTCTGTAACCTATTGATGTCACTCTGTAACCTAGTGATGTCACTCTGTAACCTATTGATGTCACTCTGTAACCTAGTGATGTCACTCTGTAACCTATTGATGTCACTCTGTAACCTAGTGATGTCACTCTGTAACCTAGTGATGTCACTCTGTAACCTATTGATGTCACTCTGTAACCTAGTGATGTCACTATGTAACCTATTGATGTCACTCTGTAACCTATTGATGTCACTATGTAACCTAATGATGTCACTCTGTAACCTAGTGATGTCAGTCTGTAACCTAGTGATGTCACTCTGTAACCTAGTGATGTCACTCTGTAACCTAGTGATGTCAGTCTGTAACCTAGTGATGTCACTCTGTAACCTAGTGATGTCACTCTGTAACCTAGTCTACTCTTCAAAGGAGCTTTAACCTAACATTAGGAAACATTATAAACCTTACAGCGTAGCTTCGTCCTCCAGCTCCGACGGATCCTGAGCGTAAAACTTCACCCCGAAATAGAAGATGTACGGCGGCCCGACCGTGACAGAGACGAAGAGAAATTCAATTACGACATTTATTTGTTAAAATGTATTATATCGTCGCGTAGACAGAAAAAGATTTGTTGCTGTTTTGAATTCACTTTAGATGGAATGAGCTTTACGAGGTCTCGATGCTGAGAGCTCTGAGGGTCCAGGTCTGAAGAACACATTATTATTCAATCTAATTTATCTCAACTTATCAATAGGTCATTATGACGTCACACAGGATCAATAGCTCATGATGATGTCACACAGGATCAATAGCTCATGATGACGTCACACAGGATCAATAGCTCAATATGACGTCACACAGGATCAATAGCTCATTATGACGTCACACAGGATCAATAGCTCAATATGACGTCACAAAGGATCAATAGCTCATTATCACGTCACACAGGATCAATAGCTCAATATGACGTCACACAGGATCAATAGCTCAATATGACGTCACACAGGATCAATAGCTCAATATGACGTCACACAGGATCAATAGCTCATTATGACGTCACACAGGATCAATAGCTCAATATGACGTCACACAGGATCAATAGCTCATTATGACGTCACACAGGATCAATAGCTCAATATGACGTCACACAGGATCAATAGCTCAATATGACGTCACACAGGATCAATAGCTCATTATGACGTCACACAGGATCAATAGCTTAATATGACGTCACACAGGATCAATAGCTCATGATGACGTCACACAGGATCAATAGCTCATTATGACGTCACACAGGATCAATAGCTCATTATGACGTCACACAGGATCAATAGCTCATTATGACGTCACACAGGATCAATAGCTCATGATGACGTCACACAGGATCAATAGCTCAATATGACGTCACACAGGATCAATAGCTCATGATGACGTCACAAAGGATCAATAGCTCATTATGACGTCACACAGGATCAATAGCTCATTATGACGTCACACAGGATCAATAGCTCATTATGACGTCACACAGGATCAATAGCTCATGATGACGTCACACAGGATCAATAGCTCATTATGACGTCACACAGGATCAATAGCTCATTATGACGTCACACAGGATCAATAGCTCAATATGACGTCACACAGGATCAATAGCTCATTATGACGTCACACAGGATCAGTAGCTCATTATGACGTCACACAGGATCAATAGCTCATTATGACGTCACACAGGATCAATAGCTCAATATGACGTCACACAGGATCAATAGCTCAATATGACGTCACACAGGATCAATAGCTCATTATGACGTCACACAGGATCAATAGCTCATTATGACGTCACACAGGATCAATAGCTCATTATGACGTCACACAGGATCAATAGCTCAATATGATGTCACACAGGATCAATAGCTCATTATGACGTCACACAGGATCAATAGCTCATTATGACGTCACAAAGGATCAATAGCTCATTATGACGTCACACAGGATCAATAGCTCATGATGACGTCACACAGGATCAATAGCTCATTATGACGTCACACAGGATCAATAGCTCATTATGACGTCACACAGGATCAATAGCTCATTATGACATCACACAGGATCAATAGCTCATTATGACGTCACACAGGATCAATAGCTCATGATGACGTCACACAGGATCAATAGCTCATGATGACGTCACACAGGATCAATAGCTCATGATGACGTCACACAGGATCAATAGCTCATGATGACGTCACACAGGATCAATAGCTCAATATGACGTCACACAGGATCAATAGCTCATTATGATGTCACACAGGATCAATAGCTCATTATGACGTCACACAGGATCAATAGCTCATGATGACGTCACACAGGATCAATAGCTCAATATGATGTCACACAGGATCAATAGCTCAATATGACGTCACACAGGATCAATAGCTCAATATGACGTCACACAGGATCAATAGCTCAATATGACGTCACACAGGATCAATAGCTCAATTGTAACTTCTGTCAACAAAACACTTCCTGCGGTTTTTCACATTAAAAGCCTTCATATAAAAAGAAGACAGCAAAGACTTTTACTTTGAAAGGTCAGGAGGAAGTGCTGATTTTAACCTTCGACACAAATTATTCCACATATTTTTACAGCTTCAAAACATTTATTTATTTCAGTTTATCAAAATATGTGTGGATATAAAACATTCACACGCATGATGTCATCAATGATCAATAATCAATAAATAAACCTTTAATTCTGTTTTCAGCATAACTTATCTGTGATTTTAACTTTAAATAAATCCTGATTCTCACATAGCCTTCAAAATAAAAGTCATTCAGTCAAAGTGCCAGGAAGTTCTCACATAGCCTTCAAAATAAAAGTCATTCAGTCAAAGTGCCAGGAAGTTCTCACATAGCCTTCAAAATAAAAGTCATTCAGTCAAAGTGCCAGGAAGTTCTCACATAGCCTTCAAAATAAAAGTCATTCAGTCCAAGTGCCAGGAAGTTCTCACATAGCCTTCAAAATAAAAGCCATTCAGTCCAAGTGCCAGGAAGTCAGAAGGAACACTAATCCAGTCTTTCACAATAAAAGCCTTTAGAGGATTTGATATGTTTCAAAATAAAGTACATCATGGTAGAGATTTCAAAATAAGAGCCAGGCGAGATACAAGACATGAACTCTAACGAGGTCTTTCACAATAAAAGTCTTTCAAAACAATTAAACACATCAATTCTTCATGAATTTCAAAATAATGTATGCTTTGTTACAGCCTTCAAAATAAAAGCCAGAAGGAATGCACAACAGCAAGTTATGACGTATTTCAGAATAAAAGTATTTTTGGTTTCTCATGAAAGTCTTTTCAAAATAAAAGCCATAGCTAAAAGACAATAATAGTAGATTTTCAAAATAAAAGCTAGAAGGAATGCACAACAGTAAGTGATGACGTATTTCAGAATAAAAGTATTTTTGGTTTCTCATGAAAGTCTTTTCAAAATAAAAGCTATAGCTAAAAGACAATAATAGTAGATTTTCAAAATAAAAGCCAGAGGGAAAAGACAATGATAGTAGATTTTCAAAATAAAAGCCAGAGGGAAAAGACAATAATAGTAGATTTTCAAAATAAAAGCCATAGCTAAAAGACAATAATAGTAGATTTTCAAAATAAAAGCCAAAGGAATGCACAACAGTAAGTGATGACGTATTTCAGAATAAAAGTATTTTTGGTTTCTCATGAAAGTCTTTTCAAAATAAAAGCTATAGCTAAAAGACAATAATAGTAGATTTTCTAAATAAAAGCCAGAGGGAAAAGGCCTTGTTTTCTGTTGCTTCTTCAAAATAAGAGCTGAGCTGAGACATAAAGTTATAATCCCTTCAAAATAAAGCTTCAGGTCCAGAATTTCATCATCGAGCAGGAAATACAAATATATTAATTTTATTAAATAATTTAATTTAAATATGTATTCTTTATGTTTATATTTGACGAAGACAACAACAACAACAACAACACGTACATCTGTAATAATAACATTTACTGTAATAAATTAAACTCATAATTACAAATGTATAAAATAATAAATTAATGATAATCAACAGCAGGGAAATGGAAGCAGCTGATTGGACGAGGATCTACGGCGACAGGTTGCTCAGGCTCTGATTGGTCGAGAGGAAATTACCCATGAAGCTCGGCACCTGCAGGCCCGTCGTCAAGGCGATACCGCCGCACCAAACCTGCAACGATTTAATACAGTTGGATTATTGTTTAAATAAAGACCTTCAAAATAAAAGTCTGCCATTCAACAAAACAGCAGAGAGCTTTTTCAAAATAAAAGCTCTAAAACTAAATTGTTACAAAAAAGAATAATAAAATAATAAGATAGTCAAATATTTAAATGATACAAATATCATCAAATAATATTAATAAAATATTTTTAAAATAATATCAAGATAATATTAATAAGATATCAAACACGTGTCTGAGTACTGACGGTGAAGGCGGGGACGAGCGGCTGGCTGAACTTTGTTTTGAAGGAGTGAAGAAGACGAAGACGATGGACGTCGATGAAGATTAAATCTCCTGAAACCACAGAGACGTCAACGACTGAACACGAAATATCAAAATCATAAATATGTGATAAATGGGATAATAAAGCAGACGGAGAGGCGGTCTGTAAACACAGATTAACAGCAGAGCAGAATATTTACCGTTGTCGTAGTCGCAGTAGATTCCGATTCGCTGAGGCAGCGGCCAATCGAGCGCCTTCGCCCGGTTGTTGTGCTTGGCAGCGAGCGAGCTCTGCAGCCATTGGCTGGCGTGGAGACACCAGGAACCGGAGCTTTTACCTAATTGGTCGAAGCGTCCCAGGCTGGAGCGATAGGCCACGCCCACACTGAAGGACTTCCAGTCGGCGAGGGGGCGGAGCTCCCAGTAGAGGCCGCCGCCCAACATCTCCTGGTTGCCTAGGAGACGGGAGTTTACATTTAGGGGATGTTTTATTAAACCTTCAAAATAAAAGCCTTAATGAAAATAAACTGGTGAGGTTTGATAATAAATAATGTCTTTTTAAAAATATTTTAAAACCCATATTGTAAAGCATTAGCATTAGCATTGGTTAGCATTCCTCACCCAGCACGGTGTACGACTCTCCGGCGAATCGGTCGCGTGCGCCTCGACTTCCTGCCGTCTTATTGGGCGAGGGCGTGGCGCTCCGGCTGCCGACCAATAGAAACACATCTTTTAGTACAAAACTCGTAGAGAGTGAAAGTGAGAAACCAGGAAGTGAAACAGCCAATGAGACGAGCCGAAGCGATGATGAGAAAACGTGAAAAAACTAAAAATATTAATTTAATTGATTTATAATTCTGTAAACAACAAAATACACAACATCTAAATAAATAGAAACAAACAAAGAATTAAAATGTTAGTGTTTTAATTTAAGCGACTTTGAGCTTCAGGAAAACCCATGTATTATTATAATTATACTAAATCTAATTAAGCTGGTTATTCAAATGTGATGTGTTATAGACACATGTATTCACTCTGTTATGAGTTCATTGAATAGCTTTGTGTTAAAACACGGGAACAAAAGGAGCCACAAACAGATCTGAATATTAAATCAGGGTAAGATGATGTCAGCGGTTGCAGTGATGTGATTGGCTGAGTGGAGCAGTGATGTGATTGGCTGAGTGGAGCAGGAAATGGCGGATGGAGAACGTGATTGGTCAGCGAAGTCGTTTCTACCTGAGCGAGTGGCGGCGACGCCGTACGGAGACTGAAGAGGGACAAAAAGGTCAGCAGCAGAAAGCAAACCTAAATTAATGACAGTTAAGATCGGGTTCGACCACCTGGGAGGAAAAGGCAGGAAGGACTACAACTCCCATGATGCTCAGCAGTACCTGCTCTTGTTCTCTTTGCCTCTCAGCCGGGTGTCGTGACCTTTGACCCCCTGCGGCTCCCAGGTCACCGTGTCGCTCTGAACCCTCAGCTCAGCGTGAGCCGACGAGCCGTCAAACACAAAGGAAAACGCTGCGGACATTTAAAATGATTACGTAATAATAAAAAGTTATGCAGAGAAAAAATGAAATATACGCTACGATAAATATTTATATAAAACCACCTGCGGTCGGCACGGCAACCGGCTCGGAGAAGTCGCCGGCGGCCGCTTTGTTCCTCGCTCGAACACGAACCACCACGAAGCGGGAGTCGAACTTCAGACCTGAGATGGTCGCCTGAGTCCCCTCGATGTCGGGGATTTTTTCCCAGCATGCATCTCCGGCAGCCCTCAGCGAATCCTCTCTGTTCGACTTCCTGTATTCCAGATCGTAGCGTTCGATTCGTCGGTCGTCAGTGTCGCCGTCGCCGGCCGGTCGCCAGGCAACCGTGATGTTGTTGTCCCTGGCAACGCAGGAGGGGGCGTCGATCTCCGGAGCTTCGGGGACTGAGAGGGACATTTTCAAAATAAAATACAGATATTCATCCGGATGACACCAAAGCATAAATAGTGTGGGACGAATAAAGGTTCTGATTCTGACTCTGATTCTGACTCTGACTGATTCTGACTCTGATTCTGACTCTGACTGATTCTGACTCTGATTCTGACTCTGATTCTGACTCTGACTGATTCTGACTCTGATTCTGATTCTGACTGATTCTGACTGACTCTGATTCTGACTCTGATTCTGACTGACTGATTCTGACTCTGATTCTGACTGATTCTGACTCTGACTCTGATTCTGACTCTGATTCTGACTGATTCTGATTCTGACTCTGATTCTGACTCTGATTCTGACTCTGATTCTGATTCTGACTGATTCTGATTCTGACTGATTCTGACTCTGATTCTGACTGATTCTGACTCTGATTCTGACTCTGATTCTGATTCTGACTGACTGATTCTGACTGATTCTGACTGATTCTGATTCTGACTCTGATTGACTCTGATTCTGACTCTGATTCTGACTCTGATTCTGACTGATTCTGACTCTGATTCTGATTCTGACTGATTCTGACTGATTCTGATTCTGACTCTGATTCTGACTCTGATTCTGACTGACTCTGATTCTGACTCTGATTCTGACTGACTGATTCTGACTCTGATTCTGACTCTGATTCTGACTCTGATTCTGACTCTGATTCTGACTGATTCTGACTCTGACTGATTCTGACTCTGATTCTGACTGATTCTGACTCTGATTCTGACTCTGATTCTGACTGATTCTGACTCTGATTCTGACTCTGATTCTGACTGATTCTGACTCTGATTCTGATTCTGACTCTGACTCTGACTGATTCTGACTCTGATTCTGACTCTGACACTGACTCTGATATTGATCACCTGGCAGGAAGTGCAGCCTCTGAAGCCCCGCCCTCTCGGCGCTGAAGTCGACGGTGAACTGCGACATCGTCTCCGACGCTGCCGGACGGGTCGCCAGGCGGAACCCTGGGCCATGGTTACCCTGGCAACGGGGTTAAACGCTGAGCTTTGATTGGTTTAAGACGTGTTAGTGGTTTTTACTAATTTAATTAAAGGTAAAATAAAGAAATTAAAAAAAGTGTTGATTAAAAATAAAATAAAAACAGAAACAGAAAGAGCAATAAATCAAATGTTAAAACATGTCAACATCAAAGTGTTTGAAGACGCATCAAAGGTCAACGAACCTCTCTTTGATCTGTTTCGCGCCGCCTGAACAGAAACACAGAAATAACTTTGTTATTTTACGTTTGTTTTGAATTGATCTTATTTTTAATGTCCTCCCATCCTACCTTAGGAACTCTTCTTCGTTGGTGATCGTCAGCGTTTGGTTAGCGAACTCGAGCAGCTCTTCGCCCGAACGCAGGGCGAACTTCCCCCCGACATCTGCTCCTGAAACACGTTTATACATTTATACAAATAGTTATTCGTCTAAGTATTTTAAATGAATCATTCCTGATCATGAGCGTCTCACCTGAAGCTCCGCCTCCTTCCTCCGCTTCTCCTCCTTGATGACGTCACGGAGCCCCGCCCCTTTCTCCTCCAGGGCGGAGCTTAGCTGTTCGAGCTCCGCCTCCAGCCTGACATCACCTTACATGACTCCTCCTGATTGGACAGAACACGTTTTAACTTTAATTCAAAGTAATCAAACATAAGCCCCTCCCCCTTTCTCCCTCTGAGCCAATCAGCTGCTGACCTGCAGGCCCGTCAGCGGTTGTCGACGGTCTCCAGGAAGGTTTGCAGCTCTTCATTCTATTGGCTAGGGCTGATGATGCGGCTCAGAGCTTCCTGTTCAACACACGTATAAAGTGGAACAAACTCAGATTCATACTTATCTGTAAGCATTTAAATAGATTATAAGATGAAGCTATATATACACTTTGGGAATATTCAAAACTACATAAATGTTTATAACAATTCAAATGTTCTTTAATTATATTATTCTGTTGTCAGAGGCTTCATAGAATACTAATACTTAGAGAAAGACGCAAAAATCTAACCTGTCTTTTTGTTGGCAGCTGTTGTTGAACAGGTGCACAGTGTGTGTGTGTGTGTGGGTCTGTCTGTGTGTGTCTGTGTGTGTGTCTGTGTGTGTCTGTGTGTGTGTGGTGGTGTCTGTGTGTGTGTGTGTGTCTGTGTGTGTCTGTGTGTGTCTGTGTGTGTGTGTGTGTCTGTGTGTGTGTGTGTTTCGTGTGGTGTCTGTGTGTGTGTGTCTGTGTGTCTGTGTGTGTGTGTGTCTGTGTGTGTGTCTGTGTGTGTGTCTGTGTGTGTGTGTCTGTGTGTGTCTGTGTGGTGTGTGTGTGTGTCTGTGTGTGTGTGTGTGTGTGTGTGTCTGTGTGGTGTGTGTCTGTGTGTGTCTGTGTGTGTGTGTGTGTCTGTGTGTGTGTTGTGTGTGTGTCTGGTGTGTGTGTGTGTGTGTGTGTCTGTGTGTGTGTGTCGTGTGTGTCTGTGTGGTGTGTCTGTGTGTGTGTTGTGTGTCTGTGTGTGTGTGTCTGTGTGTGTGTGTGTGTGTCTGTCTGTGTGTGTGTGTCTGTGTGTGTGTGTGTGTGTGTGTCTGTGTGTGTGTGTGTGTGTGTCTGTGTGTGTGTGTGTGTCTGTGTGTGTGTGTCTGTGTGTGTGTGTGTCTGTGTGTGTGTGTGTGTGTGTGTGTCACATGTCGAGTGACTGACAGAGGTCGAGTTACCTGTAGAGTAGCACACCTGATATTAAAACGCACCGACAGCACCGCAGCTATCCAGAGCTAGCTGTAGCTGATGCTAATTTTAATCTGAGATCTCATTCAGAGTGAATCAGAGGCACAGAGAAGCTAACAGCTAACAGTCTGTACAGAGAGAGATCTCCGTTCATTCCTCTGAGAAGCTGCTCAGTGGCGCATGAAGCTAAAAGACACCCGGATGTGGGCCGACGGAGCATGCGCAGTGGAGTTTCCCCACACAAAACACTCGATACTCCTCTATATACAGATATTTCTTTCTGAAGAGGTATATATTGTTTTTAAATGTATAAATGTGTATCTTTATTTTATTTAGACAAGATGGACCTTTGTTGATCCCCAGAGGGAGATTCAGCAGCGACAGAGAACAGGCTTCATAATGTTAATACCATTACAAATATAATTATATAAGTAACTATTAAAACAACCGATCACAATAATTTCCCAATTTGGGATAAAGTATATATATATCTATCTTTCAATGTAAGTCAAAGGTAAGTCTATTTGGGCCATCATGACGTCACGCTACTTGCAGTACCACCGTTTGGCCACAGCGGCTTCAGCATCCTGCTGTTTAGGAGCTAACGGCTAACAGCTAACAGCTAATCCTCTGCTCGCTAACCCGATGAACCGGAGCAGCTTCACCTGATCAGAGGATCGATGAGTTCACTCACTGACCTTTAACCCTGCTGTCTTAACTCATTAACACATGAACACCTGAACACAGTTATCATCCTCACCTTCTGAGAGTCCATCACCTGAGAGGACGCTTTCACAGAGTGACGTCAACACATCACAACTTCCGGTGTGGAGTTTTCAAAATAAGGGTCTGAAGCTGTCAAAAATTCATTTAAATGCTGTATAAATATATATAACTATATCATGTTTAATTCATGCAAATAATAACCCATTGTATGAGTATGTAGTGTCTCTACTTTAAAGAGTCCTCTCCTGCTGATGTTCAGGTGTATATCAGTATGTAGTGTCTCTACTTTAAAGAGTCCTCTCCTGCTGATGTTCAGGTGTATATCAGTATGTAGTGTCTCTACTTTAAAGAGTCCTCTCCTGCTGATGTTCAGGTGTATATCAGTATGTAGTGTCTCTACTTTAAAGAGTTCTCTCCTGCTGATGCAGGTGTATATCAGTATGTAGTGTCTTACTTTAAAGAGTCCTCTCCTGCTGATGTTCAGGTGTATATCAGTATGTAGAGTCTCTACTTTAAAGAGTCCTCTCCTGCTGATGTTCAGGTGTATATCAGTATGTAGTGTCTCTACTTTAAAGAGTCCTCTCCTGCTGATGTTCAGGTGTATATCAGTATGTAGTGTCTCTACTTTAAAGAGTCCTCTCCTGCTGATGTTCAGGTGTATATCAGTATGTAGTGTCTCTACTTTAAAGAGTCCTCTCCTGCTGATGTTCAGGTGTATATCAGTATGTAGTGTCTCTACTTTAAAGAGTCCTCTCCTGCTGATGTTCAGGTGTAATCAGTATGTAGTGTCTCTACTTTAAAGAGTCCTCTTGCTGATGTTCAGGTGTATATCAGTATGTAGTGTCTCTACTTTAAAGAGTCCTCTCCTGCTGATGTTCAGGTGTATATCAGTATGTAGTGTCTCTACTTTAAAGAGTCCTCTCCTGCTGATGTCAGGTGTATGTCAGTATGTAGTGTCTCTACTTTAAAGAGTCCTCTCCTGCTGATGTTCAGGTGTATATCAGTATGTAGTCTCTCTACTTTAAAGAGTCCTCTCCTGCTGATGTTCAGGTGTATATCAGTATGTTGTGTCTCTACTTTAAAGAGTCCTCCTGCTGATGTTCAGGTGTATATCAGTATGTAGTGTCTCTACTTTAAAGAGTCTCTCTCCTGCTGATGTTCAGGTGTATCAGTATGTAGTGTCTCTACTTTAAAGAGTCCTCCTGCTGATGTTCAGTGTATATCAGTATGTAGTGTCTCTACTTTAAAGAGTTCTCTCCTGCTGATGTTCAGGTGTATATTAGTGTCTCTACTTTAAAGAGTCCTCTCCTGCTGATGTTCAGGTGTATATCAGTATGTAGTGTCTCTACTTTAAAGAGTCCTCTCCTGCTGATGTTCAGGTGTATATCAGTATGTAGTGTCTCTACTTTAAAGAGTCCTCTCCTGCTGATGTTCAGGTGTATATCAGTGTGTAGTGTCTCACTTTAAAGAGTCCTCTCCTGCTGATGTTCAGGTGTATATCAGTATGTAGTGTCTCTACTTAAAGAGTCCTCTCCTGCTGATGTTCAGGTGTATATCAGTATGTAGTGTCTATACTTTAAAGAGTCCTCTCCTGCTGATGTTCAGGTGTATATCAGTATGTAGTGTCTCTACTTTAAAGAGTCCTCTCCTGCTGATGTTCAGGTGTATATCAGTGTGTAGTGTCTCTACTTTAAAGAGTCCTCTCCTGCTGATGTTCAGGTGTATATCAGTATGTAGTGTCTCTACTTTAAAGAGTCCTCTCCTGCTGATGTTCAGGTGTATATCAGTATGTAGTGTCTCTACTTTAAAGAGTCCTCTCTGCTGATGTTCAGGTGTATATCATATGTAGTGTCTCTACTTTAAAGAGTCCTCTCCTGCTGATGTTCAGGTGTATATCAGTATGTAGTGTCTCTACTTTAAAGAGTCCTCCCTGCTGATGTTCAGGTGTATATCAGTATGTAGTGTCTACTTCAAAGAGTCCTCTCCCGCTGATGTTCAGGTGTGTATCAGTATGTAGGTCTCTACTTTAAAGAGTCCTCTCCTGCTGATGTTCAGGTGTATATCAGTATGTAGTGTCTCTACTTTAAAGAGTCCTCTCCTGCTGATGTTCAGGTGTATATCAGTATTTAGTCTCTTACTTTAAAGAGTCCTCTCCTGTGATGTTCAGGTGTATATCAGTATGTAGAGTCTCTACTTTAAAGAGTCCTCTCCTGCTGATGCTCAGGTGTATATCAGTATGTAGTGTCTCTACTTTAAAGAGTCCTCTTCTGCTGATGTTCAGGTGTATATCAGTATGTAGTGTCTAATTTAAAGAGTCCTCTCCTGCTGATGTTCAGGTGTATATCAGTATGTAGTGTCTCTACTTTAAAGAGTCCTCTCCTGCTGATGTTCAGGTGTATATCAGAATGTAGAGTCTCTACTTTAAAGAGTCCTCTCCTGCTGATATTCAGGTGTATATCAGTATGTAGTCTCTTTACTTTAAATATCAGTATGTAGTGTCTCTACTTTAAAGAGTCCTCTCCTGCTGATGTTCAGGTGTATATCAGTATGTAGTCTCTCTACTTTAAAGAGTCCTCTCCTGCTGATGTTCAGGTGTATATCAGTATGTAGTGTCTCTACTTTAAAGAGTCCTCTCCTGCTGATGTTCAGGTGTATATCAGTATGTAGTGTCTCTACTTTAAAGAGTCCTCTCCTGCTGATGTTCAGGTGTATATCAGTATGTAGTGTCTCTACTTTAAAGAGTCCTCTCCTGCTGATGTTCAGGTGTATATCAGTATGTAGTGTCTCTACTTTAAAGAGTCCTCTCCTGCTGATGTTCAGGTGTATATCAGTATGTAGTGTCTCTACTTTAAAGAGTCCTCTCCTGCTGATGTTCAGGTGTATATCAGTATGTAGTGTCTCTACTTTAAAGAGTCCTCTCCTGCTGATGTTCAGGTGTATATCAGTATGTCGTGTCTCTACTTTAAAGAGTCCTCTCCTGCTGCTGATGTTCAGGTGTATATCAGTATGTAGTGTCTCTGTTGTGATTGGTCAACGGCTTAGAGATGTCCCGCCCCTTAGCCTATCATGTACAATGTGTAAATAACATCATGTCTTCCACACACACAGTTTGCAGCTAAAATGTAGATTTTTATTTCCTTAACGTTTCACCAAAGACGTTCTCCTCCAGCACAGACAGTGAGTGACAGCATGAAGAGCACTGAGGAACTCTTTTTGGCAAAAACATTTTAAATTATGTGCTTCAAAGTTAAAAGGTTTTTAAGGTTTTACAGCAATAACTTAATAACAGTGTTATTCAGAGCCACTGAACCCCGGAAACACCAACAGACGTCCCTCTGACACCCCACGCAGCAGGGACCCCCACGCAGCAGGGACCCCCTGCAGGGACCCCCAGCAGGGACCCCCACGCAGCAGGGACCCCCCGCAGGGACCCCCACGCAGCAGGGACCCCCACGCAGCAGGGACCCCCCGCAGGGACCCCCACGCAGCAGGGACCCCCCGCAGCCCGTTAGGAATAAATTAGTTTAGGGACAAACACCTTCAGATCCAGACACACAGGTAATAGCTAGCAGGAACAGCATCATCGATAAGGGGGCGGGGCCATGCAGGGACACAGGCAGGGGGCGGAGCTAAGCGCTACACATGGTTTAGTAGTAGTAGTAGTAGTGGTAGTAGTGGTATAAAAACAAAAAGTTCATTAAAGTCATTCATTAAGAAGCTCGACTGACAGGTGGGAGGAGCCAATGAGGCGGGGGGTGAGGGGCGGGGCTTAAATACTTCCTGTACAGTTCACTTCCACCATATCTACACGTTTTAGTCTTTATTCAAACGGACGTCACGATGTACGAGCCGCGCTCCCCCCCCGATCGATCGCCCTCCCCACCTTTAGGTTCCCGCTTCTTGGTGACGGGGGTGGGGATGAGTGAGGGGCGCGGGGGGGGTGGTGGTGGAGGAAGAGGAGGAGGAAGAGGAGGTGGTGGTGGTGGTGGGAGGCGTGGGGGGGGCGGAGGAGGTGATGGTGTTGATGATGTCGTTGTTGCTTTTCCTCGGACTCGGGGTGTAATTAAAGGGCGAAACTCGGGCCGCTACAGCGCCGCGAGGCTGGGAGACGCCACGCTGAGGGGGGGTCTGCTGGGGGGGGGTCTGATGCTGAGGGGGGGTCTGTTGTTGTTGAGGGGGGGTCTGTTGCAGCGACGGTTGCGAGGGCGGTTGCTGTTTGTCGTCCAGACTCTCGCAGCTGCGCCGCAGGTTGAGGTTGGAGCACGAGGATGAGGTGGAGGACGGGATCTTTGAGGAGGAGGAGGCGGGGCTTATGACAGAGGAGGAAGGGGCGGGGCTTATGATTGGGGGGCCGTTAGGGGAGCGGGGGTTGTTGACGGGACAATCTTCCAATCGCACCCAAACGTCTTCCGCTCGGTCGCTGAAGCCCCGCCCCTCTCCCCCACTCTTCGCCCTCCTCCACGTGCCCTTCCTGTCCTCTTGGCCCCGCCCCTCCTGCCCCTCCTGACTCCTCCCTTTCTCGCTGGACTCTGATGATGCTGACAGGACGGAGGAGGAGCTTCCCGTTCTCTTCCAGGTTCCGACGCGGGGCAGCGAGGTCGAGTGTTTCCCGCCGCCGCTAGCCCCGCCTCCTCCACCCCCCCCGCTGCTGCTACTCTCCCGCTTCCAGGTGCCGGTGCGGCTGAAGCGTGATGATGATGTCACTTCCTGTGGGCGTGCGGCGCTCTCGTGGCTCCTCTCGGGGCTGGAGGCGGTCTCTCCGTCCTCCATCTTCCTCTTCAGCGTGGGGCTCGGAGCCTCTTTGATGAAAGTCGACTGTCTGACGAGCGCCGGCGGCTTCTCAGACTCCGCCTTCGCTTTCTTCGCCGCCGTCGATCCTCCGACTCGAGACGCCGACTCGCTCCTCGGGATGCCGCCGCTCCTCACCGCCGATCCGCTCTTATTGGTCGTTCTGGACGCTGAAGATGATGAAGACGAAGCACTTCCTGGAGAGGCGGTGCGCGGCGGCAGCAGTTTCCCTCCCTTCTGATTGGCTGAGGAGGAGCGTGAGGGGGTGGAGTCTCGAGAGGAGCCTCGCTCGGGGTCGCTCCCTGGGGGTTTGGCAGCGGGCGCCGCTCGGGGTTGGCTCCGTCCCCTGGCCTCCAACTGAGGTTGGCTCCGCCCCCTGGCCTCCACCTGAGGTTGGCTCCGCCCCCTGGCCTCCACCTGAGGTTGGCTCCGCCCCCTGGCCTCCACACGAGGCTTCCCGGTGATCAGACTCTTGTAAACCTTCTTCCCTCCGCGCAGCGCCTTCGCCTCCTCTTCCTCTTCCTCCTGCTCCTTCTTCTTCTTGGCTTCCAGAGTGCTGCGCTCGCCAGGCTTCAGGATCCGCCCCCTCGCTTCCCCCCTCCTCCTTCTCCCCCTCCTCTGCGCTCTGATTGGATGGCGGCGGCAGGCGGAACGGTGATCCAACAGACTTGAGTGACAGCACAGAGTCTGAGTCGGAGGACGGCTGGCGGGACAGCGGCGCGGCGGCGGCGGCGTTCAGGCTGCTGACGATCGAGTTCGCTCCTTCCTGGATCGCCTTCCAATCAAAAGACTCCGAGTCGGGGGAGGCGGGGCTCCGCGGCCCGTCCGAAGGCTCCTCTTCGGCTAATATCCCGTCGTCTTCTTCTTCTTCTTCTTCTTCTTCTTCTTTAGGGAGAGACGGCGGCGCGGCGGCACCCTTCTTCTTCTTGGGCATGGCGCTGCTGATGCACTCCTGCAGGAGGTCGTCCTCGGAGTCGATGCTCAGAGACGAGAGAGACGAGTTCCTGGAGAAGCAGACGGGCGTGTCCTCCACGTGGAACGCTCTGGGGGCGTAGCGCTCGCTGGGGGGCGGGGCTTCTGCTCTTCCTGCAGGGGGGGCGACTTCCTGCCGGCTGTTCCTCCCTCCTGCTGCTGCTCCCGGGGGGGGGGGCAGCGAACTCCTTGTTGTGTTCTCCTGGTCGATGTCGCTCAGCGAGCTCAGAGACGAGTTCCTGGAGAAGCAGACGGGCGTGTCCTCGATGCAGAACTTCTGCCTATCGTCCGGCAGGTTGGCGGCGGGTTTTGTTCGGGGAACGACGGCCGCCGTCTGCTGCTTCCTCTTCCTGCCGTCTTCCTCCTTCACTCGCTTCTCTTCGTCCTTCTCGCCGCCTTCGTCTTCGTCGAAATCGAGCGAGCTGAGCGAGTCGTTGCGTGAGAAGCAGCACGGCGTGCCCTCGATGGGAGTGTAGTGGTGCGGCGAGTCGAAGGTGAAGCCTGGCTTCGCTTTGGCTGCTGTTGCCGCGGAGATGCTGTATGGCGCCCGCGGGGGCATCGGCTTCACCGGAGACGTTGGTTTCTTCTTCTGCTGCTGCGTGCCGAGTAGAGGCGGGGCCGGGGGGGGAGGGGGCGGAGCCTGCAGAGGGGGCGGAGCCTGTATCTCGCCAGGCGCCGCGCGGACCGGCTTCCTGGGTCTCGCTTTAGGCATGGCGGCACTGATGCACTCCGCCAAGATGTCGTCACCGTTGTCGCCCTCAGGAGGCCCCGCCCCCCCTAAGCCCCGCCCCCCTGCTCTGATTGGAGGACTGAGCCGCGGGTGCTGCCTCCTCATTGGGCGGCGAGTCGATGGTGAGGTCGCTCAGCGAGGTGGCGGTGGAGAAGTTGAGCGGCGTTCCTTCCACGCAGTAAATCCTCGGCACCTCTTCCGATGGACCGTCCTTCCTCTGCTGTGATTGGCTCCGGCCCTGCGGGGGGAGGAGCTTGTAGACAGGAAGCTGGCTGGGTTTCCGTGGCGCCGGCTGCTGTTGCTGCTGTTGTTGTTGTTTCTTTGGTTTCCGTGACGACTTGGGCATGGCCCTCTTGATGCAGGCCTCCAGGATCTCGATGTCGTCGTCGTCGTCCGACTCGTCCAGTTGTCCTTCCTCCTCCTCCTCCCTCCTCCCTTCCTCCTCTCCTTCCTCTCCTCCCTCTCCTTCATCTCCTCGCTCGCCTCCTCCTCTTCCTTCCTCATCTCCGCCATGATGTAAGGCTCGTCCACACTGAGCGCGCTCAGACTGGAAGCTCGGCTGAATCCGTGCGGCGTGCTTTCGGTGGCGAAGTGCAGCATGACGTCGGCGCTGCTCTCCTCCTCCTGCTTCTTCTTCTCTTGTTTGCTGCTGGGCGGCGGCGGCGTCTTGGCGCGGCTCGGAGGCATCGTCTGCCCCGGGCTGTCGGGCAGATCGCTGGGACTCACCACGCCGCTCGGCATGCCGCTGCACGGCTCGCTGCTGCGCACCGACGAGGCGATGGAGGAGGTGGAGAAGCTGTCCAGAGAGCTGACGGAGGTGCAGCGGCTGAACATCAGCGGCGTCTCCTGAGCGTACGGCGGCTCGGGGGGGCTCTTCGGCGTCCGGGCGCCGGATGATGTCACGTGATGATGATGATGGTGGCTGCGTCGCCCCCTAGAGGCGGCGGCGGCGGCGGCAGCAGCGGCGGCGCTGGAGGTCTGACTCTGCGCCTCCTTCTGCTGACGCTGCTGCTCCTCCTTCTCGCTCACAGGAAGCGTGGGGTAGTCGCTGCCCCCCCCCCTCCTCTTCCTCCCATCCTCCTCCTCTTCCTCCGATGACAGCGAGGACAGCGAGGACCCCTAGAGAAGCAGATGGGCGTGTCCTCCACGCAGTACGTCTGCGGCGCCTCCTGGCTGCCTTTGGGCGGCGGGCGCTTGGTCGGCGGCGGGGGGCGGAGCTTTTTCGCGGAGCACGGCGGGGGAGGGGGTGCTGAGGGGGGGGCGCTCTCCTCAGGTTTGAACAGAGGTTTGCGGGTCACGTCGGCGCCGTACTTCAGGCTGTAGTCGATCGGCTGCTCTGGTGCCGCCTCGCCGCTGTAGTTTGATGTTGCCGTGGCGACATAGCGCTGCGGCGGCGCGGACGCCATGCGGTTCCCTTTGGGAGCCGAGTCACCGCGGCGCCGCAGCCGGGCGTCCAGCGGCTCGTCCTCCTCGCTCTCTGCGGCGCCGCGGTGACTCGGGCTCTGACGTCCAGAGTTCAGCTGCTCGTCGGAGTACTTCAGGCTGTAGTTGATGGGCGTGTCCAGCTCGCCGCCGTCGTCGTCCGCCATATGGTTGGCGCTGCGGATCTTGTGCGCCAGGTCGGCCGGGTACTTCCTGTAGACGCAGCACTTGTTGCCTCCGTTCTCGTCCGAGGAGTAGAACGGCTCGGTGGACGGTTTGGTTTTGCCGCGGTTTCCGTACCCGTCTGCACTCGTGACGCTGTTGAGGCTGTCGCTGGACGCCCGGACGCTGGGCGGGAACACGGGCCGGGCGAACGGCTCCTCGCTCGTCCGCTTCGACCCGTCGGCGCTCTTCGGGCTGGACAGAACGGGCGTGTTGGTGTAAGAGCGCGTCGGGCCACCCCCCCCCGCGGCGCCGCTGCAGCCCCGCCCCTTCCTGTGCGCTGCCTTCGGGCTCAGGTTGTCGATGTTGTCGAAGGTCTCTGACAGCTGCTGGGCGTCCAGCTCCTCGAACAGAGCCTTCTGCTTCCTGGCGTGCAGCGAGGGGGCGCCGGCGCCCGGCGACACCACGCTGGCGTCTTTGTACCTCGCCGGCCGGTTGGCCATCAGGTTGCGCAGAGCGGCGGCGCTGCCCATGGCGATCATCTTGTGGCGCGAGTGGATGAGGTTGCGCAACATGCCCACGGCGCCCAGCTCCCACAATGCCTCCTGGTCCTTGGCGTCTCGAGCCGAAAGATTCCAGAGCGTTCCACAGGCGTTGGAGACGATGGTGAGGCTGTGAGACTTCAGGTGCTGCAGCAGTGTGGGCAGGCAGCCGTGATCTCGCAGGATCTGCCTGCAACACACAGGGAGGAGAATCCATCAGCCTTCAGAGGTTAGGCTCATTACAGGACAGTGTTTACCAGTCCACAGGTGTTAACAGGTGTTTACAGGTGTGCTCTACAGGTGTGCTCTACAGGTGTTAACCGGTGTTTACCTCTACAGGTATTAACAGGTGTTAACAGGTGTGTTCCAGGTGTTTCCAGGTGTTAACAGGTGTCTACAGGTGTGCTCTACAGGTGTGCACTACAGGTGTTAACAGGTGTGTTCCAGGTGTTTCCAGGTGTGCTCTACAGGTGTGCTCTACAGGTGTGCTCTACAGGTGTGCTCTACAGGTGTTAACCGGTGTTTACCTCTACAGGTATTAACAGGTGTGTTCCAGGTGTTTCCAGGTATTAACAGGTGTGTTCCAGGTGTTAACAGGTGTCTACAGGTGTTCTCCAGGTGTTTACCTCTACAGGTATTAACAGGAGTTTACCTGTGCGCCTCGTTGGTGGCGATGAGGCTGGACACGTTCCTCAGGATGCCTCCTCCGCTCTCGATGATAGCGAGCGTGTTGGTGTGGCTGCGGTGCGTCAGCGTTCCCACCAGAAAGCCCAGAGCCCCGTCCACTGAGCAGATATCAGCTTTGTTCTCTGTGCAGTGAGCCGAGAGGTTCCACAGAGCAGAGAGGACAGACTTCAGGGTGGACTCCTAAAGGACGAGAGGAGACATTTAGAGACAGAGAGACGTTTAGAGAGAGACGAGGAAAAGACGTTTAGAGACGATGACAAAGAGACGAGGACAGAGACGTTTAGAGATGAGGACAGAGAGACGAGGACACAGAGACAGAGACGTTTAGAGACGAGGACACAGAGACAAAGAGACGAGGACAGAGAGACAAGGACACAGAGACATTTAGAGATGAGGACAGAGAGACAAAGAGACGAGGACAGAGAGACGAGGACACAGAGACAGAGACGTTTAGAGACGAGGACAAAGAGACAAGGACAGAGAGACGAGGACATAGAGACAGAGACGTTTAGAGATGAGGACAGAGAGACGAGGACACAGAGACAGAGACGTTTAGAGACGAGGACACAGAGACAAAGAGACGAGGACAGAGAGACAAGGACACAGAGACGTTTAGAGATGAGGACAGAGAGACAAAGAGACGAGGACAGAGAGACGAGGACACAGAGACAGAGACGTTTAGAGACGAGGACAGAGAGACAAAGAGACGAGGACACAGAGACGTTTAGAGACGAGGACAGAGAGACGAGGACACAGAGACATTTAGAGATGAGGACAGAGAGACGAGGACACAGAGACGTTTAGAGACGAGGACAGAGAGACGAGGACACAGAGACGTTTAGAGACGAGGACACAGAGACGTTTAGAGACGAGGACAGAGAGACGAGGACAGAGACGTTTAGAGATGAGGACAGAGAGACGAGGACACAGACATTTAGAGACGAGGACAGAGAGACAAAGAGACGAGGACACAGAGACGTTTAGAGATGAGGACAGAGACAAAGAGACAAGGACAGAGAGACATTTAGAGACGACACAGACAAAGAGACATGAGGACAGAAGTGCTGTCTTCTCACCTTCTGGACCTCCAGGGCGCAGCCGGTCAGAGCTCGCACGCTGCCGACCTCTCTCAGAGTTTTCTTGCTGTTCACGTCGGCGCGCCACGACAAGTTCCGCAGGACGCTGGCTATCACCTGAGACAGGAAGTACTAATGTCAACAAGAGACAGATACAGGTACTACCGTCAACAAGAGACAGGTACAGGTACTACCGTCAACAAGAGACAGGTACAGGTACTACCGTCAACAAGAGACAGGTACAGGTACTACCGTCAACAAGAGACAGGTACAGGTACTACCGTCAACAGAGGACAGCCGAGACACGTATAAAAAACGTATTTACTGTACAATATATTTCCAAACTGTTTGATTCGTCTTTGGCTTTTCCACTTCACTTTTCCAATTGATTTCCGTTGATCGATAAATGTCCGGAATATTTTTTGTATTTTATGCTCAAACTTTTCGCGGTATTTAAAACAGTTTCAGCTTTTATAATTTCTGATGAAACTGATTTCCACTTTTGAGTTTGTTGGGAGATCTGTTTTTATTTGTTCACACTGAAATCTTTTGGATGAGATCAAAAGAAAAGATTATTTGGGATTCTGACTTTAATTCTTTTTTAAACAACATTTAAAAAGAAATCTGATAACACAAATCATCTGAGAATTCTCGAGGTCCTTAATCCTCTTCAATCATTTACGCAGATTTTTCCCCCTGATATTCCAGGACTGTTACGTCTCGTTTATATATTTCAAGATTAATTTGCTGCTTCCACGTTTCCACTCAGGTATGATATGTGAATTTAAAACGTGATACAGAGATGAATACTTTATTTTAAAAGTCAGTAAGAGGTGGAGGAGGTTACCTGCTGCAGGTCTTCACTGTCGGACTTCAGCTGGGCCACCATGGCCCTCATGCAGCCCTTCATGGAGCACAGTGTGGCCTGATGGGAAACACAGAGTCAGAGGGGTGTGTGTGAGTGTGAGTGTGAGTGTGAGTGTGTGTGTGTGTGTGTGTGTGTGTGTGTGTGTGTGTGTGTGCGCGTGCGTGCGTGAGTGTGTGTGTGTGTGTGTGTGTGTGTGTGTGTGAAACATGAAGAGAGGCGTGTTGTGTGTGTTTCCTCTCACCTTGTTGGCCACGTCTCCAAAGGTGAGGTTGGTGAGGCCCATGCCGGCGTAGCGTCGCAGCGTCACGCTGTAGTGATCGCTGCTCAGACCGAACATCTCACAGTCCACCTGCAGCAGCTCAGCCACCGCCTGTAGACCACCTGCAGGGCACAGGTAGAGAGAACACCAGACAGTCAGAGAGAACACCAGACAGTCAGAGAGAACAGTCAGAGAGAACACCAGACAATCAGAGAGACACCAGACAGTCAGAGAGACACCAGACAGTCAGAGAGAACACCAGACAGTCAGAGAGAACAGTCAGAGAGAACACCAGACAATCAGAGAGACACCAGACAGTCAGAGAGACACCAGACAGTCAGAGAGAACACCAGACAGTCAGAGAGAACAGTCAGAGAGAACACCAGACAATCAGAGAGACACCAGACAGTCAGAGAGACCAGACAGTCAGAGAGAACACCAGACAGTCAAGAGAGAACAGTCAGAGAGAACACCAGACAATCAGAGAGAACACCAGACAGTCAGAGAGACACCAGACAGTCAGAGAGAACAGTCAGAGAGAACAGTCAGAGAGAACACCAGACAATCAGAGAGACACCAGACAGTCAGAGAGAACAGTCAGAGAGAACACCAGACAGTCAGAGAGAACACAGGACAGTCAGAGAGAACAGTCAGAAAGAACACAGGACAGTCAGAGAGACACCAGACAGTCAGAGAGAACAGTCAGAGAGAACACCAGACAGTCAGAGAGACACCAGACAGTCAGAGAGAACAGTCAGAGAGAACAGTCAGAGAGAACACCAGACAGTCATAGAGAACACAAGACAGTCAGAGAGAACAGTCAGAGAGAACACCAAACAGTCAGAGAGAACAGACAGAGAGAACACCAGACAGTCAGAGAGAACAGTCAGAGAGAACACCAGACAGTCAGAGAGAACACCAATCAGTCAGAGAGAACACAGGACAGTCCGAGAGAACAGTCAGAAAGAACACAGGACAGTCAGAGAGACACCAGACAGTCAGAGAGAACACCAGACAGTCAGAGAGAACAGTCAGAGAGAACACCAGACAGTCAGAGAGAACAGTCAGAGAGAACAGTCAAGAGAGAACACCAGACAGTCAGAGAGACACCAGACAGTCAGAGAGAACAGTCAGAGAGAACACCAGACAGTCAGAGAGAACAGTCAGAGAGAACACCAGACAGTCAGAGAGAACACCAGACAGTCAGAGAGAACAGTCAGAGAGAACACCATACAGTCAGAGAGAACAGTCAGAGAGAACACCAGACAGTCAGAGAGAACACAGGACAGTCAGAGAGAACAGTCAGAAAGAACACAGGACAGTCAGAGAGACACCAGACAGTCAGAGAGACACCAGACAGTCAGAGAGAACAGTCAGAGAGAACACCAGACAGTCAGAGAACAGTCAGAGAGAACACCAGACAGTCAGAGAGAACACCAGACAGTCAGAGAGAACAGTCAGAGAGAACAGTCAGAGAGAACACCAGACAGTCAGAGAGAACAGTCAGAGAGAACACCATACAGTCAGAGAGAACACCAGACAGTCAGAGAGAACACAGGACAGTCAGAGAGAACAGTCAGAGAGAACACAGGACAGTCAGAGAGAACAGTCAGAGAGAACAGCCAGAGAGAACACAGGACAGTCAGAGAGAACAGTCAGAGAGAACAGTCAGAGAGAACACCAGACAGTCAGAGAGAACACCAGACAGTCAGAGAGAACACAGGACAGTCAGAGAGAACAGTCAGAGAGAACACAGGACAGTCAGAGAGAACAGTCAGAGAGAACACCAGACAGTCAGAGAGAACACAGGTCAGAGAGAACAGTCAGAGAGAACACCAGACAGTCAGAGAGAACAGCCAGAGAGAACACAGGACAGTCAGAGAGAACAGTCAGAGAGAACACCAGACAGTCAGAGAGAACAGTCAGAGAGAACAGTCAGAGAGAACACCAGACAGTCAGAGAGAACAGTCAGAGAGAACACCATACAGTCAGAGAGAACACAGGACAGTCAGAGAGAACAGTCAGAGAGAACACAGGACAGTCAGAGAGAACAGTCAGAGAGAACAGCCAGAGAGAACACAGGACAGTCAGAGAGAACAGTCAGAGAGAACAGTCAGAGAGAACACCAGACAGTCAGAGAGAACACCAGACAGTCAGAGAGAACACAGGACAGTCAGAGAGAACAGTCAGAGAGAACACAGGACAGTCAGAGAGAACAGTCAGAGAGAACACAGGACAGTCAGAGAGAACAGTCAGAGAGAACACAGGACAGTCAGAGAGACACCAGACAGTCAGAGAGAACAGTCAGAGAGAACACAGGTCAGAGAGAACAGTCAGAGAGAACACCAGACAGTCAGAGAGAACAGCCAGAGAGAACACAGGACAGTCAGAGAGAACAGTCAGAGAGAACACCAGACAGTCAGAGAGAACACAGGACAGTCAGAGAGAACACCAGACAGTCAGAGAGAACACAGGACAGTCAGAGAGAACAGTCAGAGAGAACACCAGACAGTCAGAGAGAACATCAGACAGTCAGAGAGAACAGTCAGAGAGAACACCAGACAGTCAGAGAGAACACAGGACAGTCAGAGAGAACACAGGACAGTCAGAGAGAACAGTCAGAGAGAACACAGGACAGTCAGAGAAAACGCTGAGTCAGGATAGACAGGAAACAGGAAACAGCTGAGTCACTAAGTCTCACCCAGCTCGTTCATGGCGTGCCGATGCTCCTCGTCGAAGGAAAGCTTCATCAGGACGCAGACAGCCGGACAGATCTGATGCTCCACTGGAGACGGCACTGAACACAGCACACAGCGTTATATATTATATTACATTCAGAACACTATATCGTTTCTATATAATCACATATCATTTAACATTAGGATTATATGTTTCTGGTCGTGTGACGTCCATGCTGCCTGTGTGTGCCTCTGATTGGCCGGTGTGTGTGACATCACTCACTGGGGTTGTCCTCCTGGTCCACGCCCCTCTCGTGGTTCTCCTGCCAGCTCCAGCACTCCTCGCAGTAATGCCTCACTTGTTCCAGTAGGTGGAGCACTCTGATCTCACGCCGGCCTCTCTTGTCGTCCGGTTGGCTGTGCACGATGTTGTGCAGCGCCGCAGACGCCCTCGCCCTCGCCTCCTTGCTGCCACGGGAGTTCCCCAGCAGCAGGGAGTCCTTGTCATTGCCGTGCAGCAGCTGGATGAGCAGCGGCAGGCAGCCCGACTGACGCATCGCGATGCACGAGTCCTGAGAGGACGACATGGCCAGCAGCGTGCGCGACATGTCGTCCTTATCGTGAGTCCCCAGCATGGACAGCAGGCTGTACACCATCTCCACCTGCAGGGGGCGACACTGTTAATAACACTATACACCATCCATAACTTTATACACCATCTCTACCTTTACAGTGGGCCTAATGTTTAACATCTCTGGTTGCTGATTGGTCGTTAAGGAGGTAAAGTGGGCGGGGTTACTCGCCTTGGTTCCCAGGTGGCTGGTGATTCGTCGAGGCACGGAGTAGCTCGCCTCATTGGCCGGCTCGTGCTCCAATCGGCTGCTGGAGCTCTGCAGGAGGAAACATCAGATCACTTTAAATACTTTTGTAATGTGAACAGAAGAAGAGAAACAGGAAACAGGAAGCTCACCTGAGCGCCAGGTAAGTCACTGCTGTCGCTCTGAGTTTCATCTCCCTGCAGAGAGAAGAGGAAATAAATCAGACATCAATAAAGAAGCTAAAATAGCTATTGAATATGTGTCTCCAGGTGTTTGAGTTTACCTGCAGGCGAGCTCCCAGACGCAGGATGTCCTTCTCGATCTGCTGGATGCGAGAGACACGAGCCTGAAGAGAGAGAGAGACTCTGTTTCATCACCTGCTGAACACCTACCTGTCCTCATTAGAGCTCACCTGCTGAACACCTACCTGGTTAGGGTTAGTTTACCTGAGCTCTCTATGAGTATCTTAACAACAGGTGAGTTTACCTGAGCTCTCCTCTCTATGAGTATCTTAACAACAGGTGAGTTTACCTGAGCTCTCCTCTCTATGTATCTTAACAACAGGTGAGTTTACCTGAGCTCTCCTCTCTATGTATCTTAACAACAGGTGAGTTTACCTGAGCTCTCCTCTCTATGAGTATCTTAGAGACAGGTGAGTTTACCTGAGCTCTCCTCTCTATGTATCTTAAAGACAGGTGAGTTTACCTGAGCTCTCCTCTCTATGAGTATCTTAACAACAGGTGAGTTTACCTGAGCTCTCCTCTCTATGAGTATCTTAGAGACAGGTGAGTTTACCTGAGCTCTCCTCTCTATGAGTATCTTAGAGACAGGTGAGTTTACCTGAGCTCTCCTCTCTATGTATCTTAACAACAGGTGAGTTTACCTGAGCTCTCTATGAGTATCTTAACAACAGGTGAGTTTACCTGAGCTCTCCTCTCTATGAGTATCTTAACAACAGGTGAGTTACCTGAGCTCTCCTCTCTATGAGTATCTTAGAGACAGGTGAGTTTACCTGAGCTCTCCTCTCTATGTATCTTAGAGACAGGTGAGTTTACCTGAGCTCTCCTCTCTATGAGTATCTTAGAGACAGGTGAGTTTACCTGAGCTCTCCTCTCTATGTATCTTAAAGACAGGTGAGTTTACCTGTGCTCTCTATGAGTATCTTAACAACAGGTGAGTTTACCTGAGCTCTCCTCTCTATGAGTATCTTAACAACAGGTGAGTTTACCTGAGCTCTCCTCTCTATGAGTATCTTATCAACAGGTGAGTTTACCTGAGCTCTCCTCTCTATGTATCTTATCAACAGGTGAGTTTACCTGTGCTCTCTATGAGTATCTTAGAGACAGGTGAGTTTACCTGAGCTCTCCTCTCTATGAGTATCTTATCAACAGGTGAGTTTACCTGAGCTCTCCTTTCTATGAGTATCTTATCAACAGGTGAGTTTACCTGAGCTCTCCTCTCTATGTATCTTATCAACAGGTGAGTTTACCTGAGCTCTCTATGAGTATCTTATCAACAGGTGAGTTTACCTGAGCTCTCTATGAGTATCTTATCAACAGGTGAGTTTACCTGAGCTCTCCTCTCTATGAGTATCTTATCAACAGGTGAGTTTACCTGAGCTCTCCTCTCTATGTATCTTAAAGACAGGTGAGTTTACCTGAGCTCTCCTCTCTATGTATCTTAAAGACAGTTGAGTTTACCTGAGCTCTCCTCTCTATGAGTATCTTAGAGACAGTTGAGTTTACCTGAGCTCTCCTCTCTATGTATCTTAAAGACAGGTGAGTTTACCTGAGCTCTCCTCTCTATGAGTATCTTAGAGACAGGTGAGTTTACCTGAGCTCTCCTCTCTATGTATCTTAGAGACAGGTGAGTTTACCTGAGCTCTCCTCTCTATGAGTATCTTAGAGACAGTTGAGTTTACCTGAGCTCTCCTCTCTATGAGTATCTTAGAGACAGGTGAGTTTACCTGAGCTCTCCTCTCTATGAGTATCTTAGAGACAGGTGAGTTTACCTGAGCTCTCCTCTCTATGAGTATCTTAGAGACAGGTGAGTTTACCTGAGCTCTCCTCTCTATGAGTATCTTAGAGACAGGTGAGTTTACCTGAGCTCTCCTCTCTATGAGTATCTTAAAGACAGGTGAGTTTACCTGAGCTCTCCTCTCTATGTATCTTAAAGACAGGTGAGTTTACCTGAGCTCTCCTCTCTATGAGTATCTTAGAGACAGGTGAGCTTACCTGAGCTCTCCTCTCTATGAGTATCTTAGAGACAGGTGAGTTTACCTGAGCTCTCCTCTCTATGAGTATCTTAGAGACAGGTGAGTTTACCTGAGCTCTCTTCTCTATGAGTATCTTAGAGACAGGTGAGTTTACCTGAGCTCTCCTCTCTATGAGTATCTTAGAGACAGGTGAGTTTACCTGAGCTCTCCTCTCTATGAGTATCTTAGAGACAGGTGAGTTTACCTGAGCTCTCCTCTCTATGTATCTTAGAGACAGGTGAGTTTACCTGAGCTCTCCTCTCTATGAGTATCTTAGAGACAGGTGAGTTTACCTGAGCTCTCCTCTCCATCTCCTGACAGGATCCCAGCTGCTCTTCCATCGCTGAGCGGATCTGACGAGCCTCGAACTCCAGCTGACGGCGACTCATGTCCGTCTGCAGGGTGAACTAACACACACACACACACACACACAGTTATTTATAGAGTATGTGTGAGTGTGTGTGTGTGTTTGAATGAGTGTGTGTGTGTTTGTGTGTGTGTGTGTGTGCGTGTGTGAATGAGTGAGTGTGTGTGTGAGTGTGTATGTGATGGTGTGAGTGTGTGTGTGTGTGTGAATGAGTGAGTGTGTGTGTGAGTGTGTATGTGTATGTGAATGAGTGAGTGTGTGTGTGAATGAGTGAGTGTGTGCGTGTGCGTGTGTGTGTATGTGTGTGTGAATGAGTGTGTGTGTGTGTGTGTGTGAATGAGTGAGTGAGTGTGTGTATGTGTGTGTGATGGTGTGAGTGTGTGTGTGTGTGTGTGTGAATGAGTGAGTGTGTGCGTGTGCGTGTGTGTGTGTGAATGAGTGAGTGTGTGTGTGTGTGTGTGATGGTGTGAGTGTGTGTGTGTGTGTGAGTGAATGAGTGAGTGTGTGTGAGTGTGCATGTGCGTGTGTGTGTGAATGAGTGTGTGTGTGTGTGTGTGTGAATGAGTGAGTGTGTGTGTATGTGTGTGATGGTGTGAGTGTGTATGTGTGTGTGATGGTGTGAGTGTGTGTGTGTGTGTGTGTGTGTGTGTGTGAATGAGTGAATGTGTGTGTGTATGTGTGTGTGTGTGATGGTGTGAGTGTGTGTGTGTGTGTGAATGAGTGAGTGTGAGTGTGCGTGTGCGTGTGTGTGAATGAGTGAGTGTGTGTGTGTGTGTGTGTGATGGTGTGAGTGTGTATGTGTGTGTGATGGTGTGAGTGTGTGTGTGTGTGTGAATGAGTGAATGTGTGTGTATGTGTGTGTGATGGTGTGAGTGTGTGTGTGTGAATGAGTGAGTGTGTGTGTGTGAGTGTGCGTGTGCATGTGTGTGAATGAGTGAGTGTGTGTGTGTGTGTGTGTGTGAGTGAGTGAGTGAGTGAGTGAGTGAGTGAGTGAGTGAGTGTGTGTGTGTGTGAGTGTGAGTGTGAGTGTGTGTGAGTGTGTGTGTGTGTGTGTGTGTGAATGAGTGAGTGTGTGTGAATGAGTGAGTGTGTGTGTGTGTGTGAGTGTGAGTGTGAGTGTGTGTGAGTGTGTGTGTGTGTGTGTGTGTGTGTGTGTGAATGAGTGAGTGTGTGTGTGTGTGTGTGAGTGTGCGTGTGCGTGTGTCCCTCACGTTCTCGGTGAGCGGCAGGCTGTCGATCCTCTTGGTCAGATTCTGCAGCTGAGCGTAGTACCAGTCCTTCTCTTTCTCCTCCTTCTCCAGCTCAGCCAATAGGAGAGCTCTGTCAGGGGTTGGCAGCCAATCACAGAGCAGGAAACAGAGGAGCCAATCAGAGACACAAATTCTATCTCATAGTTTATCAACAACTGTAATAAGTGTAATGAGAGTGTGTGCGTGTGTGTACTAACTATGATATATATAAAGCAGTACCTCTCCTTCTCCAGGTCCTCCAGGCAGCGCTCCTGTTCTCTCCCCGCTGAAGGAGCTCCTCTCCTGGGGAGAGCGCTGCCTCCTGCCCCCCCGGAGGCTCCAGGAGGCTTCGCTCGGGGTTTAAACCCTGATGAGTCCAGGCTCATCTCCTTCAGCCTCTCGATGAGCTCCAGCTGGGAGCCAGATGCCTCGCCCGACTCTTCTTCTATGGTGCCCTGCAGTTGCTTCAGCACTTCCTGTTGAGGCCACAAAATAAAAGCCTTTAGTTTTCATCTGAGCAGAGAGACTGTTAGAGAGAGAGACATTTTAAACACTATTACAGAAAACCTATTCATCACAAACAGAAACACTGCGTCTCTCGTCAGATTTTCAGAATAAAACATACAGAAACACTGCGTCTCTCGTCAGATTTTCAGAATAAAACAAACAAACACTGCGTCTCTTGTCAGATTTTCAGAATAAAACAAACAAACACTGCGTCTCTCGTCAGATTTTCAGAATAAAACAAAAACACTGCATATCTCGTCAGATTTTCAGAATAAAACAAACAGAAACACTGCGTCTCTCGTCAGATTTTCAGAATAAAACAAACAGAAACACTGCGTCTCTCGTCAGATTTTCAGAATAAAACAAACAGAAACACTGCGTCTCTCGTCAGATTTTCAGAATAAAACAAACAGAAACACTGCGTCTCTCGTCAGATTTTCAGAATAAAACACAAACAGAAACACTGCGTCTCTCGTCAGATTTTCAGAATAAAACACAAACAGAAACACTGCGTCTCTCGTCAGATTTTCAGAATAAAACACAAACAGAAACACTGCGTCTCTCGTCAGATTAAAACACAAACAGAAACAGAAACACTGCGTCTCTATGGTCAGATTTTCAGAATAAAACGTATTCAACACAAACAGAAACACTGCGTCCCTGTAGTCAGATTTTCAGAATAAAACGTATTCATCACAAACAGAAACACTGCGTCTCTATGGTCAGATTTTCAGAATAAAACGTATTCATCACAAACAGAAACACTGCGTCTCTATGGTCAGATTTTCAGAATAAAACGTATTCATCACAAACAGAAACACTGCGTCTCTATGGTCAGATTTTCGTTCCTCACCACGATGAGTCGGCAGCGCTCGAACAGCGACATGATGGAGACTAAAACACTCACTGTTTTCTGCTCTACACAGTAAACAGGAAGCAGGAAGCAGGAAACAGGAAGTGAGGTTGAGTAGAAGAGGAAGGACGGGACAATAAAACTACAAGTTAGAAAACAACAGAAAGAGAGAAACGAAAAAGGAATAAAACGATAAACAGACGGGAAATAAAAACTAAGAATACATTTAGTTTATCCGTTCAGACATAACAGAAGTTAGTAAAGATCAGACGGAGAGAAACACAACAAACAACGAGAACTCAAACCAGAGAAGAAGAAGGTGACAGGAAGTGAACTACAGACAGAAGAGAGACAGAAGAAGACAGAGCGCTCACTCCCAAAGATTTCCTGCAAATCAAAGATCCTCAAACTGACAAACATCTCGCTCCCGACGACAACAAGGAGCCGCTGAGCAGCGCAGCGCGTGATTGGCCGAGAAACCACAGGCTATTCTGGGATTAAAGGGGGGGGGGGGGGGGGGGGACAAAGGGCCTCAAACAGGAAGTGATACAAAAACACATCTCGAGGTACAAATACTGGAAATCACATGTTAGCTTTCAGCTGGATTTCAGCAGTATTTCAGCAGTACACTGAGCAGTACTCTGAGAAGTACTCTGAGAAGTACTCTGAGAAGTACTCTGAGCAGTACTCTGAGCAGTACTCTGAGCAGTACTCTGAGCAGTATTTCAGCAGTACTCTGAGCAGTACTCTGAGCAGTTTCAGCAGTACTCTGAGCAGTACTCTGAGCAGTACTCTGAGCAGTATTTCAGCAGTACTCTGAGCAGTACTCTGAGCAGTACTCTGAGCAGTACTCTGAGCAGTATTTCAGCAGTACTCTGAGCAGCACTCTGAGCAGTACTCTGAGCAGTATTTCAGCAGTACTCTGAGCAGTACTCTGAGCAGTACTCTGAGCAGTACTCTGAGCAGTACTCTGAGCAGTATTTCAGCAGTACTCTGAGCAGCACTCTGAGCAGTACTCTGAGCAGTATTTCAGCAGTAATCTGAGCAGTACTCTGAGCAGTACTCTGAGGAGTATTTCAGCAGTACTCTGAGCAGTACTCTGAGCAGTATTTCAGCAGTACTCTGAGCAGTACTCTGAGCAGTACTCTGAGGAGTATTTCAGCAGTACTCTGAGCAGTACTCTGAGCAGTATTTCAGCAGTATTTCAGCAGTACTCTGAGCAGTACTCTGAGCAGTATTTCAGCAGTACTCTGAGCAGTACTCTGAGCAGTACTCTGAGCAGTACTCTGAGCAGTATTTCAGCAGTACTCTGAGCAGTACTTCAGCAGTATTTCAGCAGTACTCTGAGCAGTATTTCAGCTGTATTTCAGCAGTACTCTGAGCAGTACTCTGAGCAGTACTCTGAGCAGTACTCTGAGCAGTACTCTGAGCAGTATTTCAGCAGTACTCTGAGCAGCACTCTGAGCAGTACTCTGAGCAGTACTCTGAGCAGTACTGAGCAGTATTTCAGCAGTAATCTGAGCAGTACTCTGAGCAGTACTCTGAGCAGTACTCTGAGCAGTATTTCAGCAGTACTCTGAGGAGTACTCTGAGCAGTGCTCTGAGCAGTATTTCAGCAGTACTCTGAGGAGTATTTCAGCAGTACTCTGAGCAGTACTCTGAGCAGTATTTCAGCAGTACTCTGAGCAGTACTCTGAGCAGTACTCTGAGCAGTATTTCAGCAGTACTCTGAGCAGTACTTCAGCAGTATTTCAGCAGTACTCTGAGCAGTATTTCAGCTGTATTTCAGCAGTACTCTGAGCAGTACTCTGAGCAGTATTTCAGCAGTATTTCAGCAGTACTCTGAGCAGTATTTCAGCAGTATTTCAGCAGTACTCTGAGCAGTACTCTGAGCAGTATTTCAGCAGTATTTCAGCAGTACTCTGAGCAGTATTTCAGCAGTACTCTGAGCAGTACTCTGAGCAGTACTCTGAGCAGTACTCTGAGCAGTATTTCAGCAGTATTTCAGCAGTACTCTGAGCTGTACTTCAGCTGTACTCTGAGGTGTATCTCAGGTGTATTCCAGGTGTATTACAGGTGTATCTCAGGTGTATCTCAGGTGTATTACAGGTAGGTGTATCTCAGGTGTATCTCAGGTGTATTATAGGTAGGTGTATCTCAGGTGTATTACAGGTGTATCTCAGGTGTATTACAGGTAGGTGTATGTCAGGTGTATCTCAGGTGTATTACAGGTAGGTGTATCTCAGGTGTATCTCAGGTGTATCTCAGGTGTATCTCAGGTGTATTACAGGTGTATCTCAGGTGTATTACAGGTAGGTGTATGTCAGGTGTATCTCAGGTGTATTACAGGTAGGTGTATCTCAGGTGTATCTCAGGTGTATCTCAGGTGTATTACAGGTGTATCTCAGGTGTATCTCAGGTGTATCTCAGGTGTATTACAGGTAGGTGTATCTCAGGTCTATCTCAGGTGTATCTCAGGTGTATCTCAGGTGTGTTACCTTCATGTTCTCGGCCTCAGACTCCAGGTGGGTCAGGTGGTTGGAGTTGTCCTGCAGCTCCTGCCTCAGGGTGGTGTTTTCCATCTTTAACACCTCCACCTGTCTCAGCAGCTGATCGTACGACGCTGCCGCCATGACGGAGGAGCCGCCGCTGACCTGAGGCACAAACACAACAACATCAACAAAACATAAACAACTATTACATCTGCGTTTCAAACTAAAAGCCCTCCAGCGTTTCTGTGGACAGAATCCCTCCAGTTAGAACCAGAAGGCTTTTATTGTGAAAGAACCGTTACCTAAAGATAAGTATTTATTCAATATGTATTAATATATACAGATTTAATCTGTTTATCATTTATAATCTTTATATGTCTGTGTGTTTTCTATTCTGCTCCATACATGTGTAACTGTGGTTCATCCATCTTCTCCCGCTGACCCGTGGTCGGGTCGCGGTTCATCATCATCCATCTTCTCCCGCTGACCCGTGGTCGGGTCGCGGTTCATTATTAATGCAGAATAATTCAGATTAAACCTGAAAACTCACTTTGTCTTTGTTGTGGTTTCATAATCAGTAAGAGATTAAATCATGGTGTGTGTGTGTGTCTGTGTGTGTGTGTGTGACATGTGATGTCTCGTTACAAACATTGATGTCACTGTTTCACTGTCACATGATGCATGTTCATCACAACTCACTTTAAACAGCGTTCACAACAACTGCATCAAAACTACAGTTACACTACTTATACATTATTACATTTTAATCTCTTTAGAAATAATTGTTTAAATTATGATTACATTATTTCCATTTAAAAATGATAATTAAGTTCCTTTTGAAATTGTTCCCATTATTTTATAATTACATGACATCTTTAAAATGATTTCTATATTACTGCCAAATACATTTTCATTAACACACACACACACACACACACACACACACACACACACACACACACACACACACACACACACACACACACACACACACACACACACACACACACACACACACACACACACACACACACACACACACACACACACACACACACACACACACACACACACACACACACACACACACACACACACACACACACACACACACACACACACACACCTCAGAACTACAGGTCACCCACAGAAAACTAAAACTCCCAGAATCCCCTCTGCTGCCAGGATCAATCAGCCCATTGTGGCGGAGGACGATCAGAGAAACAGCCTCATCCTCCATCACCAGGCAGCCATTTTCTCCATCCTCCCATCCTCCCTCCATCCATCCACACACAGCAACACACTCACACACACACACACAGCAACACACACACAGCAACACACACACACACACACACACACACACACACTAACAGAGTAACACATTTAATCCGGCAGAGAAGCAGAGATCAGCGAACAGCAGACAATGAGAGAATAAAAGAGGAACCTCCGCTCATCCGCCCCCCCTCCTCTCTCCCCCCTCCCCCCCTCTGTATCCCCCCTCTCTCTCTCTCTCTCTCACACACACACACACACTCTCTCTCTCTCTCTGCAGACGAACACAGAGAGTGTGTGTTCGGAGGTGAACAGAGTAAAGAACAGATTAGGATGCAGAAAGAGAAAATGGCAGCTCACCCCATCGCTGTAGCCTCCATCACTCCCGTCTCCCTCTCCCTCCCTCCCCGTCTGACAGTCAGCTGGGGCCTGCAGCAGCCAATCAGGAGGCAGCACACAGAGGGGGAGGGGGGGGCCTGCCTGCTCCCAGAATGCTTTGCATCAGCTGCAGACTGGGTTACTGACACACACACACACACACACACTCACACACACTCTGCAGTCTGATCGATTACAGGGTTCAGGTCATGGAGCTCGACCGGTTGTGTTCGATGTTGTGATCAAAGACACACGAGCTGTTCAGACTCTGATCCAATTCCTGATAAAACCATGTGATGCTGCAGCGCCATACATTATATATACATCTATATATATATATATATATATATATAAGATAACATGTCAGAAAGAATAGCTTACACTGACACTGACTGTTTCTCAGGTGGCCTTAAATGTGTGTTTCTGGAGGTCAGCTGTTCCTCCAGAGGCAGTTTCTCTCCCACCTTAAAATCAAACCAGCAGGATTTATAAATATCCCGAGTACTCCTCACCCGAAAAACCATAGCAACAACAGTCCTCACCCGAGAAACCATAGCAACAACAGTCCTCACCCCGAGAAACCATAGCAACAACAGTCCTCACCCCGAGAAACCATAGCAACAACAGTCCTCACCCGAGAAACCATAGCAACAACAGTCCTATCCCAGAGAAACCATAGCAACAACAGTCCTATCCCAGAGAAACCATAGCAACAACAGTCCTAACCCCCAGAAACCATAGCAACAACAGTCCTTACCCCGAGAAACCATAGCAACAACAGTCCTTACCCCGAGAAACCATAGCAACAACAGTCCTTACCCTGAGAAACCATAGCAACAACAATCCTAACCCCCAGAAACCATAGCAACAACAGTCCTAACCCCCAGAACCATAGCAACAACCCTCACCCCGAGAAACCATAGCAACAACAGTCCTTACCCAGAGAAACCATAGCAACAACAGTCCTTACCCAGAGAAACCATAGCAACAACAGTCCTCACCCCGAGAAACCATAGCAGCAACAATCTTAACCCCCAGAAACCATAGCAACAACAGTCCTAACCCCCAGAAACCATAGCAACAACAGTACTCAACCCCAAGAAACCATAGCAACAACAGTCCTCACCCCGAGAAACCATAGCAACAACAGTCCTTACCCCGAGAAACCATAGCAACAACAGTCCTAACCCTGAGATACCATAGCAACAACAGTCCTAACCCCCAGAAACCATAGCAACAACAGTCCTTACCCCGAGAAACCATAGCAACAACAGTCCTTACCCTGAGAAAACATAGCAACAACAGTCCTAACCCTGAGAAACCATAGCAACAACAGTCCTAACCCTGAGAAACCATAGCAACAACAGTCCTTACACCGAGAAACCATAGCAACAACAGACCAGATATCAGTCTGGAAACAGGTTTGATGGTGTGTGGGTGTGTTTGTGTGTGGTGAGCCCGCTGGGATCAATAACATGTTTCTGATCTGATCGATACGCCGGGCAGCTTTTCAGATCAACCCAACGAGGTCATAGTGACGACAGAGAACAGCAGCAGATAATACAGATCAGCCTGGATTCAGTACAGCAGAGGAAGCTGTTAGTGCATGTAAACGGTCTGCAGAGGAACTACTTCTTTACACTAGCTGTTAGTGCATGTAAACGGTCTGCAGAGGAACTACTTCTCACCAGCTGTTAGTGCATGTAAACGGTCTGCAGAGGAACTACTTCTCACTAGCTGTTAGTGCATGTAAACGGTCTGCAGAGGAACTACTTCTCACCAGCTGTTAGTGCATGTAAACGGTCTGCAGAGGAACTACTTCTCACTAGCTGTTAGTGCATGTAAACGGTCTGCAGAGGAACTACTTCTCACCAGCTGTTAGTGAGAGGAACTACTTATTTACACTAGCTGTTAGTGCATGTAAACGGTCTGCAGAGGAACTACTTCTCACCAGCTGTTAATGCATGTAAACGGTCTGCAGAGGAACTACTTCTCACTAGCTGTTAGTGCATGTAAACGGTCTGCAGAGGAACTACTTCTCACAGCTGTTAGTGCATGTAAACGGTCTGCAGAGGAACTACTTCTCACCAGCTGTTAGTGCATGTAAACGGTCTGCAGAGGAACTACTTCTCACCAGCTGTTAGTGCATGTAAACGGTCTGCAGAGGAACTACTTCTCACAGCTGTTAGTGCATGTAAACGGTCTGCAGAGGAACTACTTCTCACCAGCTGTTAGTGCATGTAAACGGTCTGCAGAGGAACTACTTCTCACCAGCTGTTAGTGCATGTAAACGGTCTGCAGAGGAACTACTTCTCATAGCTGTTAGTGCATGTAAACGGTCTGCAGAGGAACTACATCTCACTAGCTGTTAGTGCATGTAAACGGTCTGCAGAGGAACTACTTCTCACTAGCTGTTAGTGCATGTAAACGGTCTGCAGAGGAACTACTTCTCACTAGCTGTTAGTGCATGTAAACGGTCTGCAGAGGAACTACTTCCACCAGCTGTTAGTGCATGTAAACGGTCTGCAGAGGAACTACTTCTCACCAGCTGTTAGTGCATGTAAACGGTCTGCAGAAGATGAAATCCCTGTGCTCCCTATTTCCACATTCAGATATAGTGAACATCATTTATATCTTCCACATTCTTCTGTTATCTTCTTTCTTACAGCTATTGTTTTCACGCAAGTATAATATACGTTTTTCACTTCTGGTTAGATGCTAACTACAATTTGTGATTTTAAGTACTTCTAAGATCATATCTAATCTATGTATAGATCCTGTATAGATCCTGTATCTTTGCTGCATAGTTCAGTATTTATGTTGATACTGTATATATACTGTGCAGTACTATATAAATACTGTGATATGAATACAGCTCAGTATATATGAATACAGCTCAGTATATATGAATACAGCTCAGTACTATGTAATACAGGACAGTACTATATGAATACAGTATTATATAACTACTGTACAGTACGATGTAATACAGTACTATATAAATACAATACTATATAAATATTGTACAGTATCGCGTACATAAGTGTTTTTGTGACAAAAGCTATGTTAGCAGTGAGCCGTTAGCTCAACAGAACAACTGACCCGTTACTTTTTTCCTCACTTTTCTCAGAATAAATCCATAACTATCGCCTGTCGGTTGGTTTATTAAACACCGGTCCTCCATCCTGTCCCCGGTTAGAGACGGTAACCGTTAAAACCCGTTAAAAAGGCCGTTAAAACACCGACTAACAACCAAAACAACCGTTAGCATGAAGCTAACGGTTAGCATTCTCTGTGGTTCTACCTTTAAAGAAAACAAAGAGCTCCAGAGTCTCGGAACATCCCCGGGAAGCCTCTCTCTGCCGGTACCGGGAAGAGGACCCGTCAGTACCGGCTCATCTCTCCGGTCACTGCGGGGAAACAGTTACTAAAGTCAGGAGAAGTTTTCTCTCTCGGGCCTCACTGTGAGAAACTGCAGCTGGCCGCCATCTTGTGCCTGACTGAGGACCAGAGGAGCGGAAAGTCTTCAGCTTCTTCACTGGAGGAAAAGTACTCATACTGGACAAGTACTCTACTGGGAGTTAAAGTACTCATACTGTACAAGTACTCTACTGGGAGTTAAAGTACTCATACTGGACAAGTACTCTACTGGGAGTTAAAGTACTCATCCTGGACAAGTACTCTACTGGGAGTTAAAGTACTCATACTGGACAAGTACTCTACTGGGAGTTAAAGTACTCATCCTGGACAAGTACTCTACTGGGAGTTAAAGTACTCATACTGGACAAGTACTCTACTGGGAGTTAAAGTACTCATACTGTACAAGTACTCTACTGGGAGTTAAAGTACTCATCCTGGACAAGTACTCTACTGGGAGTTAAAGTACTCATACTGGACAAGTACTCTACTGGGAGTTAAAGTACTCATACTGGACAAGTACTCTACTGGGAGTTAAAGTACTCATACTGACAAGTACTCTACTGGGAGTTAAAGTACTCATACTGGACAAGTACTCTACTGGGAGTTAAAGTACTCATACTGGACAAGTACTCTACTGGGAGTTAAAGTACTCATCCTGGACAAGTACTCTACTGGGAGTTAAAGTACTCATACTGGACAAGTACTCTACTGGGAGTTAAAGTACTCATACTGTACAAGTACTCTACTGGGAGTTAAAGTACTCATACTGGACAAGTACTCTACTGGGAGTTAAAGTACTCATCCTGGACAAGTACTCTACTGGGAGTTAAAGTACTCATCCTGGACAAGTACTCTACTGGGAGTTAAAGTACTCATCCTGGACAAGTACTCTACTGGGAGTTAAAGTACTCATCCTGGACAAGTACTCTACTGGGAGTTAAAGTACTCATACTGGACAAGTACTCTACTGGGAGTTAAAGTACTCATCCTGGACAAGTACTCTACTGGAGTTAAAGTACTCATACTGGACAAGTACTCTACTGGGAGTTAAAGTACTCATACTGGACAAGTACTCTACTGGGAGTTAAAGTACTCATACTGGACAAGTACTCTACTGGGAGTTAAAGTACTAACACCAAAGTACTAACACTGTACAAATACTCAACTGGGAGGAAACTGATGGAGAGTAAAAGTATTTAATTACGATGAAGAAAATGTACTTAAAGTATTCAGGGTAAAATAACACATTGTATAAAATATTTCAAAGCAAATCCTCACTTTTCAGAAGCTGGAAAGTGTTTTTTTACATAAACCAATTTATTTTCTGTTAACCTACTCATGGTTTTATTTGCTTTAAAGGTCTCAGATATATACAAATAAAAACATGTGCTTTGCTCAAAATACCAAACAGATCATTCATTTTAGCTAATGTAAACACAGACCATATTACTTCCAGAACACGTCTCATTGTTAGCTCTGAGTGTTAGCATGCTAATGTAAACACAGACCATGTTACTTCCAGAACACGTCTCATTGTTAGCTCTGAGTGTTAGCATGCTAATGTAAACACAGACCATATTACTTCCAGAACACGTCTCATTGTTAGCTCTGAGTGTTAGCATGCTAATGTAAACACAGACCATATTACTTCCAGAACACGTCTCATTGTTAGCTCTGAGTGTTAGCATGCTAATGTAAACACAGACCATATTACTTCCAGAACACGTCTCATTGTTAGCTCTGAGTGTTAGCATGCTAATGTAACACAGACCATATTACTTCCAGAACACGTCTCATTGTTAGCTCTGAGTGTTAGCATGCTAATGTAAACAGACCATATTACTTCCAGAACACGTCTCATTGTTAGCTCTGAGTGTTAGCATGCTAATGTAAACACAGACCATATTACTTCCAGAACACGTCTCATTGTTAGCTCTGAGTGTTAGCATGCTAATGTAAACACAGACCATATTACTTCCAGAACACGTCTCATTGTTAGCTCTGAGTGTTAGCATGCTAATGTAAACACAGACCATATTACTTCCAGAACACGTCTCATTGTTAGCTCTGAGTGTTAGCATGCTAATGTAAACACAGACCATATTACTTCCAGAACACATCTCATTGTTAGCTCTGAGTGTTAGCATGCTAATGTAAACACAGACCATATTACTTCCAGAACACGTCTCATTGTTAGCTCTGAGTGTTAGCATGCTAATGTAAACACAGACCATATTACTTCCAGAACACATCTCATTGTTAGCTCTGAGTGTTAGCATGCTAATGTAACACAGACCATATTACTTCCAGAACACGTCTCATTGTTAGCTCTGAGTGTTAGCATGCTAATGTAAACACAGACCATATTACTTCCAGAACACGTCTCATTGTTAGCTCTGAGTGTTAGCATGCTAATGTAAACACAGACCATATTAATTCCAGAACACGTCTCATTGTTTCTGACAGCAACGTTTCTGATTGGCCCGTGGGTGTAAAGCCCGCCCACATTTTAGTGATGTCGTCATGACGCAGCAAATCTGGATCAGCTCCGTTGTTCCCCGTTTTTAGAGATGTGGGTACGGAGGAGAAGAGAGAGGGGTTTATTTCCTGACACTTTGAGAGTCTCCTGACACACCGGGGACACACCGGGACACACCGGGGACACATGGGGACACACCGGGGACACACCGGGGACCACACCGGGGACACATGGGGATGAAGAGAAGACATCACTTTGTGAGTCTCCTGACACACGGGGACACATGGTGATGTAGAGAAGACATCACTATGTGAGTCTCCTGACACACGGGGACACATGGTGATGTAGAGAAGACATCACTATGTGAGTCTCCTGACACACGGGGACACATGGTGATGTAGAGAAGACATCACTATGTGAGTCTCCTGACACACCGGGGACACATGGTGATGTAGAGAAGACATCACTATGTGAGTCTCCTGACACACCGGGGACACATGGTGATGTAGAGAAGACATCACTATGTGAGTCTCCTGACACACGGGGACACATGGTGATGTAGAAAAGACATCACTATGTGAGTCTCCTGACACACCGGGGACACATGGTGATGTAGAGAAGACATCACTATGTGAGTCTCCTGACACACCGGGGACACATGGTGATGTAGAGAAGACATCACTATGTGAGTCTCCTGACACATCGGGGACACATGGTGATGAAGAGAAGACATCATAAAGTTACTTTTGCATGATAGGAGAGCTTTAAAATAATGTAGGTAGTTTCATCTTTACCAACTAACGATATTTTGAAGGCTCTTCCTAAGGTGTGTCAACTAGTGATGGCGAGATGAAGCTTTGAAGCTTTGAAGCTTTCCAATTGGCTCTCAAAGGGTTTCCTGAGGCTTCATCTGAACCCTTCGAGTCAAAGAGTGAGAAACAGGCAGATTCATCCCAACAGTGTGATCTTTATATACCGACCTCACAATGAGTAAAGAATAACTCTAAACAATCAACTTACAATCATGTTTTCATGTAATCAATATTGTATATATCCCTGTTGAATGATTGTGATTGAAGGAGGCAGGTAAACACTGCAAAGAGGGACTTTTATTCCTAAATAAGACTCGTAAAGTGAACCATGTTGTAGCCTCAGAACGGCTAAACAACATCAAAGAATACATTCATTATTACATTCAGCTGAAGCTTTTATAAACAAAAGAAAGACATATTGACCCGTCATTGATCCAGGGACCCTGAAGTCTTCCAGGTGAGCCCAGGTGAGTCGTCTACCTGAGCCCCGGTGAGTCGTCTACCTGAGCCCCGGTGAGTCTACTACCTGAGCCCCGGTGAGTCTACTACCTGAGCCCCGGTGAGTCTACTACCTGAGCCCCGGTGAGTCTACTACCTGAGCCCCGGTGAGTCTACTACCTGAGCCCAGGTGAGTCTACTACCTGAGCCCCGGTGAGTGTACTACCTGAGCCCCGGTGAGTGTACTACCTGAGCCCCGGTGAGTCTACTACCTGAGCCCAGGTAAGTCTACCTGAGCCCAGGTGAGTCTACTACCTGAGCCCCAGTGAGTGTACCTGAGCCCAGGTGAGTCTACTACCTGAGCCCCGGTGAGTCTACCTGAGCCCCGGTGAGTGTACTACCTGAGCCCAGGTGAGTCTACTACCTGAGCCCAGATGAGTCTACTACCTGAGCCCAGATGAGTCTACTACCTGAGCCCAGGTGAGTCTACTACCTGAGCCCCGGTGAGTCTACTACCTGAGCCCAGGTAAGTCTACCTGAGCCCAGGTGAGTCTACTACCTGAGCCCCAGTGAGTGTACCTGAGCCCCGGTGAGTGTACTACCTGAGCCCCGGTGAGTCTACTACCTGAGCCCAGGTGAGTCTACTACCTGAGCCCAGATGAGTCTACCACCTGAGCCCCGGTGAGTCTACCACCTGAGCCCCGGTGAGTCTACTACCTGAGCCCAGGTGAGTCTACCACCTGAGCCCAGATGAGTCTACTACCTGAGCCCAGGTGAGTCTACTACCTGAGCCCAGGTAAGTCTACCTGAGCCCAGGTGAGTCTACCTGGAAACACTGTACTTCACTCTTAATACACTTTATTAGGCTTCATTCCATTGTCTCTGAAGGTCCCATCAACAGGAAGCTGTTTCCTCCATGCTTTTACTCTGAAGGTCCCATCAACAGGAAGCTGTTTCCTCCATGCTTTTACTCTGAAGGTCCCATCAACAGGAAGCTGTTTCCTCCATGCTTTTACTCTGAAGGTCCCATCAACAGGAAGCTGTTTCCTCCATGCTTTTTTTTATTTAGCCTTTATTTATACAGGTGAATCTCATTGAGACACAGGGTCTCATTCTCAAGAGAGACCTGTTCAGTGGTAACACCACCTGTTCAGTGGTAACACCACCTGTTCAGTGGTAACACCACCTACCACCTGTTCAGTGGTAACACCACCTACCACCTGTTCAGTGGTAACACCACCTACCACCTGTTCAGTGGTAACACCACCTGTTCAGTGGTAACACCACCTACCACCTGTTCAGTGGTAACACCACCTGTTCAGTGGTAACACCACCTACCACCTGTTCAGTGGTAACACCACCTGTTCAGTGGTAACACCACCGGCACCTACCACCTGTTCAGTGGTAACACCACCTACCACCTGTTCAGTGGTAACACCACCTGTTCAGTGGTAACACCACCTACCACCTGTTCAGTGGTAACACCACCTGTTCAGTGGTAACACCGCCTACCACCTGTTCAGTGGTAACACCACCGCACAAAGTTACAGACAGACAGGACACTAAACACAGAGGCAACACTAAAACACAACATCGTACAAAGTAGTAATTCAGAATTCATACAGTCAGATATAGCAGGTGCAAACACCCACAGATGATTTCTCCAGCCTTTTAAAATGAGTTTAAAATCTGTGATGGGTATGAGGGGACGGACAGAGTGATGTACTGTATCAAAGTGGTCAGCTTAAGTTCCTGCTGAGGTGCGTTCCAGGTCGAGGGGGCAGAGTATGATGTGGCTTTTTTCCCAAGCTCCGTGCGTACTGAGGGGACGGACAGAGTGATGTACTATTTGTGTGATATGTAAGTGGATATGTAGAGGGGCAGCAGTCCAAGCATAGAGGTGCAGATGAGTTTGTACCAGGGCAGAGATCTGCGCATTGATAGTGATGTCCAGTTGACTAAAGAATACAGCGTGCAGTGGTGTGAGGGGGTTACAGTGGGTCATGAACCTCAGAGCCCCATGGTAGACAGCGTGCAGTGGTGTGTGAGGGGGTTACAGTGGGTTATGAACCTCAGAGCCCCATGGTAGACAGCGTGCAGTGGTGTGTGAGGGGTTACAGTGGGTTATGAACCTCAGAGCCCCATGGTAGACAGCGTGCAGTGGTGTGTGAGGGGTTACAGTGGGTTATGAACCTCAGAGCCCCATGGTAGACAGCGTGCAGTGGTGTGTGAGGGGTTACAGTGGGTCATGAACCTCAGAGCCCCATGGTAGACAGCGTGCAGTGGGGTGTGAGGGGGTTACAGTGGGTCATGAACCTCAGAGCCCCATGGTAGACAGCGTGCAGTGGTGTGTGAGGGGGTTACAGTGGGTCATGAACCTCAGAGCCCCATGGTAGACAGCGTGCAGTGGTGTGTGAGGGGGTTACAGTGGGTTATGAACCTCAGAGCCCCATGGTAGACAGCGTGCAGTGGTGTGAGGGGGTTACAGTGGGTTATGAACCTCAGAGCCCCATGGTAGACAGCGTGCAGTGGTGTGTGAGGGGGTTACAGTGGGTCATGAACCTCAGAGCCCCATGGTAGACAGCGTGCAGTGGGGTGTGAGGGGGTTACAGTGGGTTATGAACCTCAGAGCCCCATGGTAGACAGCGTGCAGTGGGGTGGAGGGGGTTACAGTGGGTTATGAACCTCAGAGCCCCATGGTAGACAGCGTGCAGTGGGGTCTGAGGGGGTTACAGTGGGTTATGAACCTCAGAGCCCCATGGTAGACAGCGTGCAGTGGTGTGTGAGGGGGTTACAGTGGGTCATGAACCTCAGAGCCCCATGGTAGACAGCGTGCAGTGGGGTGTGAGGGGGTTACAGTGGGTCATGAACCTCAGAGCCCCATGGTAGACAGCGTGCAGTGGGGTGTGAGGGGGTTACAGTGGGTCATGAACCTCTGAGCCCCATGGTAGACAGCGTGCAGTGGGGTGTGAGGGGGTTACAGTGGGTCATGAACCTCAGAGCCCCATGGTAGACAGCGTCCAGCAGATGAAGGGAGTGAGCTGAGGCGTTCATGTACACAACATCCCTGTAGTTACAAGCCGTTTCCTAGCACTGGTGGAGAAGCAGGCCTTATTTCTAAAAAAGAATCCCAGTTTTAATTTCAGTTTCCTTAAAGGAGAGGTGTCATGGCCATTTCCACTGATCATAGTTCCATTGTTGAGGTATACTAAAATAGATTTAGACTGTGCATTGTTCCAAACTCACATTGGTTTCTCATACAGCATCTCTGTAAAGTGTGTGTATTCAGCAGTATTCACTCTCTCCACTAAACGGCTCGTTGCAGCTCTTGCCCCCCCCTCCCTGTGAGCCCAGTGTGCTCCGATTGGTCAGCTCGGCCACTCTGTTCTGATTAGTCAACCACCAGAGAGGCTCCGCCCATGTCTAACAGTGCTTTTTTCGGCTCGCTCTGAGCGGAGCTTCAGTCTTACAATGGCGTCGGTACCGCCGGATATGTTATACGCTAACTAACCGAACTGTACCTACAACTGTTGTTATAGAAGAGTAAGCTATTCTTACCTGTAATAAACTACTACTGTTTGATGAAAAATCTAATCATGGTTTGCTATATATGAATGATATGTTTAGGAGCAAATATTCAGGGAAGAAAGGCTACTAAGTATTTCCATCAAACTTTATTTTAGAAATGTACAAAATGAACATGTGTAAATATACATATATACACTGTATATCATCCATTCCTCCCCTTATAGGCGTTTTCGGCATCTTGCCTATCGCAGCTTTGTAAGCTGCTGCCGGGGCTTTTTGGACGAGGCATCAGAGTGGTCATCCCGTCATGTGCTGTCCGCCAGATACGCCAGGAGTTCCTGATCTGGCTGGACCAAATCAAATGCAAATCACAAAGTATTAGAGAAACTTAGTGGTTTTAGATTCGTTAGTAGTAGTTGTGGTAGGAGTGTGTATCTATCTAATCTATCTATCTAATCAACACAGTTAGCTTGCCAGCTAATATGCTAACCTACGTGTGCTAGTTGTTCAGTGTAATATGCCAATCTACTATGAACAACAGCTAGTCTAGGCTAGCAAGAACATGTTTACAATTGCAATCTTATAGGGTAGTCTGCTACGTTCGGTCATTCATTGGAGCTGGCATAAAACAGTGTTTTCCCCATCAAACTCATGTCTAGCTCTTGGTAGCCTTCTTGTTTAGCTCGGTAGCATACACGCTAGGAACGCCAGCTATAATGTAATTACGTTTCGCGACTGACCGTACGGTAAATCACCCGGAGTATACTGTCTGAGTATTTCGTGTGTGAATGCAGACATTCTCCTGCTATGAGATACATGGAAGGCATCTGCTGACATTGGAGTTGATATATGGAAACGCTAGCAACTTAGTTAGCCCTGTTAGCACTGTGTCAATGGCTTAGCAGCCAGAAAACGTTTACCCATTTACACAGTCGTGGTAGATATACCTTGTTGGTTTTAAACATCATAAATACACAAACAACAATGAATACTTACAGGTTGTGAATCTCCCGCTGGTCCAAACAAAGTAGGAACAGCATCGTCCTTCAGTGTCCTACGCGGTGCATATCCGGAATGAATGCTCAAAGGTTTGTGAAGCTATGGTCCGTGAAATGCCGCGCACAGAGTAAAATACAGGCTGAACATCTGAAGGAACAGTGTTAACAAGGAATGTCAACCCCTGACTTCGTGGTGGTTCTGCCCTCGGTAAGGCATGCATTGAAGATTTCCCCTCACAAGACAGGACACAGACCCTCGTTGGCATGACTGGATACAGTTTTGAACTGAACCTGAGCTTCCAACAGTATATATGCTCGGCTGGCAGAGGGTGCGGCCATAGCTCTGGGCGTGGCTACTGCCATTCATACGTCACAAAACCCAGGAAGTAAACAATGGACAATGACGTATCTCCAACGAGGCGTTTTGGGGAGGTATTTTCTGTGTTAGAGTTTTACTCGCTACAGGGTGCACTTCGAGGGTTTTGACTCTGCAGACCGTTCACATGCAAACCTTCATAACACACAAGGGGACGGGGAACGACCGGAAGAGCAGGACACCTCTCAATCTGAGGTTTGAAGCAGAGGTTTCCATAGTGATGCCTAAGGATCTGCAGGTGTGAACAGCTTCAATGGGGTTATGCTGTGCAGACATGATGCAGGGAAGAACAGCTGGTCACTTTTCCTTATTGGAAAACAACATGACTTTTGTCTGAATTTAACACCAACTCTGAAGGTCCCAGCAGCCGGAAGCTGTTTCCTCCATGCTTTTACTCTGAAGGTCCTAGCAGCCGGAAGTTGGGGGTTTTAAAGATGGCGCTGGGTCTCGCCGCTGCTCCGCGCTTGTTTCTCCCGCGTGTTTTCCCCGCCGTTCTCCCCGGATTCCCGGCGGGTTTGTGATGAGCTTCCGGTTACCGAGCAGAGTCACCGGATGCCTCGCGCTCACCGGACGGTGTTATGGCTGCTAGTCGCGTGCAGCTCCGCGTTCCTGCTGTTCCAGCTCTACTACTTCCGGAACTACGTCAGCAAGGTGAGAGCCGGGCACCGCAAGAAACAAGGGAAATGTAGTTTATTTATCTAATATTTTTATATATTATTATTTATTATATTTAATAATATATATTAATTTATATTCCAACATTTTCTAACTCTTTATTTTATTTTATATTTCGTCTTTTTTAAATTATTATTATATTTATATATTTTCTAAATCACAAAAAAATATAGTTTATTTATTTACTATTTCAATATATTATTATTTATTATTTATTAATTTATATTCCAACATTTTCTAACTTTTTATTTTATTTTAATATTCTTTATTTTATTCTGATTATACATTATTATCACAATTAAAAAAAATGGTGTTTCCTAAAAGATCAAGAAGCTTAAAAAAAACACATAATTATGATTACTTCTACTCTCGTTGTAGAGCGTCTTCATGTTTATATTTATGTCATTAAATCTAATATTGTAACCCCCCCCCCCGCAGCCCGGCCCTCACATCCTGAGCCGCTCGGGTCACCTGACGCCCAGCGACGTCCAATGGGTGAGTCAGAAATCACTCGCCTTCTCCACCAGATGATCCACGGCCTGACCTCCTCTCAGTTTATCATACAGAGAACAAGAGGGGCCGCGAGAGGAGTCAAAGTCAACTTTAATGTCCATCTTACTCAGTTTGAGTTTACAGAGAGATCGAAAAGACGTTTCCCACAATCCTGAATATAAATTATACAGATATGTTTACAAATATGTATAAAACATATCCTATTATACACAATCAGCAGACACATAAGCACACATGAAGATAAAAACACACGACAATCAATACAACAGAACAGTCACTTCAATATCTTTGGTGCAAGAGATTATTCCCCTAAGGAGAAGTTCTTCCAGTCAGTCTTCATGTCCTGTTCAAGCTTCTCAACAAAGGACCTCAATCCTCCAGTCCTCCAGTCCTCCAACCCTCCAATCCTCCAATCCTCCAATCCTCCAATCCTCCAATCCTCCAGTCCTCCAATCCTCCAATCCTCCAGTCCTCCAATCCTCCAGTCCTCCAGTCCTCCAGTCCTCCAGTCCTCCAATCCTCCAATCCTCCAATCCTCCAATCCTCCAATCCTCCAGTCCTCCAGTCCTCCAGTCCTCCAATCCTCCAGTCCTCCAGTCCTCCAATCCTCCAATCCTCCAGTCCTCCATTCCTCCAATCCTCCAATCCTCCAGTCCTCCAGTCCTCCAGTCCTCCAGTCCTCCAGTCCTCCAATCCTCCAATCCTCCAATCCTCCAGTCCTCCAGTCCTCCAATCCTCCAATCCTCCAATCCTCCAGTCCTCCAATCCTCCAACCCTCCAACCCTCCAGTCCTCCAGTCCTCCAATCCTCCAATCCTCCAGTCCTCCAGTCCTCCAGTCCTCCAGTCCTCCAACCCTCCAACCCTCCAATCCTCCAACCCTCCAATCCTCCAATCCTCCAATCCTCCAGTCCTCCAACCCTCCAACCCTCCAATCCTCCAATCCTCCAATCCTCCAATCCTCCAACCCTCCAGTCCTCCAATCCTCCAACCCTCCAATCCTCCAATCCTCCAACCCTCCAATCCTCCAATCCTCCAATCCTCCAATCCTCCAATCCTCCAACCCTCCAATCCTCCAGTCCTCCAATCCTCCAATCCTCCAATCCTCCAGTCCTCCAGTCCTCCAGTCCTCCAGTCCTCCAGTCCTCCAATCCTCCAACCCTCCAGTCCTCCAATCCTCCAACCAGAGACCACAATACATTTATTTTATTTAAATCCCAATTCAAAACGTGGTTAGTGAGGAATCTGAAACTGACACCATCTCCTGCTCCTCAACCCTCTGCCTGTGTTTAACGTGTGCTTCTGGTTCTGTTTCATGAAGTATTCCAGTACTGTATGCTGCATGTTTTTATTTGATTGTATTTACTTGTTTAACATGAAATTAGTTTTAGGTGGACTTGAATCTGTCCAGGGACTCCAGATGAAAAATAGCCTCTGGCACATTTACAGAATGTTGATCAGCGCACTCTCCCTGTTACAGACAACACCGCTAACGGCAGCAGATGAAAATGCTTTTATTTTGTAGTCTGCCCCCCTTCCTGGAATGTTAATAATAATAATAATAGATTACATTTGAATGGCGCCTTTCAAGGGACCCAAGGCCGCTTTACATGGTGAACAAACAAACAAACAAGAGGGGCAAATAATAAAGTGAAACATTAAATAAATAGCAGTGATTGGTTAGGGGTCAAAGGTCATACCTCCCGGTGTATTTCTAGGTCCCTATAATAAAGTAAAAAAGGTCAGATATAATGTAAGATGTGTCACTAACTGAATAACTGATGCTACCAGTATTACTAATCCTCCAGGTAATCTCATGTAACATTAAATAATACTAACATGTTGTTAGAAACTCTCCCTGGTCCCCGGCTTGAGCTTCAACATCAGGATCCATGTATCTGTGATCCTCTCAGAATGGAAGGAGTCAAAACAAAAAAAAATAATTTGTTGGTATTTGGTATATGACTTTTTCACAAAATCTTAAAATTCTTACTTTTTCCCCCAAATCTGAAAAATATGACTTTTTCTCAAAAATATGACTTTTTCTGAAAAATAGGACTTTTTCTGAAAAATATGACTTTTTCTCAAAAATATGACTTTTGCTCAAAAATATCAAAAATATGACTTTTTCTCAAAAATATGACTTTTTCCCCAAATGTCTGTCTTTTTCTGAATACTTAATGTTAATAATCACTGGTCCCCGGCTTGAGCTTCAACATCAGGATCCATTATTTCTGATCCTCTCCAGAATGGAAGGAGTCAAAACAAAAAAAGATAATTTGTTGGTATTTGGTATCTGACTTTTTCACAAAATTCTGACTTTTTCTCAAAATCTTAAAAGTCTTACTTTTTCCCCCAAATCTGAAAAATATGACTTTTTCTGAAAAATATGACTTTTTCTGAAAAATATGACTTTTTCTGAAAAATAGGACTTTTTCTCAAAAATATGACTTTTGCTCAAAAATATCAAAAATAGGACTTTTTCTCAAAAATATGACTTTTGCTCAAAAATATCAAAAATATGACTTTTTCTCAAAAATATGACTTTTGCTCAAAAATATCAAAAATATGACTTTTTCTCAAAAATATGACTTTTTCCCCAAATGTCTGTCTTTTTCTGAATACTTAATGTTAATAATCACTGGTCCCCGGCTTGAGCTTCAACATCAGGATCCATTATTTCTGATCCTCTCCAGAATGGAAGTAGTCAAAACAAAAAAAGATAATTTGTTGGTATTTGGTATCTGACTTTTTCACAAAATTCTGACTTTTTCTCAAAATCTTAAAATTCTTACTTTTTCCCCCAAATCTGAAAAATATGACTTTTTCTGAAAAATATGAATTTTTCTGAAAAATATGACTTTTTCTCAAAAATATCAAAAATATGACTTTTTCTCAAAAATATGACTTTTTCTCAAAAATATGACTTTTTCTCAAAAATATGACTTTTGCTCACAAATATCAAAAATATGACTTTTTCTCAAAAATATGACTTTTTCCCCAAATGTCTGTCTTTTTCTGAATACTTAATGTTAATAATCACTGGTCCCCGGCTTGAGCTTCAACATCAGGATCCATGTATCTGTGATCCTCTCCAGAATGGAAGGAGTCAAAACAAAAAAAGATAATTTGTTGGTATTTGGTATCTGACTTTTTCACAAAATTCTGACTTTTTCTCAAAATCTTAAAAGTCTTACTTTTTCCCCCAAATCTGAAAAATATGACTTTTTCTGAAAAATATGACTTTTTCTGAAAAATAGGACTTTTTCTGAAAAATAGGACTTTTTCTGAAAAATAGGACTTTTTCTGAAAAATAGGACTTTTTCTCAAAAATATGACTTTTGCTCAAAAATATCAAAAATATGACTTTTTCTCAAAAATATGACTTTTGCTCAAAAATATCAAAAATATGACTTTTTCTCAAAAATATGACTTTTGCTCAAAAATATCAAAAATATGACTTTTTCTCAAAAATATGACTTTTTCCCCAAATGTCTGTCTTTTTCTGAATACTTAATGTTAATAATCACTGGTCCCCGGCTTGAGCTTCAATCTCAGGATCCATGTATTTGTGATCCTCTCCAGAATGGAAGGAGTCATCACATACAGAGCATCAACTAGTTCCTGAACAGTGTCCTTCACATGCTGATATCCAAGAGAGGGAGTTACACAGTCACAAGATGGAGGAATAGAAAGCAGTATTCAATGTTTACTTCAGATTAGCTCCACGTCAGAAATGATCATGCTTGTCATATGTCTCTCTCCATAGAGGCTGAATCATCATGTTAATCACATAGCTATCATATGCCTCAAACAGTCCTGATGGTCTTCTAGGTAATCATACATCCTGTCATGTTCACAGCTACAGTTGGGATACCTTTGTTATCATGCTACTCTCCTATTGGAGGAGGACATTCAGTGTTTTCACAACATTAACACTCTCTGTTGTCCCCGCAGCAGACGGTGAAGACTTTCCTAGCGTTAGCTCGGCGCTACGAGCTAACACTGTTCCTCGCTGACACCGCCGCGCTCACGCTGCTCTCCCATGATGCATTGCGGCAGCGCGACCGTCTGGTGCGCGAGCCGCACTGCAGCTTCCTGTGCACCAACCGGCCAATCACAGCCTTCGCTCTGCACGCCAACCTGTGGAAGTACGAGGTGAGTTTCCTGCTGTCTGAAGTAAAGTGTTGGAGTACAAATACTTCACTACTTATTTTTCTGACCACTTTTTAATTTGACTTCTTACATGTTGAACCCAAATACCTGTACTTTCTACTTCTTCCATGTTGAACTCAAATACCTGTACTTTCTACTTCTTCCATGTTGAACCCAAATACCTGTACTTTCTACTTCTTCCATGTTGAACCCAAATACCTGTACTTTCTACTTCTTACATGTTGAACCCAAATACCTGTACTTTCTACTTCTTCCATGTTGAACCCAAATACCTGTACTTTCTACTTCTTACATGTTGAACCCAAATACCTGTACTTTCTACTTCTTACATGTTGAACCCAAATACCTGTACTTTCTACTTCTTACATGTTGAACCCAAATACCTGTACTTTCTACTTCTTACATGTTGAACCCAAATACCTGTACTTTCTACTTCTTCATGTTGAACCCAAATACCTGTACTTTCTACTTCTTCCATGTTCCAAACAGGCTGGTTCCTTTAGTCTGAATGTGTGTTTGGTGGCGTGATCATTATTATTTAGAGTCATTGCGTGCCTATTGATTTGAACACGATCCGTGTATCCATCATTTCCTGGTCTTCTCTAAAGAAGAGGGACCAATGGAAACGTTGTCATGTTGCCGTTGTTCAGCATGGAAACATTCATTAGCTAACAATGACATTATTGTTCTATTAATATAAAGGTCAGGTACTCTTTAAAACAGCTGCTAGTTATGGGTACTTTTTACTGAAGTACATTTCAAAGCCTCTTTACTTTACTTGAGTAAAGAAGTTTAGTCAGTACTTCTACTTTCACCAGAGTATTTTTAAACACGAGTATCTGTACTTCTACTGAGTAAAGGATGTGTACTTCTACTTGAGTAAAGGATGTGTACTTCTACTTGAGTAAAGGATGTGTACTTCTACTGAGTAAAGGATGTGTACTTCTACTTGAGTAAAGGATGTGTACTTCTACTTGAGTAAAGGATGTGTGTACTTCTCCTTGAGTAAAGGATGTGTACTTCTACTTGAGTAAAGGATGTGTACTTCTACTTGAGTAAAGGATGTGTGTACTTCTACTTGAGTAAAGGATGTGTGTACTTCTACTTGAGTAAAGGATGTGTACTTCTACTTGAGTAAAGGATGTGTACTTCTACTTGAGTAAAGGATGTGTGTACTTCTACTTGAGTAAAGGATGTGTACTTCTACTTGAGTAAAGGATGTGTACTTCTACTTGAGTAAAGGATGTGTGTACTTCTACTTGAGTAAAGGATGTGTACTTCTACTGAGTAAAGGATGTGTGTACTTCTACTGAGTAAAGGATGTGTGTACTTCTACTTGAGTAAAGGATGTGTGTACTTCTACTTGAGTAAAGGATGTGTGTACTTCTACTTGAGTAAAGGATGTGTGTACTTCTACTTGAGTAAAGGATGTGTGTACTTCTACTTGAGTAAAGGATGTGTGTACTTCTACTGAGTAAAGGATGTGTGTACTTCTACTGAGTAAAGGATGTGTGTACTTCTACTTGAGTAAAGGATGTGTACTTCTACTGAGTAAAGGATGTGTGTACTTCTACTGAGTAAAGGATGTGTGTACTTCTACCTGAGTAAAGGATGTGTGTACTTCTACTTGAGTAAAGGATGTGTGTACTTCTACCTGAGTAAAGGATGTGTGTACTTCTACCTGAGTAAAGGATGTGTGTACTTTTACCATCTCTGGAATTAACCAATGACGGTCCAGAGTTTTATTTGATCCTCTGATGATCGTCGTATCACTCGCTCTCAGGCCGGCTTCCTATTGGCTGCCGAGCAGAAAGGCTTCGAGGTGATGGAGCTGCGAGGAGACGACCCCGCGATTGGCCAGTCTGGACACCCTATCAGGAAACCAGATCCCGCTCCACTTCCTGCTCCGCCTCCAACCCACATCATACAGGTGGGAGGGGTCACCTGACCCAACAACAGGTGGTGTTAGACATACAGGTGGGAGGGTCACCTGACCAACAACAGGTGGTGTTAGACATACAGGTGGGAGGGGTCACCTGACCCAACAACAGGTGGTGTTAGACATACCTGTGTTTGCAGGTGGTGTTAGACATACCTGTGTTTGCAGGTGGTGTTAGATATACCTGTGTTCCTGCAGGTGGTGTTAGATATACCTGTGTTCCTGCAGGTGGTGTTAGATATACCTGTGTTCCTGCAGGTGGTGTTAGATATACCTGTGTTCCTGCAGGTGGTGTTAGATATACCTGTGTTCCTGCAGGTGGTGTTAGATATACCTGTGTTCCTGCAGGTGGTGTTAGATATACCTGTGTTTGCAGGTGGTGTTAGATATACCTGTGTTCCTGCAGGTGGTGTTAGATATACCTGTGTTTGCAGGTGGTGTTAGATATACCTGTGCTCCTGCAGGTGGTGTTAGATATACCTGTGTTTGCAGGTGGTGTTAGATATACCTGTGTTTGCAGGTGGTGTTAGATATACCTGTGTTCCTGCAGGTGGTGTTAGATATACCTGTGTTCCTGCAGGTGGTGTTAGATATACCTGTGTTCCTGCAGGTGGTGTTCCTGTACGAGCGCAGCGGGAACTATCTCTGGCACGGAGCGCTGCGTCTGAAACCTGAAATGGATCGACGCTTTGCTCCGTTCAAACTGCTCGACTACGGACGACACGCCGGAGCCTACGACAGGTAGCACCTCTTTATTACTGTTGTTGTTGTTGTTTATCAATGAATGTTTGTGGTTAATACTGTCACAGTGAGCTGTTGTTGTTGTTGTTTATTTATGGTTGTTTGTGTTGTGCCCCTTCAGGCCGGAGCTCGTCCTCACGGTCCTCGACGGCCTCGATGTTCGAATTCCTCGAAACGTTTCCCGTTTTCTCTCCGAACAAAAACACGCTCGCTTCCTGGAGTGCCGACACCGAGACGCTCGGAACTTCCTGCAGGTAGACGCGCTTTTATTGTGAAGGGGAGAAAAGGTGAAAAGGGTCATGTTCAGAAAAGTAACTGGAAGTTAATTAAAGAGATGTTCTGCAGCTCTATCCCGACGACTCCTCTCCGGAGGCCGTGGAGTTTCGGAGGAAAGTGAAGTCGCTGCTTCATCTGGCGGCGCGGACGTTAGCTCCCCTCAACATCCCCTTCTGGCTGAGCAGCGGCACCTGCCTGGGTAACATGCTAACATGCTACATTACAGCATAACAACATATTAACGTTACAGCATAACAACATATAACATGCTAACATGCTACATTACAGCATAACAATATATTAACGTTACAGCATAACAACATATAACATGCTAACATGCTACATTACAGCATAACAACATATAACATGCTAACATGCTACATTACAGCATAACAACATATTAACGTTACCGCATAACAACATATAACATGCTAACATGCTACATTACAACATAACAACATATTAACGTTACAGCATAACAACATATAACATGCTAACATGCTACATTACAGCATAACAACATATAACATGCTAACATGCTACATTACAGCATAACAATATATTAACATTACAACATAACAACATATAACATGCTAACATGCTACATTACAGCATAACAACATATTAACGTTACAGCATAACAACATATAACATGCTAACATGCTACATTACAACATAACAACATATTAACGTTACTGCATAACAACATATAACATGCTAACATGCTAACATGCTAACGTTACAGCATAACAACATATTAACGTTACTGCATAACAACATATAACATGCTAACATGCTACATTACAGCATAACAACATATTAACGTTACAGCATAACAACATATAACATGCTAACATGCTATATTACAACATAACAATATATTAACATTACAACATAACAACATATTACATGCTAACATGCTACATTACAGCATAACAACATATTAACGTTACTGCATAACAACATATAACATGCTAACATGCTACATTACAGCATAACAACATATTAACGTTACAGCATACAAC
>CM062282.1:1014680-1047859 GCA_031216635.1 Dissostichus eleginoides | reverse complement strand
ACATAGAGAGGAGAGCTCAGGTAAACTCAACCTGTCTCTAAGATACATAGAGAGGAGAGCTCAGGTAAACTCCCTGTCTCTAAGATACATAGAGAGGAGAGCTCAGGTAAACTCACCTGTCTTTAAGATACATAGAGAGGAGAGCTCAGGTAAACTCACTGTCTTTAGAGATACATAGAGAGGAGAGCTCAGGTAAACTCACCTGTCTCTAAGATACTCATAGGAGGAGAGCTCAGTTAACTCACCTGTCTCTAAGATACTCATAGAGAGAGAGCTCAGGTAAACTCACCTGTCTCTAAGATACTCTAGAGAGGAGAGCTCAGTAAACTCACCTGTCTCTAAGATACTCATAGAGAGGAGAGCTCAGTTAAACTCACCTGTCTCTAAGATACTCATAGAGAGGAGAGCTCATTAAACTCACCTGTTCTAAGATACTCATAGAGAGGAGAGCTCAGGTAAACTCACCTGTCTTTAAGATACATAGAGAGGAGAGCTCAGGTAAACTCACCTGTCTCTAATATACTATAGAGAGGAGAGCTCAGGTAAACTCACCTGTCCTAAGATACATAGAGAGGAGAGCTCAGGTAAACTCACCTGTCTCTAAGATACTCATAGAGAGGAGAGCTCAGTTAACTCAACTGTCTTAAGATACATAGAGAGGAGAGCTCAGGTAAACTCACCTGTCTTAAGATACATAGAGAGGAGAGCTCAGGTAAGCTCAGGTAATCTGTTGATAAGATACTCATAAGGAGAGCTCAGGTAAACTCACCTGTTGATAAGATACTCATAGAGAGCTCAGGTAAACTCACCTGTTGATAAGATACTCATAGAGAGCTCAGGTAAACTCACCTGTTGATAAGATACTCATAGAGAGCTCAGGTAAACTCACCTGTTGATAAGATACATAGAGAGGAGCTCAGGTAAAACTCACCTGTTGATAAGATACTCATAGAAGGAGAGCTCAGGTAAACTCACCTGTTTATAAGATACTCATAGAGAGGAGAGCTCAGGTAAACTCACCTGTTGTTAAGATACTCATAGAGAGCACAGGTAAACTCACCTGTCTTAAGATACATAGAGAGGAGAGCTCAGGTAAACTCACCTGTCTCTAAGATCTCATAGAGAGGAGAGCTCAGGTAAACTCACCTGTCTCTAAGATACATAGAGAGGAGTAGCTCAGGTAAACTCACCTGTCCTCTAAGATACTCATAGAGAGGAGAGCTCAGGTAAGCTCACCTGTTGTTAAGATACTCATAGAGAGGAGTGCTCAGGTAAACTCACCTGTTGTTAAGATACTCATAGAGAGGAGAGCTCAGGTAAACTCACCTGTTGTTAAGATACTCATAGAGAGGAGAGCTCAGGTAAACTCACCTGTTGTTAAGATACTCATAGAGAGGAGAGCTCAGGTAAACTCACCTGTCTCTAAGATACTCATAGAGAGGAGAGCTCAGGTAAACTCACCTGTCTCTAAGATACTCATAGAGAGGAGAGCTCAGGTAAACTCACCTGTTGTTAAGATACTCATAGAGAGCTCAGGTAAACTAACCCTAACCAGGTAGGTGTTCAGCAGGTGAGCTCTAATGAGGACAGGTAGGTGTTCAGCAGGTGATGAAACAGAGTCTCTCTCTCTCTTCAGGCTCGTGTCTCTCGCATCCAGCAGATCGAGAAGGACATCCTGCGTCTGGGAGCTCGCCTGCAGGTAAACTCAAACACCTGGAGACACATATTCAATAGCTATTTTAGCTTCTTTATTGATGTCTGATTTATTTCCTCTTCTCTCTGCAGGGAGATGAAACTCAGAGCGACAGCAGTGACTTACCTGGCGCTCAGGTGAGCTTCCTGTTTCCTGTTTCTCTTCTTCTGTTCACATTACAAAAGTATTTAAAGTGATCTGATGTTTCCTCCTGCAGAGCTCCAGCAGCCGATTGGAGCACGAGCCGGCCAATGAGGCGAGCTACTCCGTGCCTCGACGAATCACCAGCCACCTGGGAACCAAGGCGAGTAACCCCGCCCTTTACCTCCTTAACGACCAATCAGCAACCAGAGATGTTAAACATTAGGCCCACTGTAAAGGTAGAGATGGTGTATAAAGTTATGGATGGTGTATAGTGTTATTAACAGTGTCGCCCCCTGCAGGTGGAGATGGTGTACAGCCTGCTGTCCATGCTGGGGACTCACGATAAGGACGACATGTCGCGCACGCTGCTGGCCATGTCGTCCTCTCAGGACTCGTGCATCGCGATGCGTCAGTCGGGCTGCCTGCCGCTGCTCATCCAGCTGCTGCACGGCAACGACAAGGACTCCCTGCTGCTGGGGAACTCCCGTGGCAGCAAGGAGGCGAGGGCGAGGGCGTCTGCGGCGCTGCACAACATCGTGCACAGCCAACCGGACGACAAGAGAGGCCGGCGTGAGATCAGAGTGCTCCACCTACTGGAACAAGTGAGGCATTACTGCGAGGAGTGCTGGAGCTGGCAGGAGAACCACGAGAGGGGCGTGGACCAGGAGGACAACCCCAGTGAGTGATGTCACACACACCGGCCAATCAGAGGCACACACAGGCATTATGGACGTCACACGACCAGAAACATATAATCCTAATGTTAAATGATATGTGATTATATAGAAACGATATAGTGTTCTGAATGTAATATAATATATAACGCTGTGTGCTGTGTTCAGTGCCGTCTCCAGTGGAGCATCAGATCTGTCCGGCTGTCTGCGTCCTGATGAAGCTTTCCTTCGACGAGGAGCATCGGCACGCCATGAACGAGCTGGGTGAGACTTAGTGACTCAGCTGTTTCCTGTTTCCTGTTTATCCTGACTCAGCGTTTTCTCTGACTGTCCTGTGTTCTCTCTGACTGTTCTCTCTGACTGTCCTGTGTTCTCTCTGACTGTCTGGTGTTCTCTCTGACTGTTCTCTCTGACTGTCTGGTGTTCTCTCTGACTGTTCTCTCTGACTGTCTGGTGTCTCTCTGACTGTCTGGTGTTCTCTCTGACTGTTCTCTCTGACTGTCTGGTGTTCTCTCTGACTGTTCTCTCTGACTGTCTGGTGTTCTCTCTGACTGTTCTCTCTGACTGTCTGGTGTTCTCTCTGACTGTCTGGTGTCTCTCTGACTGTCCTGTGTTCTTTCTGACTGTTCTCTCTGACTGTCCTGTGTTCTCTCTGACTGTCTGGTGTTCTCTCTGACTGTTCTCTCTGACTGTCTGGTGTTCTCTCTGACTGTATGGTGTTCTCTCTGACTGTTCTCTCTGACTGTCTGGTGTTCTCTCTGACTGTTCTCTCTGACTGTTCTCTCTGACTGTCTGGTGTTCTCTCTGACTGTCTGGTGTTCTCTCTGACTGTTCTCTCTGACTGTCTGGTGTTCTCTCTGACTGTTCTCTCTGACTGTCTGGTGTCTCTCTGACTGTCTGGTGTTCTCTCTTGACTGTTCTCTCTTGACTGTTCTCTCTGACTGTTCTCTCTGACTGTCTGGTGTTCTCTCTGACTGTTCTCTCTGACTGTCTGGTGTTCTCTCTGACTGTTCTCTCTGACTGTCTGGTGTTCTCTCTGACTGTCTGGTGTCTCTCTGACTGTCCTGTGTTCTTTCTGACTGTTCTCTCGGACTGTCCTGTGTTCTCTCTGACTGATTGGTGTTCTCTCTGACTGTCTGGTGTTCTCTCTGACTGTTCTCTCTGACTGTCTGGTGTTCTCTCTGTCTGTTCTCTCTGACTGTTTGGTGTTCTCTCTGACTGTTTCTCTGACTGTCTTTGTTCTCTATGACTGTCTGGTGTTCTCTCTGACTGTTCTCTCTGACTGTTCTCTCTGACTGTCTGGTGTCTCTCTGACTGTCTGGTGTTCTCTCTGACTGTTCTCTCTGACTGTCTGGTGTCTCTCTGACTGTCCTGTGTTCTTTCTGACTGTTCTCTCTGACTGTCCTGTGTTCTCTCTGACTGTCTGGTGTTCTCTCTGACTGTTCTCTCTGACTGTCTGGTGTCTCTCTGATTGTCTGGTGTTCTCTCTGACTGTTCTCTCTGACTGTCTGGTGTTCTCTCTGACTGTTCTCTCTGACTGTCTGGTGTCTCTCTGACTGTCTGGTGTTCTCTCTGATTGTCTGGTGTTCTCTCTGACTGTTCTCTCTGACTGTCTGGTGTTCTCTCTGACTGTTCTCTCTGACTGTCTGGTGTTCTCTCTGACTGTTCTCTCTGACTGTCTGGTCTCTCTGACTGTCTGGTGTCTCTCTGATTGTCTGGTGTTCTCTCTGACTGTTCTTTCTGACTGTCTGGTGTTCTCTCTGACTGTCTGGTGTCTCTCTGACTGTCTGGTGTCTCTCTGATTGTCTGGTGTTCTCTCTGACTGTTCTCTCTGACTGTCTGGTGTTCTCTCTGACTGTCTGGTGTTCTCTCTACCTGTGCCCTGCAGGTGGTCTACAGGCGGTGGCTGAGCTGCTGCAGGTGGACTGTGAGATGTTCGGTCTGAGCAGCGATCACTACAGCGTGACGCTGCGACGCTACGCCGGCATGGGCCTCACCAACCTCACCTTTGGAGACGTGGCCAACAAGGTGAGAGGAAACACACACAACACGCCTCTCTTCATGTTTCACACACACACACACACACTCACACACACACACACACTCACGCACGCACGCGCACACACACACACACACACACACACTCACACTCACACTCACACTCACACTCACACTCACACTCACACTCACACACACACACACACACACACACTCACACATACACACCCCTCTGACTCTGTGTTTCCCATCAGGCCACACTGTGCTCCATGAAGGGCTGCATGAGGGCCATGGTGGCCCAGCTGAAGTCCGACAGTGAAGACCTGCAGCAGGTAACCTCCTCCACCTCTTACTGACTTTAAAATAAAGTATATCTCTGTATCACGTTTTAAATTCACATATCATACCTGAGTGGAAACGTGGAAGCAGCAAATTAATCTTGAAATATATAAACGAGACGTAACAGTCCTGGAATATCAGGGGGAAAAATCTGCGTAAATGATTGAAGAGGATTAAGGACCTCGAGAGAATTCTCAGATGATTTGTGTTATCAGATTTCTTTTTAAATGTTGTTTAAAAAAGAATTAAAGTCAGAATCCCAAATAATCTTTTCTTTTGATCTCATCCAAAAGATTTCAGTGTGAACAAATAAAAACAGATCTCCCAACAAACTCAAAAGTGGAAATCAGTTTCATCAGAAATTATAAAAGCTGAAACTGTTTTAAATACCGCGAAAAGTTTGAGCATAAAATACAAAAAATATTCCGGACATTTATCGATCAACGGAAATCAATTGGAAAAGTGAAGTGGAAAAGCCAAAAACTAATCAAACAGTTTGGAAATATATTGTACAGTAAATACGTTTTTTATACGTGTCTCGGCTGTCCTCTGTTGACGGTAGTACCTGTACCTGTCTCTTGTTGACGGTAGTACCTGTACCTGTCTCTTGTTGACGGTAGTACCTGTACCTGTCTCTTGTTGACGGTAGTACCTGTATCTGTCTCTTGTTGACGGTAGTACCTGTATCTGTCTCTTGTTGACATTAGTACTTCCTGTCTCAGGTGATAGCCAGCGTCCTGCGGAACTTGTCGTGGCGCGCCGACGTGAACAGCAAGAAAACTCTGAGAGAGGTCGGCAGCGTGCGAGCTCTGACCGGCTGCGCCCTGGAGGTCCAGAAGGTGAGAAGACAGCACTTCTGTCCTCATGTCTCTTTGTCTGTGTCGTCTCTAAATGTCTCTCTGTCCTTGTCTCTTTGTCTCTTTGTCCTCGTCTCTTTGTCTCTCTGTCCTCGTCTCTAAACATCTCTGTGTCCTCGTCTCTCTGTCCTCGTCTCTTTGTCTCTCTGTCCTCGTCTCTAAACGTCTCTGTGTCCTCGCCTCTCTGTCCTCGTCTCTTTGTCTCTGTCCTCATCTCTAAACGTCTCTGTGTCCTCGTCTCTTTGTCTCTCTGTCCTCGTCTCTAAACGTCTCTGTGTCCTCGTCTCTCTGTCCTCATCTCTAAACGTCTCTGTCCTCGTCTCTAAACGTCTCTGTGTCCTCGTCTCTCTGTCCTCGTCTCTAAACATCTCTGTGTCCTCGTCTCTCTGTCCTCGTCTCTAAACGTCTCTGTGTCCTCGTCTCTCTGTCCTCATCTCTAAACGTCTCTGTGTCCTCGTCTCTCTGTCCTCGTCTCTAAACGTCTCTGTGTCCTCGTCTCTTTGTCTCTCTGTCCTCGTCTCTAAACGTCTCTGTCTCTGTGTCCTCGTCTCTCTGTCCTCGTCTCTTTGTCTCTCTGTCCTCATCTCTAAACTTCTCTGTGTCCTTGTCTCTCTGTCCTCGTCTCTTTGTCTCTCTGTGCTCGTCTCTAAACGTCTCTGTCTCTGTGTCCTCGTCTCTCTGTCCTCATCTCTAAACGTCTCTGTCTCTATGTCCTCGTCTCTCTGTCCTTGTCTCTTTGTCCTCGTCTCTAAACGTCTCTGTGTCCTCGTCTCTTTGTCTCTCTGTCCTCATCTCTAAACGTCTCTGTGTCCTCGTCTCTCTGTCCTCGTCTCTTTGTCTCTCTGTCCTCGTCTCTAAACGTCTCTGTCTCTGTGTCCTCGTCTCTCTGTCCTCATCTCTAAACGTCTCTGTCCTCGTCTCTTTGTCATCGTCTCTAAAGGTCTTTTCCTCGTCTCTCTCTAAACGTCTCTCTGTCTCTAAATGTCTCCTCTCGTCCTTTAGGAGTCCACCCTGAAGTCTGTCCTCTCTGCTCTGTGGAACCTCTCGGCTCACTGCACAGAGAACAAAGCTGATATCTGCTCAGTGGACGGGGCTCTGGGCTTTCTGGTGGGAACGCTGACGCACCGCAGCCACACCAACACGCTCGCTATCATCGAGAGCGGAGGAGGCATCCTGAGGAACGTGTCCAGCCTCATCGCCACCAACGAGGCGCACAGGTAAACTCCTGTTAATACCTGTAGAGGTAAACACCTGGAGAACACCTGTAGACACCTGTTAACACCTGGAACACACCTGTTAATACCTGGAAACACCTGGAACACACCTGTTAATACCTGTAGAGGTAAACACCGGTTAACACCTGTAGAGCACACCTGTAGAGCACACCTGTAGAGCACACCTGTAAACACCTGGAACACACCTGGAACACACCTGTTAACACCTGGAATACACCTGTAGAGCACACCTGTAGAGCACACCTGTAGAGCACACCTGTAGAGCACACCTGTAAACACCTGTTAACACCTGTGGACTGGTAAACACTGTCCTGTAATGAGCCTAACCTCTGTGTGTTGCAGGCAGATCCTGCGAGATCACGGCTGCCTGCCCACACTGCTGCAGCACCTGAAGTCTCACAGCCTCACCATCGTCTCCAACGCCTGCGGAACGCTCTGGAATCTTTCGGCTCGAGACGCCAAGGACCAGGAGGCATTGTGGGAGCTGGGCGCCGTGGGCATGTTGCGCAACCTCATCCACTCGCGCCACAAGATGATCGCCATGGGCAGCGCCGCCGCTCTGCGCAACCTGATGGCCAACCGGCCGGCGAGGTACAAAGACGCCAGCGTGGTGTCGCCGGGCGCCGGCGCCCCCTCGCTGCACGCCAGGAAGCAGAAGGCTCTGTTCGAGGAGCTGGACGCCCAGCAGCTGTCAGAGACCTTCGACAACATCGACAACCTGAGCCCGAAGGCAGCGCACAGGAAGGGGGGGGCTGCAGCGGCGCCGCGGGGGGGGGTGGCCCGACGCGCTCCTACACCAACACGCCCGTTCTGTCCAGCCCGAAGAGCGCCGACGGGTCGAAGCGGACGAGCGAGGAGCCGTTCGCCCGGCCCGTGTTCCCGCCCAGCGTCCGGGCGTCCAGCGACAGCCTCAACAGCGTCACGAGTGCAGACGGGTACGGAAACCGCGGCAAAACCAAACCGTCCACCGAGCCGTTCTACTCCTCGGACGAGAACGGAGGCAACAAGTGCTGCGTCTACAGGAAGTACCCGGCCGACCTGGCGCACAAGATCCGCAGCGCCAACCATATGGCGGACGACGACGGCGGCGAGCTGGACACGCCCATCAACTACAGCCTGAAGTACTCCGACGAGCAGCTGAACTCTGGACGTCAGAGCCCGAGTCACCGCGGCGCCGCAGAGAGCGAGGAGGACGAGCCGCTGGACGCCCGGCTGCGGCGCCGCGGTGACTCGGCTCCCAAAGGGAACCGCATGGCGTCCGCGCCGCCGCAGCGCTATGTCGCCACGGCAACATCAAACTACAGCGGCGAGGCGGCACCAGAGCAGCCGATCGACTACAGCCTGAAGTACGGCGCCGACGTGACCCGCAAACCTCTGTTCAAACCTGAGGAGAGCGCCCCCCCCTCAGCACCCCCTCCCCCGCCGTGCTCCGCTAACAAGCTCCGCCCCCCGCCGCCGACCAAGCGCCCGCCGCCCAAAGGCAGCCAGGAGGCGCCGCAGACGTACTGCGTGGAGGACACGCCCATCTGCTTCTCTAGGGGCTCCTCGCTGTCCTCGCTGTCATCGGAGGAAGAGGAGGAGGATGGGAGGAAGAGGAGGGGGGGGGGCAGCGACTACCCCACGCTTCCTGTGAGCGAGAAGGAGGAGCAGCAGCGTCAGCAGAAGGAGGCGCAGAGTCAGACCTCCAGCGCCGCCGCTGCTGCCGCCGCCGCCGCCGCCTCTAGGGGGCGACGCAGCCACCATCATCATCATCACGTGACATCATCCGGCGCCCGGACGCCGAAGAGCCCCCCCGAGCCGCCGTACGCTCAGGAGACGCCGCTGATGTTCAGCCGCTGCACCTCCGTCAGCTCTCTGGACAGCTTCTCCACCTCCTCCATCGCCTCGTCGGTGCGCAGCAGCGAGCCGTGCAGCGGCATGCCGAGCGGCGTGGTGAGTCCCAGCGATCTGCCCGACAGCCCGGGGCAGACGATGCCTCCGAGCCGCGCCAAGACGCCGCCGCCGCCCAGCAGCAAACAAGAGAAGAAGAAGCAGGAGGAGGAGAGCAGCGCCGACGTCATGCTGCACTTCGCCACCGAAAGCACGCCGCACGGATTCAGCCGAGCTTCCAGTCTGAGCGCGCTCAGTGTGGACGAGCCTTACATCATGGCGGAGATGAGGAAGGAGGAAGAGGAGGAGGCGAGCGAGGAGATGAAGGAGAGGGAGGAGAGGAAGGAGAGGAAGGAGAGGGAGGAGAGGGAGGAGGAGGAGGAAGGACAACTGGACGAGTCGGACGACGACGACGACATCGAGATCCTGGAGGCCTGCATCAAGAGGGCCATGCCCAAGTCGTCACGGAAACCAAAGAAACAACAGCAGCAACAGCAGCCGGCGCCACGGAAACCCAGCCAGCTTCCTGTCTACAAGCTCCTCCCCCCGCAGGGCCGCAGCCAATCACAGCAGAGGAAGGACGGTCCATCGGAAGAGGTGCCGAGGATTTACTGCGTGGAGGGAACGCCGCTCAACTTCTCCACCGCCACCTCGCTGAGCGACCTCACCATCGACTCGCCGCCCAATGAGGAGGCAGCACCCGCGGCTCAGTCCTCCAATCAGAGCAGGGGGCGGGGCTTAGGGGGGGGGGCCTCCTGAGGGCGACAACGGGGACGACATCTTGGCGGAGTGCATCAGTGCCGCCATGCCTAAAGCGAGACCCAGGAAGCCGGTCCGCGCGGCGCCTGGCGAGATACAGGCTCCGCCCCCTCTGCAGGCTCCGCCCCCTCCCCCCCCGGCCCCGCCTCTACTCGGCACGCAGCAGCAGAAGAAGAAACCAACGTCTCCGGTGAAGCCGATGCCCCCGCGGGCGCCATACAGCATCTCCGCGGCAACAGCAGCCAAAGCGAAGCCAGGCTTCACCTTCGACTCGCCGCACCACTACACTCCCATCGAGGGCACGCCGTGCTGCTTCTCACGCAACGACTCGCTCAGCTCGCTCGACTTCGACGAAGACGAAGGCGGCGAGAAGGACGAAGAGAAGCGAGTGAAGGAGGAAGACGGCAGGAAGAGGAAGCAGCAGACGGCGGCCGTCGTTCCCCGAACAAAACCCGCCGCCAACCTGCCGGACGATAGGCAGAAGTTCTGCATCGAGGACACGCCCGTCTGCTTCTCCAGGAACTCGTCTCTGAGCTCGCTGAGCGACATCGACCAGGAGAACAACAACAAGGAGTTCGCTGCCCCCCCCCCTCCGGAGCAGCAGCAGGAGGGAGGAACAGCCGGCAGGAAGTCGCCCCCCCTGCAGGAAGAGCAGAAGCCCCGCCCCCCAGCGAGCGGCTACGCCCCCAGAGCGTTCCACGTGGAGGACACGCCCGTCTGCTTCTCCAGGAACTCGTCTCTCTCGTCTCTGAGCATCGACTCCGAGGACGACCTCCTGCAGGAGTGCATCAGCAGCGCCATGCCCAAGAAGAAGAAGAAGGGTGCCGCCGCGCCGCCGTCTCTCCCTAAAGAAGAAGAAGAAGAAGAAGAAGAAGACGACGGGATATTAGCCGAAGAGGAGCCTTCGGACGGGCCGCGGAGCCCCGCCTCCCCCGACTCGGAGTCTTTTGATTGGAAGGCGATCCAGGAAGGAGCGAACTCGATCGTCAGCAGCCTGAACGCCGCCGCCGCCGCGCCGCTGTCCCGCCAGCCGTCCTCCGACTCAGACTCTGTGCTCTCACTCAAGTCTGTTGGATCACCGTTCCGCCTGCCGCCGCCATCCAATCAGAGCGCAGAGGAGGGGGAGAAGGAGGAGGGGGGGAAGCGAGGGGGGCGGATCCTGAAGCCTGGCGAGCGCAGCACTCTGGAAGCCAAGAAGAAGAAGGAGCAGGAGGAAGAGGAAGAGGAGGCGAAGGCGCTGCGCGGAGGGAAGAAGGTTTACAAGAGTCTGATCACCGGGAAGCCTCGTGTGGAGGCCAGGGGGCGGAGCCAACCTCAGGTGGAGGCCAGGGGGCGGAGCCAACCTCAGGTGGAGGCCAGGGGGCGGAGCCAACCTCAGTTGGAGGCCAGGGGACGGAGCCAACCCCGAGCGGCGCCCGCTGCCAAACCCCCAGGGAGCGACCCCGAGCGAGGCTCCTCTCGAGACTCCACCCCCTCACGCTCCTCCTCAGCCAATCAGAAGGGAGGGAAACTGCTGCCGCCGCGCACCGCCTCTCCAGGAAGTGCTTCGTCTTCATCATCTTCAGCGTCCAGAACGACCAATAAGAGCGGATCGGCGGTGAGGAGCGGCGGCATCCCGAGGAGCGAGTCGGCGTCTCGAGTCGGAGGATCGACGGCGGCGAAGAAAGCGAAGGCGGAGTCTGAGAAGCCGCCGGCGCTCGTCAGACAGTCGACTTTCATCAAAGAGGCTCCAAGCCCCACGCTGAAGAGGAAGATGGAGGACGGAGAGACCGCCTCCAGCCCCGAGAGGAGCCACGAGAGCGCCGCACGCCCACAGGAAATGACATCATCATCACGCTTCAGCCGCACCGGCACCTGGAAGCGGGAGAGTAGCAGCAGCGGGGGGGGTGGAGGAGGCGGGGCTAGCAGCGGCGGGAAACACTCGACCTCGCTGCCCCGCGTCGGAACCTGGAAGAGAACGGGAAGCTCCTCCTCCGTCCTGTCAGCATCATCAGAGTCCAGCGAGAAGGGAGGAGTCAGGAGGGGCAGGAGGGGCGGGGCCAAGAGGACAGGAAGGGCACGTGGAGGAGGGCGAAGAGTGGGGGAGAGGGGCGGGGCTTCAGCGACCGAGCGGAAGACGTTTGGGTGCGATTGGAAGATTGTCCCGTCAACAACCCCCGCTCCCCTAACGGCCCCCCAATCATAAGCCCCGCCCCTTCCTCCTCTGTCATAAGCCCCGCCTCCTCCTCCTCAAAGATCCCGTCCTCCACCTCATCCTCGTGCTCCAACCTCAACCTGCGGCGCAGCTGCGAGAGTCTGGACGACAAACAGCAACCGCCCTCGCAACCGTCGCTGCAACAGACCCCCCCTCAACAACAACAGACCCCCCCTCAGCATCAGACCCCCCCCCAGCAGACCCCCCCTCAGCGTGGCGTCTCCCAGCCTCGCGGCGCTGTAGCGGCCCGAGTTTCGCCCTTTAATTACACCCCGAGTCCGAGGAAAAGCAACAACGACATCATCAACACCATCACCTCCTCCGCCCCCCCCACGCCTCCCACCACCACCACCACCTCCTCTTCCTCCTCCTCTTCCTCCACCACCACCCCCCCCACGCGCCCCTCACTCATCCCCACCCCCGTCACCAAGAAGCGGGAACCTAAAGGTGGGGAGGGCGATCGATCGGGGGGGGAGCGCGGCTCGTACATCGTGACGTCCGTTTGAATAAAGACTAAAACGTGTAGATATGGTGGAAGTGAACTGTACAGGAAGTATTTAAGCCCCGCCCCTCACCCCCCGCCTCATTGGCTCCTCCCACCTGTCAGTCGAGCTTCTTAATGAATGACTTTACATGAACTTTTTATGTTTTTATACCACTACTACCACTACTACTACTACTACTAAACCATGTGTAGCGCTTAGCTCCGCCCCCTGCCTGTGTCCCTGCATGGCCCCGCCCCCTTATCGATGATGCTGTTCCTGCTAGCTATTACCTGTGTGTCTGGATCTGAAGGTGTTTGTCCCTAAACTAATTTATTCCTAACGGGCTGCGGGGGGTCCCTGCTGCGTGGGGGTCCCTGCGGGGGGTCCCTGCGGGGGGTCCCTGCTGCGTGGGGGTCCCTGCGGGGGGTCCCTGCGGGGGGTCCTTGCTGCGTGGGGGTCCCTGCTGCGTGGGGTGTCAGAGGGACGTCTGTTGGTGTTTCCGGGGGTTCAGTGGCTCTGAATAACACTGTTATTAAGTTATTGCTGTAAAACCTTAAAAACCTTTTAACTTTGAAGCACATAATTTAAAATGTTTTTGCCAAAAAGAGTTCCTCAGTGCTCTTCATGCTGTCACTCACTGTCTGTGCTGGAGGAGAACGTCTTTGGTGAAACGTTAAGGAAATAAAAATCTACATTTTAGCTGCAAACTGTGTGTGTGGAAGACATGATGTTATTTACACATTGTACATGATAGGCTAAGGGGCGGGACATCTCTAAGCCGTTGACCAATCACAACAGAGACACTACATACTGATATACACCTGAACATCAGCAGGAGAGGACTCTTTAAAGTAGAGACACGACATACTGATATACACCTGAACATCAGCAGGAGAGGACTCTTTAAAGTAGAGACACTACATACTGATATACACCTGAACATCAGCAGGAGAGGACTCTTTAAAGTAGAGACACGACATACTGATATACACCTGAACATCAGCAGGAGAGGACTCTTTAAAGTAGAGACACGACATACTGATATACACCTGAACATCAGCAGGAGAGGACTCTTTAAAGTAGAGACACTACATACTGATATACACCTGAACATCAGCAGGAGAGGACTCTTTAAAGTAGAGACACTACATACTGATATACACCTGAACATCAGCAGGAGAGGACTCTTTAAAGTAGAGACACTACATACTGATATACACCTGCACATCAGCAGGAGAGAACTCTTTAAAGTAGAGACACTACATACTGATATACACCTTAACATCAGCAGGAGAGGACTCTTTAAAGTAGAGACACTATACACTGATATACACCTGAACATCAGCAGGAGAGGACTCTTTAAAGTAGAGACACTACATATACACCTGAACATCAGCAGGAGAGAACTCTTTAAAGTAGAGACAGTACATACTGATATACACCTGAACATCAGCAGGAGAGGACTCTTTAATGTAGAGACACTACATACTGATATACACCTGAACATCAGGCAGAGGACTCTTTAAAGTAGAGACACTACATACTGATATACACCTGAGCATCAGCAGGAGAGGACTCTTTAAAGTAGAGACACTACATACTGATATACACCTGAACATCAGCAGGAGAGGACTCTTTAAAGTAGAGACACTACAAACTGATATACACCTGAACATCAGCAGGAGAGGACTCTTTAAAGTAGAGACACTACATACTGATATACACCTGAACATCAGCAGGAGAGGACTCTTTAAAGTAGAGACACTACATACTGATATACACCTGAGCATCAGCAGGAGAGGACTCTTTAAAGTAGAGACACTACAAACTGATATACACCTGAACATCACCAGGAGAGGACTCTTTAAAGTAGAGACACTACATATACACCTGAACATCAGCAGGAGAGAACTCTTTAAAGTAGAGACACTACATTATGATATACACCTGAACATCAGCAGGAGAGGACTCTTTAAAGTAGAGACTACATTCTGATATACACCTGAACATCAGCAGGAGAGGACTCTTTAAAGTAGAGACACTACATACTGATATACACCTGAACATCACAGGAGAGGACTCTTTAAAGTAGAGACACTACATACATATACACCTGAACATCAGCAGGAGAGGACTCTTTAAAGTAGAGACACTACATACTGATATACACCTGAACATCAGCAGGAGAGGACTCTTTAAAGTAGAGACACTACATACTGATATACACCTGAACATCAGCAGGAGAGGACTCTTTAAAGTAGAGACACTACATACTGATATACACCTGAACATCAGCAGGAGAGGACTCTTTAAAGTAGAGACACTACATACTGATATACACCTGAACATCAGCAGGAGAGGACTCTTTAAAGTAGAGACACTACATACTGATATACACCTGAACATCAGCAGGAGAGGACTCTTTAAAGTAGAGACACTACATACTGATATACACCTGAACATCAGCAGGAGAGGACTCTTTAAAGTAGAGACAATACATAGTGATATACACCTGAACATAAGCAGGAGAGGACTCTTTAAAGTAGAGACACTACATACTGATATACAGCTGAACATCAGCAGGAGAGGACTCTTTAAAGTAGAGACACTACATACTGATATACACCTGAACATCAGCAGGAGAGGACTCTTTAAAGTAGAGACACTACATACTGATATACACCTGAACATCAGCAGGAGAGGACTCTTTAAAGTAGAGACACTAAATACTGATATACACCTGAACATCAGCAGGAGAGGACTCTTTAAAGTAGAGACAATACATACTGATATACACCTGAACATCAGCAGGAGAGGACATTTTAAAGTAGAGACACTACATACTGATATACACCTGAACATGAGCAGGAGAGGACTCTTTAAAGTAGAGACACTACATACTGATATACACCTGAACATCAGCAGGAGAGGACTCTTTAAAGTAGAGACACTACATATGATATACACCTGAACATCAGCAGGAGAGGACTCTTTAAAGTAGAGACACTACATACTGATATACACCTGAACATCAGCAGGAGAGGACTCTTTAAAGTAGAGACACTACATACTGATATACACCTGAACATCAGCAGGAGAGGACTTTTTAAAGTAGAGACACTACATACTGATATACACCTGAATATCAGCAGGAGAGGACTCTTTAAAGTAGAGACACTACATACTGATATACACCTGAACATCAGCAGGAGAGGACTCTTTCAAGTAGAGACACTACATACTGATATACACCTGAACATCAGCAGGAGAGGACTCTTTAAAGTAGAGACACTACATACTGATATACACCTGAACATCAGCAGGAGAGGACTCTTTAAAGTAAGACACTACATACTGATATACACCTGAACATCAGCAGGAGAGGACTCTTTAAAGTAGAGACACTACATACTGATATACACCTGAACATCAGCAGGAGAGGACTCTTTAAAGTAGAGACACTACATACTGATATACACCTGAACATCAGCAGGAGAGGACTCTTTAAAGTAGAGACACTACATATACACCTGAACATCAGCAGGAGAGAACTCTTTAAAGTAGAGACACTACATACTGATACACACCTGAACATCAGCAGGAGAGGACTCTTTAAAGTAAAGACACTACACACTGATATACACCTGAACATCAGCAGGAGAGGACTCTTTAAAGTAAAGACACTACATACTGATATACACCTGAACATCAGCAGGAGAGGACTCTTTAAAGTAAAGACACTACATACTGATATACACCTGAACATCAGCAGGAGAGGACTCTTTAAAGTAGAGACACTACATACTGATATACACCTGAACATCAGCAGGAGAGGACTCTTTAAAGTAGAGACACTACATACTGATATACACCTGAACATCAGCAGGAGAGGACTCTTTAAAGTAGAGACACTACATATACACCTGAACATCAGCAGGAGAGAACTCTTTAAAGTAGAGACACTACATACTGATACACACCTGAACATCAGCAGGAGAGGACTCTTTAAAGTAAAGACACTACATACTGATACACACCTGAACATCAGCAGGAGAGGACTCTTTAAAGTAGAGACACTACACACTGATATACACCTGAACATCAGCAGGAGAGGACTCTTTAAAGTAGAGACACTACATATACACCTGAACATCAGCAGGAGAGAACTCTTTAAAGTAGAGACACTACATACTGATACACACCTGAACATCAGCAGGAGAGGACTCTTTAAAGTAAAGACACTACATACTGATATACACCTGAACATCAGCAGGAGAGGACTCTTTAAAGTAAAGACACTACATACTGATATACACCTGAACATCAGCAGGAGAGGACTCTTTAAAGTAGAGACTCTACATACTGATAGACACCTGAACATCAGCAGGAGAGGACTCTTTAAAGTAGAGACACTACATACTGATATACACCTGAACATCAGCAGGAGAGGACTCTTTAAAGTAGAGACACTACATACTGATATACACCTGAACATCAACAGGAGAGGACTCTTTAAAGTAGAGACACTACATACTGATATACACCTGAACATCAGCAGGAGAGGACTCTTTAAAGTAGAGACATTACATACTGATATACACCTGAACATCAGCAGGAGAGGACTCTTTAAAGTAGAGACATACATACTGATATACACCTGAACATCAGCAGGAGAGGACTCTTTAAAGTAGAGACACTACATACTGATATACACCTGAACATCAGCAGGAGAGGACTCTTTAAAGTAGAGACACTACATACTGATATACACCTGAACATCAGCAGGAGAGGACTCTTTAAAGTAGAGACACTACATACTGATATACACCTGAACATCAGCAGGAGAGAACTCTTTAAAGTAGAGACACTACATACTGATATACACCTGAACATCAGCAGGAGAGGACTCTTTAAAGTAGAGACACTACATACTGATATACACCTGAACATCAGCAGGAGAGGACTCTTTAAAGTAGAGACACTACATACTGATATACACCTGAACATCAGCAGGAGAGGACTCTTTAAAGTAGAGACACTACATACTGATATACACCTGAACATCAGCAGGAGAGGACTCTTTAAAGTAGAGACACTACATACTGATATACACCTGAACATCAGCAGGAGAGAACTCTTTAAAGTAGAGACACTACATACTGATATACACCTGAACATCAGCAGGAGAGGACTCTTTAAAGTAGAGACACTACATACTGATATACACCTGAACATCAGCAGGAGAGGACTCTTTAAAGTAGAGACACTACATACTGATATACACCTGAACATCAGCAGGAGAGGACTCTTTAAAGTAGAGACACTACATACTGATATACACCTGAACATCAGCAGGAGAGAACTCTTTAAAGTAGAGACACTACATACTGATATACACCTGAACATCAGCAGGAGAGGACTCTTTAAAGTAGAGACACTACATACTGATATACACCTGAACATCAGCAGGAGAGGACTCTTTAAAGTAGAGACACTACATACTGATATACACCTGAACATCAGCAGGAGAGGACTCTTTAAAGTAGAGACACTACATACTCATACAATGGGTTATTATTTGCATGAATTAAACATGATATAGTTATATATATTTATACAGCATTTAAATGAATTTTTGACAGCTTCAGACCCTTATTTTGAAACTCCACACCGGAAGTTGTGATGTGTTTGACGTCACTCTGTGAAAGCGTCCTCTCAGGTGATGGACTCTCAGAAGGTGAGGATGATAACTGTGTTCAGGTGTTCATGTGTTAATGAGTTAATGACAGCAGGGTTAAAGGTCAGTGAGTGAACTCATCGATCCTCTGATCAGGTGAAGCTGCTCCGGGTTCAGCGGGTTAGCGAGCAGAGGATTAGCTGTTAGCTGTTAGCCGTTAGCTCCTAAACAGCAGGAAGCTGAAGCCGCTGTGGCCAAACGGTGGTACTGCAAGTAGCGTGACGTCATGATGGCCCCAATAGACTTACCTTTGACTTACATTGAAAGATAGATATATATATACTTTATCCCAAATTGGGAAATTATTGTGATCGGTTGTTTTAATAGTTACTTATATAATTATATTTGTAATGGTATTAACATTATGAAGCCTGTTCTCTGTCGCTGCTGAATCTCCCTCTGGGGATCAACAAAGGACCATCTTGTCTAAATAAAATAAAGATACACATTTATAGATTTAAAAACAATATATACCTCTTCAGAAAGAAATATCTGTATATAGAGGAGTATCGAATGTTTGTGTGGGGAAACTCCACTGCGCATGCTCCGTCGGCCCACATCCGGGTGTCTTTTAGCTTCATGCGCCACTGAGCAGCTTCTCAGAGGAATGAACGGAGATCTCTCTCTCTGTACAGACTGTTAGCTGTTAGCTGTTAGCTTCTCTGTGCCTCTGATTCACTCTGAATGAGATCTCAGATTAAAATTAGCATCAGCTACAGCTAGCTGTGGTGCTGTCGGTGCGTTTTAATATCAGGTGTGCTACTCTACAGGTAACTCGACCTCTGTCAGTCACTCGACATGTGACACACACACACACACACACACACAGACACACACACACACACACAGACACACACACACAGACACACACACACACACACACAGACACACACACACACACACACAGACACACACACACAGACACACACACACACAGACACACACACAGACAGACACACACACACACACTGTGCACCTGTTCAACAACAGCTGCCAACAAAAAGACAGGTTAGATTTTTGCGTCTTTCTCTAAGTATTAGTATTCTATGAAGCCTCTGACAACATAATAATATAATTAAAGAACATTTGAATTGTTATAAAACAGTTTATGTAGTTTTGAATATTCCCAAAGTGTATATATAGCTTCATCTTATAATCTATTTAAATGCTTACAGATAAGTATGAATCTGAGTTTGTTCCACTTTATAACGTGTGTTGAACAGGAAGCTCTGAGCCGCATCATCAGCACGCTAGCCAATAAGAATGAAGAGCTGCAAACCTTCCTGGAGACCGTCGACAACACGCTGACGGGCCTGCAGGTCAGCAGCTGATTGGCTCAGAGGGAGAAAGGGGGAGGGGCTTATGTTTGATTACTTTGAATTAAAGTTAAAACGTGTTCTGTCCAATCAGGAGGAGTCATGTAAGGTGATGTCAGAGCTGGAGGCGGAGCTCGAACAGCTAAGCTCCGCCCTGGAGGAGAAAGGGGCGGGGCTCCGTGACGTCATCAAGGAGGAGAAGCGGAGGAAGGAGGCGGAGCTTCAGGTGGAGACGCTCATTATGATCAGGAATGATTCATTTAAAATACTTAGACTGAATAACTATTGGTATAAATGTATTAAACGTGTTTCAGAAGCAGATGTCGGAGGGGAAGTTCGCCCTGCGTTCGGGCGAAGAGCTGCTCGAGTTCGCTAACCAAACGCTGACGATCACCAACGAAGAAGAGTTCCTCAAGGTAGGATGGGAGGACATTAAAAATAAGATCAATTCAAAACAAACGTAAAATAACAAAGTTATTTCTGTGTTTTCTGTTCAGGCGGCGAAACAGATCAAAGAGAGGTTCGTTGACCTTTGATGCGTCTTCAAACACTTTGATGTTGACATGTTTTAACATTTGATTTATTTTGCTCTTTCTTTGTTTCTGTTTTATTTTATTTTTAATCAACACTTTTTTTAATTTCTTTTATTTTACCTTTTAATTAAATTAGTAAAAACCACTAACACGTCTTAAACCAATCAAAGCTTAGCGTTTAACCCCCGTTGCCAGGGTAACCATGGCCCCAGGGTTCCGCCTGGCGACCCGTCCGGCAGCGTCGGAGACGATGTCGCAGTTCACCGTCGACTTCAGCGCCGAGAGGGCGGGGCTTCAGAGGCTGCACTTCCTGCCAGGTGATCAATATCAGAGTCAGAGTCAGAATCAGAGTCAGAATCAGTCAGAATCAGAATCAGAGTCAGAATCAGAGTCAGAGTCAGAATCAGAGTCAGAATCAGAGTCAGAATCAGAATCAGAGTCAGAATCAGTCAGAATCAGAGTCAGAATCAGAATCAGAGTCAGAATCAGTCAGAATCAGAGTCAGAATCAGAGTCAGAATCAGTCAAGAGTCAGAATCAGTCAGAATCAGAGTCAGAATCAGAGTCAGAATCAGTCAGAATCAGAGTCAGTCAGAATCAGTCAGAGTCAGAATCAGTCAGATAAGAGTCAGAATCAGTCAGAGTCAGAATCAGAGTCAGAATCAGAGTCAGAATCAGTCAGAATCAGTCAGAGTCAGAATCAGAATCAATCAGAGTCAGAATCAGAATCAGAGTCAGAATCAGAGTCAAAATCAGTCAGAATCAGTCAGTCAGAATCAGTCAGAGTCAGAATCAGAGTCAGTCAGAGTCAGAATCAGAGTCAGAATCAGAGTCAGAATCAGTCAGAATCAGAGTCAGAATCAGTCAGTCAGAATCAGAGTCAGTCAGAATCAGAGTCAGAATCAGTCAGTCAGAATCAGAGTCAGAATCAGTCAGAATCAGAGTCAGTCAGAATCAGAGTCAGAATCAGTCAGAATCAGAATCAGAGTCAGAATCAGAGTCAGAATCAGTCAGAATCAGAGTCAGAATCAGTCAGAATCAGAGTCAGAATCAGAATCAGTCAGAATCAGAGTCAGAATCAGAGTCAGAATCAGAGTCAGAATCAGTCAGAGTCAGAATCAGAGTCAGAATCAGTCAGAGTCAGAATCAGAGTCAGAATCAGAGTCAGAATCAGTCAGTCAGAATCAGAGTCAGAATCAGTCAGAATCAGAGTCAGTCAGAATCAGAGTCAGAATCAGTCAGAATCAGAATCAGAGTCAGAATCAGAGTCAGAATCAGTCAGAATCAGAGTCAGAATCAGTCAGAATCAGAGTCAGAATCAGAATCAGTCAGAATCAGAGTCAGAATCAGAGTCAGAATCAGAGTCAGAATCAGTCAGAGTCAGAATCAGAGTCAGAATCAGTCAGAGTCAGAATCAGAGTCAGAATCAGAGTCAGAATCAGAGTCAGAATCAGAACCTTTATTCGTCCCACACTATTTATGCTTTGGTGTCATCCGGATGAATATCTGTATTTTATTTTGAAAATGTCCCTCTCAGTCCCCAAAGCTCCGGAGATCGACGCCCCCTCCTGCGTTGCCAGGGACAACAACATCACGGTTGCCTGGCGACCGGCCGGCGACGGCGACACTGACGACGGACGAATCGAACGCTACGATCTGGAATACAGGAAGTCGAACAGAGAGGATTCGCTGAGGGCTGCCGGAGATGCATGCTGGGAAAAAATCCCCGACATCGGGGGGACTCAGGCGACCATCTCAGGTCTGAAGTTCGACTCCCGCTTCGTGGTGGTTCGTGTTCGAGCGAGGAACAAAGCGGCCGCCGGCGACTTCTCCGAGCCGGTTGCCGTGCCGACCGCAGGTGGTTTTATATAAATATTTATCGTAGCGTATATTTCATTTTTTCTCTGCATAACTTTTTATTATTACGTAATCATTTTAAATGTCCGCAGCGTTTTCCTTTGTGTTTGACGGCTCGTCGGCTCACGCTGAGCTGAGGGTTCAGAGCGACACGGTGACCTGGGAGCCGCAGGGGGTCAAAGGTCACGACACCCGGCTGAGAGGCAAAGAGAACAAGAGCAGGTACTGCTGAGCATCATGGGAGTTGTAGTCCTTCCTGCCTTTTCCTCCCAGGTGGTCGAACCCGATCTTAACTGTCATTAATTTAGGTTTGCTTTCTGCTGCTGACCTTTTTGTCCCTCTTCAGTCTCCGTACGGCGTCGCCGCCACTCGCTCAGGTAGAAACGACTTCGCTGACCAATCACGTTCTCCATCCGCCATTTCCTGCTCCACTCAGCCAATCACATCACTGCTCCACTCAGCCAATCACATCACTGCAACCGCTGACATCATCTTACCCTGATTTAATATTCAGATCTGTTTGTGGCTCCTTTTGTTCCCGTGTTTTAACACAAAGCTATTCAATAAACTCATAACAGAGTGAATACATGTGTTTATAACACATTACATTTGAATAACCAGCTTAATTAGATTTAGTATAATTATAATAATACATGGGATTTTCCTGAAGCTCAAAGTCGCTTAAATTAAAACACTAACATTTTAATTCTTTGTTTGTTTCTATTTATTTAGATGTTGTGTATTTTGTTGTTTACAGAATTATAAATCAATTAAATTAATATTTTTAGTTTTTTCACGTTTTCTCATCATCGCTTCGGCTCGTCTCATTGGCTGTTTCACTTCCTGGTTTCTCACTTTCACTCTCTACGAGTTTTGTACTAAAAGATGTGTTTCTATTGGTCGGCAGCCGGAGCGCCACGCCCTCGCCCAATAAGACGGCAGGAAGTCGAGGCGCACGCGACCGATTCGCCGGAGAGTCGTACACCGTGCTGGGTGAGGAATGCTAACCAATGCTAATGCTAATGCTTAACAATATGGGTTTTAAAATATTTTTAAAAAGACATTATTTATTATGAAACCTCACCAGTTTATTTTCATTAAGGCTTTTATTTTGAAGGTTTAATAAAACATCCCCTAAATGTAAACTCCCGTCTCCTAGGCGACCAGGAGATGTTGGGCGGCGGCCTCTACTGGGAGCTCCGCCCCCTCGCCGACTGGAAGTCCTTCAGTGTGGGCGTGGCCTATCGCTCCAGCCTGGGACGCTTCGACCAATTAGGTAAAAGCTCCGGTTCCTGGTGTCTCCACGCCAGCCAATGGCTGCAGAGCTCGCTCGCTGCCAAGCACAACAACCGGGCGAAGGCGCTCGATTGGCCGCTGCCTCAGCGAATCGGAATCTACTGCGACTACGACAACGGTAAATATTCTGCTCTGCTGTTGATCTGTGTTTACAGACCGCCTCTCCGTCGGCTTTATTATCCCATTTATCACATATTTATGATTTTGATATTTCGTGTTCAGTCGTTGACGTCTCTGTGTTTCAGGAGATTTAATCTTCATCGACGTCAATCGTCTTCGTCTTCTTCACTCCTTCAAAACAAAGTTCAGCCAGCCGCTCGTCCCCGCCTTCACCGTCAGTACTCAGACACGTGTTTGATATCTTATTAATATTATCTTGATATTATTTTAAAAATATTTTATTAATATTATTTGATGATATTTGTATCATTTAAATATTTGACTATCTTATTATTATTTTATTATTCTTTTTTGTAACAATTTAGTTTTAGAGCTTTTATTTTGAAAAAGCTCTGCTGTTTTGTTGAATGGCAGACTTTTATTTTGAAGGTCTTTATTTAAACAATAATCCAACTGTATTAAATCGTTGCAGGTTTGGTGCGGCGGTATCGCCTTGACGACGGGCCTGCAGGTGCCGAGCTTCATGGGTAATTTCCTCTCGACCAATCAGAGCCTGAGCAACCTGTCGCCGTAGATCCTCGTCCAATCAGCTGCTTCCATTTCCCTGCTGTTGATTATCATTAATTTATTATTTTATACATTTGTAATTATGAGTTTAATTTATTACAGTAAATGTTATTATTACAGATGTACGTGTTGTTGTTGTTGTTGTTGTTGTTGTCTTCGTCAAATATAAACATAAAGAATACATATTTAAATTAAATTATTTAATAAAATTAATATATTTGTATTTCCTGCTCGATGATGAAATTCTGGACCTGAAGCTTTATTTTGAAGGGATTATAACTTTATGTCTCAGCTCAGCTCTTATTTTGAAGAAGCAACAGAAAACAAGGCCTTTTCCCTCTGGCTTTTATTTTGAAAATCTACTATCATTGTCTTTTCCCTCTGGCTTTTATTTAGAAAATCTACTATTATTGTCTTTTAGCTATAGCTTTTATTTTGAAAAGACTTTCATGAGAAACCAAAAATACTTTTATTCTGAAATACGTCATCACTTACTGTTGTGCATTCCTTCTGGCTTTTATTTTGAAAATCTACTATTATTGTCTTTTAGCTATGGCTTTTATTTTGAAAATCTACTATTATTGTCTTTTCCCTCTGGCTTTTATTTTGAAAATCTACTATCATTGTCTTTTCCCTCTGGCTTTATTTGAAAATCTACTATTATTGTCTTTTAGCTATAGCTTTTATTTTGAAAAGACTTTCATGAGAAACCAAAAATACTTTTATTCTGAAATACGTCATCACTTACTGTTGTGCATTCCTTCTAGCTTTTATTTTGAAAATCTACTATTATTGTCTTTTAGCTATGGCTTTTATTTTGAAAATCTACTATTATTGTCTTTTCCCTCTGGCTTTTATTTTGAAAATTTACTATCATTGTCTTTTCCCTCTGGCTTTTATTTTGAAAATCTACTATTATTGTCTTTTAGCTATAGCTTTTATTTTGAAAAGACTTTCATGAGAAACCAAAAATACTTTTATTCTGAAATACGTCATAACTTGCTGTTGTGCATTCCTTCTGGCTTTTATTTTGAAGGCTGTAACAAAGCATACATTATTTTGAAATTCATGAAGAATTGATGTGTTTAATTGTTTTGAAAGACTTTTATTGTGAAAGACCTCGTTAGAGTTCATGTCTTGTATCTCGCCTGGCTCTTATTTTGAAATCTCTACCATGATGTACTTTATTTTGAAACATATCAAATCCTCTAAAGGCTTTTATTGTGAAAGACTGGATTAGTGTTCCTTCTGACTTCCTGGCACTTGGACTGAATGGCTTTTATTTTGAAGGCTATGTGAGAACTTCCTGGCACTTTGACTGAATGACTTTTATTTTGAAGGCTATGTGAGAACTTCCTGGCACTTTGACTGAATGACTTTTATTTTGAAGGCTATGTGAGAACTTCCTGGCACTTTGACTGAATGACTTTTACTTTGAAGGAAAATATATTTAATTGTTTCTGTTTTTTACTTGATTTTGAGAATCAGGATTTATTTAAAGTTGAAATCACAGATAAGTTATGCTGAAAACAGAAGGTTTATTTATTGATTATTGATCATTGATGACATCATGCGTGTGAATGTTTTATATCCACACATATTTTGATAAACTGAAATAAATAAATGTTTTGAAGCTGTAAAAATATGTGGAATAATTTGTGTCGAAGGTTAAAATCAGCACTTCCTCCTGACCTTTCAAAGTAAAAGTCTTTGCTGTCTTCTTTTTATATGAAGGCTTTAATGTGAAAAACCGCAGGAAGTGTTTTGTTGACAGAAGTTACAATTGAGCTATTGATCCTGTGTGACGTCATAATGAGCTATTGATCCTGTGACGTCATATTGAGCTATTGATCCGTGTGACTCATATTGAGCTATTGATCCTGTTGTGACATCATATTGAGCTATTGATCCTGTGTGACGTCATATTGAGCTATTGATCCTGTGTGACGTCATAATGAGCTATTGATCCTGTGTGACGTCATATTGAGCTATTGATCCTGTGTGACGTCATATTGAGCTATTGATCCTGTGTGACGTCATATTGAGCTATTGATCCTGTGTGACGTCATATTGAGCTATTGATCCTGTGTGACATCATAATGAGCTATTGATCCTGTGTGACATCATATTGAGCTATTGATCCTGTGTGACGTCATAATGAGCTATTGATCCTGTGTGACGTCATATTGAGCTATTGATCCTGTGTGACGTCCATATTGAGCTATTGATCCTGTGTGACGTCATATTGAGCTATTGATCCTGTGTGACGTCATAATGAGCTATTGATCCTGTGTGACGTCATATTGACTATTGATCCTGTGTGACTTCATAATGAGCTATTGATCCTGTGTGACGTCATAATGAGCTATTGATCCTGTGTGACGTCATATTGAGCTATTGATCCTGTGTGACGTCATAATGAGCTATTGATCCTGTGTGACGTCATATTGAGCTATTGATCCTGTGTGACGTCATATTGAGCTATTGATCCTGTGTGACGTCATAATGAGCTATTGATCCTGTGTGACGTCATAATGAGCTATTGATCCTGTGTGACGTCATATTGAGCTATTGATCCTGTGTGACGTCATATTGAGCTATTGATCCTGTGTGATGTCATTTGAGCTATTGATCCTTGTGACGTCATATTGAGCTATTGATCCTGTGTGACGTCATAATGAGCTATTGATCCTGTGACGTCATATTGAGCTATTGATCCTGTGTGACGTCATATTGAGCTATTGATCCTGTGTGACGTCATATTGAGCTATTGATCTGTGTACGTCATAATGAGCTATTGATCCTGTGTGACGTCATAATGAGCTATTGATCCTTTGTGACGTCATATGAGCTATGATCCTGTGTGACGTCATATTGACTATTGATCCTGTGTGACATCATATTGAGCTATTGATCCTGTGTGACGTCATAATGAGCTATTGATCCTTTGTGACGTCATATTGAGCTATTGATCCTGTGTGACGTCATATTGAGCTATTGATCCTGTGTGACGTCATAATGAGCTATTGATCCTGTGTGACGTCATAATGAGCTATTGATCCTTTGTGACGTCATCATGAGCTATTGATCCTGTGTGACGTCATATTGAGCTATTGATCCTGTGTGACGTCATATTGAGCTATTGATCCTTTGTGACGTCATAATGAGCTATTGATCCTGTGTGACGTCATATTGAGCTATTGATCCTGTGTGACGTCATATTGAGCTATTGATCCTGTGTGACGTCATAATGAGCTATTGATCCTTTGTGACGTCATATTGAGCTATTGATCCTGTGTGACGTCATAATGAGCTATTGATCCTGTGTGACGTCATATTGAGCTATTGATCCTGTGTGACGTCATGTTGAGCTATTGATCCTGTGTGACGTCATCATGAGCTATTGATCCTGTGTGACGTCATCATGAGCTATTGATCCTGTGTGACGTCATATTGAGCTATTGATCCTGTGTGACGTGATAATGAGCTATTGATCCTGTGTGACGTCATCATGAGCTATTGATCCTGTGTGACGTCATAATGAGCTATTGATCTTGTGTGACGTCATATTGAGCTATTGATCCTGTGTGACGTGATAATGAGCTATTGATCCTGTGTGACGTCATCATGAGCTATTGATCCTGTGTGACGTCATAATGAGCTATTGATCCTGTGTGACATCATAATGAGCTATTGATCCTGTGTGACGTCATCATGAGCTATTGATCCTGTGTGACGTCATAATGAGCTATTGATCTTGTGTGACGTCATATTGAGCTATTGATCCTGTGTGACGTGATAATGAGCTATTGATCCTGTGTGACGTCATCATGAGCTATTGATCCTGTGTGACGTCATCATGAGCTATTGATCCTGTGTGACGTCATCATGAGCTATTGATCCTGTGTGACGTCATATTGAGCTATTGATCCTGTGTGACGTGATAATGAGCTATTGATCCTGTGTGACGTCATCATGAGCTATTGATCCTGTGTGACGTCATAATGAGCTATTGATCCTGTGTGACATCATATTGAGCTATTGATCCTGTGTGACGTCATATTGAGCTATTGATCCTGTGTGACGTCATATTGAGCTATTGATCCTGTGTGACGTCATAATGAGCTATTGATCCTTTGTGACGTCATATTGAGCTATTGATCCTGTGTGACGTCATAATGAGCTATTGATCCTGTGTGACGTCATCATGAGCTATTGATCCTGTGTGACGTCATATTGAGCTATTGATCCTGTGTGACGTCATATTGAGCTATTGATCCTGTGTGACGTCATATTGACCAATAATCCTGTGTGATGTCATAATGAGCTATTGATCCTGTGTGACGTCATATTGAGCTATTGATCCTGTGTAACGTCATATTGAGCTATTGATCCTGTGTGACGTCATAATGAGCTATTGATCCTGTGTGACGTCATAATGAGCTATTGATCCTGTGTGACATCATATTGAGCTATTGATCCTGTGTGACGTGATAATGAGCTATTGATCCTTTGTGACGTCATAATGAGCTATTGATCCTGTGTGACATCATAATGAGCTATTGATCCTGTGTGACGTCATAATGAGCTATTGATCCTTTGTGACGTCATATTGAGCTATTGATCCTGTGTGACATCATAATGAGCTATTGATCCTGTGTGATGTCATATTGAGCTATTGATCCTGTGTGACATCATAATGAGCTATTGATCCTGTGTGACGTCATAATGAGCTATTGATCCTGTGTGACGTCATATTGAGCTATTGATCCTGTGTGACGTCATATTGAGCTATTGATCCTGTGTGACGTCATAATGAGCTATTGATCCTGTGTGACGTCATAATGAGCTATTGATCCTGTGTGACGTCATAATGAGCTATTGATCCTGTGTGATGTCATATTGAGCTATTGATCCTGTGTGACATCATAATGAGCTATTGATCCTGTGTGACGTCATAATGAGCTATTGATCCTGTGTGACGTCATATTGAGCTATTGATCCTGTGTGACGTCATATTGAGCTATTGATCCTGTGTGACGTCATATTGAGCTATTGATCCTGTGTGACGTCATATTGAGCTATTGATCCTGTGTGACGTCATATTGAGCTCCTTGTGGATAAAAAGGGAGGTGTTATTCATGTTTTGATATAATGGATGAAAACTACAGAATCTGTATTTTCCGCCATTTCATGACAGCGAGTGTTTTCACAAAGAAGGGGGCGTGGCCATTTTGTCACTATTAAACATCCATGGTGTTTTCACCGAGAAGGGGGCGGGGACTGCAGAAGGGGGCGGGGCCTGCGTAGAGGGAACGTTATCTCTTATCTTTAACATTTTAAATTAAAATAATCATCATTTTCTTTTTCTCGTTTTTTTTGAGTAAGTTAAAAAATACACAAATATTTCAGACACAGAGCGGAGGGGGCGGGGCCAGAGGGTTGTCTCCATGGCAACAGGTCAACAGAGCAGCGTCAGAGCAGGAGGAGAAGAGGTGAGGGTAAACTTTAATAACAATAACGTCTGTCTTTAAGTTCAATATGAATAACCTTTATTTCTATGAGGGGGGGGGGTAAACACAAACAAACATGTAAACATTTAATGTCTGGGGTGTTTGGTTCTGTAACTCAGCTCCTGATTGGTTGATTCCTCGTTCAACTTATGTTACTATCTTTTTTGCTTAGTGACGATGGCGTGTTTCCGTGGCAACCGGGAAGATTTCTACGGAGAAGTGCTCCTATTGGACGAGAGGAAGCGTTTTATTGTCCTTTAATAATAATGTATGTTTTATATATTTATTGATCACCTCTTTTTAATGTCCTCAGAAGTCTTCCAAGGCGGCGGCCATTTTGCGGCTCGTGTTTTTTCACCTAAAAATCACACAAGTGGAATTCTTGGGTTTGAGACTCTGCGACAGAAACCAGCAGACGGTGACGGAGAACATCTTCAACAGTTTGATAAGTTGAGATAAATTAGATTGAATAATAATGTGTTCTTCAGACCTGGACCCTCAGAGCTCTCAGCATCGAGACCTCGTAAAGCTCATTCCATCTAAAGTGAATTCAAAACAGCAACAAATCTTTATCTGTCTACGCCACGATATAATACATTTTAACAAATAAATTTCGTAATTGAATTTCTCTTCGTCTCTGTCACGGTCGGGCCGCGTACATCTTCTATTTCGGGGTGAAGTTTTATGCTCAGGATCCGTCGGAGCTGGAGGACGAAGCTACGCTGTAAGGCTCAGGACCCATCGGAGCTGGAGGACGAAGCTACGCTGTAAGGCTCAGGACCCGTCGGAGCTGGAGGACGAAGCTACGCTGTAAGGCTCAGGACCCGTCGGAGCTGGAGGACGAAGCTACGCTGTAAGGCTCAGGACCCGTCGGAGCTGGAGGATGAAGCTACGCTGTAAGGCTCAGGACCCGTCGGAGCTGGAGGACGAAGCTACGCTGTAAGGCTCAGGACCCGTCGGAGCTGGAGGACGAAGCTACGCTGTAAGGCTCAGGATCCGTCGGAGCTGAAGGACGAAGCTACGCTGTAAGGCTCAGGACCCGTCGGAGCTGGAGGACGAAGCTACGCTGTAAGGCTCAGGACCCGTCGGAGCTGGAGGACGAAGCTACGCTGTAAGGCTCAGGATCCGTCGGAGCTGGAGGACGAAGCTACGCTGTAAGGCTCAGGACCCGTCGGAGCTGGAGGACGAAGCTACGCTGTAAGGCTCAGGATCCGTCGGAGCTGGAGGACGAAGCTACGCTGTAAGGCTCAGGACCCGTCGGAGCTGGAGGACGAAGCTACGCTGTAAGGCTCAGGACCCGTCGGAGCTGGAGGACGAAGCTACGCTGTAAGGCTCAGGATCCGTCGGAGCTGGAGGACGAAGCTACGCTGTAAGGCTCAGGATCCGTCGGAGCTGGAGGACGAAGCTACGCTGTAAGGCTCAGGATCCGTCGGAGCTGGAGGACGAAGCTACGCTGTAAGGCTCAGGACCCGTCGGAGCTGGAGGACGAAGCTACGCTGTAAGGCTCAGGACCCGTCGGAGCTGGAGGACGAAGCTACGCTGTAAGGCTCAGGACCCGTCAGAGCTGGAGGACGAAGCTACGCTGTAAGGCTCAGGATCCGTCGGAGCTGGAGGACGAAGCTACGCTGTAAGGCTCAGGACCCGTCAGAGCTGGAGGACGAAGCTACGCTGTAAGGTTTATAATGTTTCCTAATGTTAGGTTAAAGCTCCTTTGAAGAGTAGACTAGGTTACAGAGTGACATCAGTAGGTTACAGAGTGACATCACTAGGTTACAGAGTGACATCAATAGGTTACAGAGTGACATCAATAGGTTACATAGTGACATCACTAGGTTACAGAGTGACATCAATAGGTTACAGAGTGACATCAATAGGTTACATAGTGACATCACTAGGTTACAGAGTGACATCAATAGGTTACATAGTGACATCACTAGGTTACAGAGTGACATCACTAGGTTACAGAGTGACATCAATAGGTTACAGAGTGACATCAATAGGTTACATAGTGACATCACTAGGTTACAGAGTGACATCACTAGGTTACAGAGTGACATCAATAGGTTACAGAGTGACATCACTAGGTTACAGAGTGACATCAATAGGTTACATAGTGACATCACTAGGTTACATAGTGACATCACTAGGTTACATAGTGACATCAATAGGTTACAGAGTGACATCACTAGGTTACAGAGTGACATCAATAGGTTACAGAGTGACATCAATACGTTACATAGTGACATCACTAGGTTACAGAGTGACATCGCTAGGTTACAGAGTGACATCAATAGGTTACATAGTGACATCACTAGGTTACATAGTGACATCATTAGGTTACATAGTGACATCATTAGGTTACAGTGATGTCATTGTGTTCCATAGTGATGTCATTGTGTTTCATAGTGATGTCATTGTGTTCCATAGTGATGTCATTGTGTTTCATAGTGATGTCACTGTGTTACATAGTGATGGCACCATAGAGAGCATCCTGACCTTCTACAGGTGCACCATAGAGAGCATCCTGACCTTCTACAGGTGCACCATAGAGAGCATCCTGACCTTCTACAGGTGCACCATAGAGAGCATCCTGACCTTCTACAGGTGCACCATAGAGAGCATCCTGACCTTCTACAGGTGCACCATAGAGAGCATCCTGACCTTCTACAGGTGCACCATAGAGAGCATCCTGACCTTCTACAGGTGCACCATAGAGAGGATCCTGACCTTCTACAGGTGCACCATAGAGAGGATCCTGACCTTCTACAGGTGAACCATAGAGAGCATCCTGACCTTCTACAGGTGCACCATAGAGAGCATCCTGACCTTCTACAGGTGAACCATAGAGAGCATCCTGACCTTCTACAGGTGCACCATAGAGAGGATCCTGACCTTCTACAGGTGCTCCATAGAGAGGATCCTGACCTTCTACAGGTGCTCCATAGAGAGGAGGATCCTGACCTTCTACAGGTGCTCCATAGAGAGGATCCTGACTTTCTACAGGTGCACCATAGAGAGGATCCTGACCTTCTACAGGTGCTCCATAGAGAGGAGGATCCTGACCTTCTACAGGTGCTCCATAGAGAGGATCCTGACTTTCTACAGGTGCACCATAGAGAGGATCCTGACCTTCTACAGGTGCACCATAGAGAGTATCCTGACCTTCTACAGGTGCACCATAGAGAGGATCCTGACCTTCTACAGGTGCACCATAGAGAGGATCCTGACCTTCTACAGGTGCACCATAGAGAGCATCCTGACCTTCTACAGGTGCACCATAGAGAGCATCCTGACCTTCTACAGGTGCATCATAGAGAGGATCCTGACCTTCTACAGGTGCACCATAGAGAGGATCCTGACCTTCTACAGGTGCTCCATAGAGAGGATCCTGACCCTCTACAGGTGAACCATAGAGAGCATCCTGACCTTCTACAGGTGCTCCATAGAGAGGATCCTGACCCTCTACAGGTGAACCATAGAGAGCATCCTGACCTTCTACAGGTGCACCATAGAGAGTATCCTGACCTTCTACAGGTGCACCATAGAGAGGATCCTGACCTTCTACAGGTGCACCATAGAGAGCATCCTGACCTTCTACAGGTGCACCATAGAGAGCATCCTGACCTTCTACAGGTGAACCATAGAGAGCATCCTGACCTTCTACAGGTGAACCATAGAGAGCATCCTGACCTTCTACAGGTGCACCATAGAGAGCATCCTGACCTTCTACAGGTGCACCATAGAGAGGATCCTGACCTTCTACAGGTGCACCATAGAGAGGATCCTGACCTTCCTGATTATCAAAGACCCCCATCCCCCCAGCCACAAACTGTTCGGTCTGCTGTCGTCTGGCAGGCGTTACCGCAGCATCAGGACTAAAACCACCAGACTCAGGGAAAGTTTCATCCCACAGGCCATAAGAATGTTAAACAACTGAACTGTTGAAGCAACACCCATAATATTCATCTGGCTGCTACTTAGAAATTATTTCAAA
>CM062282.1:984680-1009680 GCA_031216635.1 Dissostichus eleginoides | reverse complement strand
GAGAGCGGCGTATAGAGAGAGCGGCGTATAGAGAGAGAGCAGCGTATAGAGAGAGAGCGGCGTATAGAGAGAGCGGCGTATAGAGAGAGCGGCGTATAGAGAAGCAGCGTATAGAGAGAGAGCAGCGTATAGAGAGAGAGCGGCGTATAGAGAGAGCGGCGTATAGAGAGAGCGGCGTATAGAGAGAGCGGCGTATAGAGAGAGAGCAGCGTATAGAGAGAGCAGCGTATAGAGAGAGCGTATAGAGAGAGAGCAATGTATAGAGAGAGCGGCGTATAGAGAGAGCGTATAGAGAGAGAGCAGCGTATAGAGAGAGCAGCGTATAGAGAGAGCGTATAGAGAGAGAGCAGCGTATAGAGAGAGCAGCGTATAGAGAGAGAGCGGCGTATAGAGAGAGCGGCGTATAGAGAGAGAGCAGCGTATAGAGAGAGCGGCGTATAGAGAGAGCAGCGTATAGAGAGAGCAGCGTATAGAGAGAGCGTATAGAGAGAGAGCAGCATATAGAGAGAGAGCGTATAGAGAGAGAGCGTATAGAGAGAGCGGCGTATAGAGAGAGCGGCGTATAGAGAGAGCAGCGTATAGAGAGAGCGGCGTATAGAGAGAGAGCGGCGTATAGAGAGAGCGGCGTATAGAGAGAGCGGAGTATAGAGAGAGCAGCGTATAGAGAGAGAGCAGCGTATAGAGAGAGCAGCGTATAGAGAGAGCGGCGTATAGAGAGAGCGGCGTATAGAAAGAGAGCGTATAGAGAGAGAGCGTATAGAGAGAGCGGCGTATAGAGAGAGCGGCGTATAGAGAGAGCGGCGTATAGAGAGAGAGCGGCGTATAGAGAGAGCGGCGTATAGAGAGAGAGCGTATAGAGAGAGCGGCGTATAGAGAGAGCGGAGTATAGAGAGAGCAGCGTATAGAGAGAGAGCGGCGTATAGAGAGAGCGCCGTATAGAGAGAGCGGCGTATAGAGAGAGCGGCGTATAGAGAGAGAGCGTATAGAGAGAGCGGCGTATAGAGAGAGCGGCGTATAGAGAGAGAGCGTATAGAGAGAGAGCGGCGTATAGAGAGAGCGGCGTATAGAGAGAGCGGCGTATAGAGAGAGCGGCGTATAGAGAGAGCAGCGTAGAGAGAGAGAGCGGCGTATAGAGAGAGCGGCGTAGAGAGAGAGCGGCGTATAGAGAGAGCGGCGTAGAAGAGAGAGCGGCGTATAGAGAGAGCGGCGTATAGAGAGAGCGGTGTATAGAGAGAGCGGCGTATAGAGAGAGCGGCGTATAGAGAGAGCGGCGTATAGAGAGAGCGGCGTAGAGAGAGAGCGGCGTATAGAGAGAGCGGCGTATAGAGAGAGCGGCGTATAGAGAGCGGCGTATAGAGAGAGCGGTGTATAGAGAGAGCGGCGTATAGAGAGAGCGGCGTATAGAGAGAGAGCAGCGTAGAGAGAGAGCGGCGTATAGAGAGAGCGGCGTATAGAGAGAGCGGCGTATAGAGAGCGGCGTATAGAGAGCGGCGTATAGAGAGAGCGGCGTATAGAGAGAGAGCAGCGTAGAGAGAGAGCGGCGTATAGAGAGAGCGGTGTATAGAGAGAGAGCAGCGTATAGAGAGAGCGGCGTATCGAGAGAGCGGCGTATAGAGAGAGCAGCGTATAGAGAGAGAGCAGCGTAGAGAGAGAGCGGCGTATAGAGAGAGCAGCGTATAGAGAGAGAGCAGCGTAGAGAGAGAGCGGCGTATAGAGAGAGAGCAGCGTATAGAGAGAGCGGCGTATAGAGAGAGCGGCGTATAGAGAGAGCGGCGTATAGAGAGAGAGCGGCGTATAGAGAGAGCAGCGTATAGAGAGCGGCGTATAGAGAGAGCGGCGTATAGAGAGAGCGGCGTATAGAGAGAGAGCGTATAGAGAGAGAGCGGCGTATAGAGAGAGAGCGTATAGAGAGAGCGGCGTATAGAGAGAGCAGTCCGATATTTAGATTGTGGGATCTTTTGTTGAACCGTCAGTTTGAAATGAATCGAAGCGTCAGACTAAAAAAGCTTTGTAACCCTGAAGAGCCTCTTTAGTACATGTAGAAACGTGTTCCCAGATCGAGGGGAACTGGACCTCTACCTGGGAACGTCTCTAAGTGGGAGGAGTTACCTGGGAACGTCTCTAAGTGGGAGGAGTTACCCGGGAACGTCTCTAAGTGGGAGGAGTTACCCGGGAACGTCTCTAAGTGGGAGGAGTTACCCGGGAACGTCTCTAAGTGGGAGGAGTTACCCGGGAACGTCTCTAAGTGGGAGGAGTTACCCGGGAACGTCTCTAAGTGGGAGGAGTTACCTGGGAACGTCTCTAAGTGGGAGGAGTTACCTGGGAACGTCTCTAAGTGGGAGGAGTTACCCGGAACGTCTCTAAGTGGGAGGAGTTACCCGGAACGTCTCTAAGTGGGAGGAGTTACCCGGGAACGTCTCTAAGTGGGAGGAGTTACCCGGGAACGTCTCTAAGTGGGAGGAGTTACCCGGGAACGTCTCTAAGTGGGAGGAGTTACCCGGGAACGTCTCTAAGTGGGAGGAGTTACCTGGGAACGTCTCTAAGTGGGAGGAGTTACCTGGGAACGTCTCTAAGTGGGAGGAGTTACCTGGGAACGTCTCTAAGTGGGAGGAGTTACCTGCGGGTCCTCCAGCGTGCGCAGGTTCAGCAGGTGAAGGTCACACGGCAGAGAGGAGCGCAGCGGCAGGAAGGGGCGGAGCTTAGGCACCTGGACGTCGCCCGGGGCAACCATGGTGATTGGCGGGTGGGAGAGGGAGAGCGAGGTCAGGTGGGCGAGCAGCGACAGGTGTTCAACTGAAGCCCCGCCCACTTCCTGCCCAGAACAACAGATAAAAACAAATGAGAGCAAATAATAAATAAAACAAACCTGATCAATTAATATAAAAATCAAATATATCACCTGTCCCCCCTCACCTGTCCCCCTCTCACCTGTCCCCCTCACCTGTCCCCCCTCACCTGTCCCCCCTCACCGGTCCCCCTCACCTGTCCCCCCTCACCTGTCCCCCTCACCTGTCCCCTCTCACCTGTCCCCCCTCACCTGTCCCCCTCACCTGTCCCCCTCACCTGTCCCCCTCACCGTCCCCCTCACCTGTCCCCCCTCACCTGTCCCCCCTCACCTGTCCCCCCCTCACCTGTCCCCTCACCTGTCCCCTCTCACCTGTTCCCCCCTCACCTGTCCCCCCCTCACCTGTCCCCCCCACCTGTCCCCCCCCTCTCACCTGTCCCCCTCTCAGCTGTCCCCTCTCACCTTTCCCCCTCACCTGTCCCCCCCCTCTCACCTGTCCCCTCTCACCTGTCCCCCCCTCACCTGTCCCCCCCTCACCTGTCCCCTCTCACCTGCCCCCCTCTCACCTGTCCCCCTCTCACCTGTCCCTCTCTCAGCTATCCCCTCTCACCTGTCCCCCCCTCACCTGTCCCCCCCTCCTCTCCTCCAGCAGCAGGTGGTACAGACTGGATGTCCTCTTGTTGTCCGTCACTCCTTGACCGAGGCCTCTGTTATCGTCCTGCTGCAGCCGCCGGTCCAACACCAGCTCCAGCTCACCTGCAGGGAGACAGGTGAGAGACAGGTGAGACAGGTGAGAGACAGGTGAGAGACAAGTGAGACACAGGTGAGTCAGGTGAGAGACAGGTGAGAGACAGGTGAGTCAGGTGAGAGACAGGTGAGACAGGTGAGAGACAGGTGAGAGACAGGTGAGACAGGTGAGAAACAGGTGAGAGACAGGTGAGACACAGGTGAGTCAGGTGAGAGACAGGTGAGAGACAGGTGAGAGACAGGTGAGACAGGTGAGAGACAGGTGAGAGACAGGTGAGTCAGGTCAGAGACAGGTGAGAGACAGGTGAGACAGGTGAGAGACAGGTGAGAGACAGGTGAGTCAGGTGACAGTGTAAGAAAGAGGTACAATGGGAGAATTTGTTGCATCAGATTAGACGTCCCCTGACTCACCCGGTCTGAGGGATGCGACCCCCTGACTCACCCGGTTTGAGGGATGCGACCCCCTCACTCACCCGGTTTGAGGGATGCGACCCCCTGACTCACCCGGTCTGAGGGATCGACCCCCTGACTCACCCGGTCTGAGGGATGCGACCCCCTGACTCACCTGGTTTGAGGGATGCGACCCCCTGACTCACCCGGTCTGAGGGATGCGACCCCCTGACTCACCCGGTTTGAGGGATGCGACCCCCTGACTCACCCCGACCCCCCTGACTCACCCGGTCTGAGGGATGCGACCCCCTGACTCACCCCGACCCCCTGACTCACCCGGTCTGAGGGATGCGACCCCCTGACTCACCCGGTTTGAGGGATGCGACCCCCTGACTCACCCCGACCCCCTGACTCACCCGGTCTGAGGGATGCGACCCCCTGACTCACCCGGTCTGAGGGATGCGACCCCCTGACTCACCCGGTCTGAGGGATGCGACCCCCTGACTCTGGGCCGACAGGACGGTGATTCGGGTCTCGGTGTCCTGCAGAAACGCTGCTGAGGTCATCGGGTAGAAGTTAGCCTGCAGCGGGAGTTTAGAGAGGGTCCGCCGCTGCTGCATCTAAAACAACAACAACAACACAACACACAGTTTAAACTGTTTGTAAACAGTTTGAACACACCTCTGATTAATGAACAGATTAATTAAGAGGACTGAACGCACTTCACAGGAAGTGTCAGTACACGACAGTTTTGACTTTCAAAATAACAGCATTGAACCTGGAAGCTGTTGAGGTCGCTATGGAAACGGTTGCCGCTGGCGACGTCGGTGACGATCCGCATCACGAGCTCGCGGTTCACCAAGACCGGATGTCCACCATGTTGGAAATCTCCAGGGATCTCCCAGCATGCCCTGGGGCGGCGCACACACGGAGACTTTTATTTGAAATCATTTTTTTTAATTAAATTAAGTTGACACACATGAGGTCAAATATCTATCTCAAATAAGAAATAAAACGTCCAGGAGTTCATCAGTTATTATGTCTGCAGATTTCTTAACTCACCAACAAATGTTGAATTCAGACTTTTCCTGATAAAATCATAAGACCTGTCACGGAGAGTTCTGGATGTTCTGCAGCGTCTACCTGTTCAGAGCTCACTCAGTAAACATTCAGCTGAACACCTGAAGATCAGCTGTTCTGAGGTGGGACCCTGCCCTCTGATTGGCTGCTGGGATCATGTGATTTCAGAGAAACAGCTGTACTTTACCTGCAGGTGACCTGAACCTGAGCACATATAGAATATAAAGAGTAATAGAGAGTAATTTAAAGCGTTACCTTCCAGGTGGTACAGCCTCACGGTGTGGGTCACGTGACGCAGACAGGAAGTGATGTCAGAGTACAGCGGTCCTCTTGAGACCCGGACCAGGGCGGTTCTGAAAAGGAGTACACCTGAGGGGGGGGGGGGGGGGGGGGGAGAGTAGGTTAACCTGTACACCTGAGGGGGGGGGGGGGGTCAGTTAACCTGTACACCTGAGGGGGGGGGGGGGGCTTAGTAATGCCCCTTTTCCACCAAACCGGTTCCAGAGCTGGTTCCGGGCTACAGCCTGTTTCAGCTCTGGTTCTTCCTGTTTCAGCTCTGGTTCTTCCTGATTCAGCTCTGGTTCTTCCTGTTTCAGCTCTGGTTCTTCCTGATTCAGCTCTGGTTCTTCCTGATTCAGCTCTGGTTCTTCCTGTTTCAGCTCTGGTTCTTCCTGTTTCAGCTCTGGTTCTTCCTGATTCAGCTCTGGTTCTTCCTGTTTCCACCGCAGCGGAGCCGGCTCTAAGCACCGAAAACCGGTTCTTAGCTGACCCCACTCGGCTGCCCGGCAAGAACCAAGAACCAACATTTCACGCTTACGTCAGAGGCGGGGGGGATTAACCTGATCAACAACAACAAAATGTCGCAAATTCTGTTGACCAACACAACTAGGAGCCAGGATGGATGGTCCTGAGGAAGCTGAAGAGACAGAGGACCTCCTCAGGCTTTGGTCAAGAGGTCCAGAGGAAGCTGAAGAGACAGAGGACCTTTTCGGGCTTTGGTCCAGAGGTCCAGAGGAAGCTGAAGAGACAGAAGACCTCCTCGGGCTTTGGTCAAGAGGTTGAGAGGAAGCTGAAGAGACAGAGGACCTCCTCGGGCTTTGGTCAAGAGGTCCAGAGGAAGCTGAAGAGACAGAGGACCTCTTCGGGCTTTGGTCCACCAAGAGGTTCAGAGGAAGCTGAAGAGACAGAGGACCTTTTCTGGCTTTGGTCAAGAGGTCCAGAGGAAGCTGAAGAGACAGAAGACCTCCTCGGGCTTTGGTCAAGAGGTTGAGAGGAAGCTGAAGAGACAGAGGACCTCCTCGGGCTTTGGTCAAGAGGTTGAGAGGAAGCTGAAGAGACAGAGGACCGCCTCGGGCTTTGGTCAAGAGGTCCAGAGGAAGCTGAAGAGACAGAGGACCTCTTCGGGCTTTGGTCAAGAGGTCCAGAGGAAGCTGAAGAGACAGAGGACCTCTTCGGGCTTTGGTCCATCAAGAGGTCCAGAGGAAGCTGGACGGCACAACGCGGTCTAAAGCTATTCTCCAGCAGCTGCAGGGGAGATGGCCCGCTGGATACCACCGGACTCGAGCCAATCAGCAACGAGCTGAAAGAACTCAAGAAAGACTAACGGATCATTGTTGTTGTTGTCGATGTGAGGGATTTCCGCGCTGTGTGGGAAGGCACGTAAACGATGACGCAGCTCCACTGGAGCTCCACTGGAGCTCCACTGGAGCTCCAGTGGAGCTCCAGTGGAGCTCCACTGGAGCTCCACTGGGCTCTGAGCGGTGGAAACACAAGTGGTGCTTCAGAGAAGAACCGGTTCAGCACCAGAAAAGCACAAGAACGGTGTGGGGGGGGGGGGGGGTCAGTAATCCTGTACACCTGGTTCTGGCCTGATTGTGGTTCTGACCCTGGTTCTGACCCTAACCCTCTTCAGGTTCTGGTTCTCCTCACCTGGGCCCCCTCCTCTCCCGGCAGGAACAGGTACGCTCCGCTCTTGTCCCGGTTGGCTCCGGTTCTGGTTCCGTACCACAGGAAGTGGACTTGGACCCGGCGTTCAGAGCCCGCGCGTAGACTCAGCTTCTGCACCGCAACAAGCATACAGATAGAAATAATGATGAAACATAAAACAACGTAAAACACAAATATCCTTTCTTCCCTATAGAGCGGAGCAGGGAGGACGTGTTGACCTTTGGAAGCTGCTGTTCCCTCGACAACAAGCAACAGGATTCCTCCAGAGGGTTTAGGAATATTGTAAAAAATAAGGTCTGGGGAAAATGAACCTGTTTGATAAATGCACGTTTTGTTCAGGATAATCTCCACATGTCTACCCTACTTTTATAATGTTCCAATCATAACTCTAATGGCCAGAAGCTAAATGCTAACGTGATGCTATAAAGGAACTACAGCCGAGTCCAGCAGCACGGCTTCAACGTCACGCCAACTTCAGATCCATATTCAAACACACAGATTCTAAATGGAACGAGTTGAAGCGTTTGTTGGAACAGTCTGCAGGAGGCAGGGACTTGCTCTCAAGCAGAACAGGGCGAACTAACTTAGAGGAGTGTTCACGTGTTCGGCGTAATGACGTACAACGTCCTCCACGACTTCTGTAGTCCTATTCAGCCACTTGGTAACAACCATCGTTTCTCAGACACGTCAACTCTTCAGGAATCCCCAGTGGGGTCACTGCTGATGGATTTAATGTCCTAGAACAAAACGTGATCCGTCTCTTCAATGTGTCTCAACCACAGACCTTAGTTCAGCTATTTTCCTAAATCCTATGGAGAGATCCCATTGGCTCTGAGACCAGGGAACAGGAAGTGGTGAAATGCTGACTTACTTCCTGGTTTTTAGGACTCATTCCTGCACCTCTATATAAAGATCAGTTTTTGGATCATCAGATGAATTTGAACAAAGGATGAAATAAAACATGTCTCTGAATAAATATCTGAGAGGCTTTTATTTTGAAAATCCGACCTGCATCAGGCCTGTTTCCGGGGAGCTCCATATTTGGACCTGCTTGTTGCTAAGCGACAGGGGGGCGTCGGCCTCGGGGCCCTGGGGGTGGGACATCTGGAAGTGCTCGCTGTGAATGGTCGGAGGGTTCCCGCGGCGATGGAAGGTGTATCGAGCCCGAGGGGCGGAGCCAGAAGAGGATCGGGTCACATGGTACACAACCAATGAGAGAGGAGGGAGTTCAGACAGGAAGTCCAGCTGCAGGAACACACATTATATTTATATTAACACTTATTGATATCTATCATCAGGTCAATAATATAATAATAATAATATTAATGATATGGTTGTGTCACCTGAAAGCTGTCTGTGGACGCCCGGCTTGGCTCCGCCCACACCGCAGAGATCTGCGCAGCCATTGGTCGACCAGTTTCTGCGTCGATGACTCGAGCGTCCGGAGAGTCGATGACGACGCTAACGACGGACGATCGGATCTGCTCCGTCGGGTTATAGACGATCAATATCCTGAAGAAGAGACAGGAGTAAATAAACACCTTTAGTAAACAACAACACACCTGAAAATATTAAACTACATAGCATTAGTTAGCTTAGCATAACAACATGTACTGCGGAACACACGGCAACTGAAGATTTATCTTTAACGTTTAAAATGTAATAATTAGCAGACGTTGTTATTTATTATGAAACAGGAAATAAAAAATAATCAAATACAAAAACTATTTTTATTTATTAGTAAAATAAATAAAAATAGAAATCTTTCAAAACACTTCAAAGTATTAAATAATTTAAACATAAAAACATGTGTATTATTGGAATAATAACAGTTACTGCCTCTATATAAGCCCCGCCCCTCTCCATATGCCCCACCCTCTTGGTACGTATGCCCCTCCTCCTCCCGTTAAGCCCCTCTCCCTCTCTTAAGCCCCCCTCTCTCAAGCCCCTCCTCCTCCCGTTAAGTCCCTCCCCTCTCCATATGCCCCACCCTCTTGGTACGTATGCCCATCCCCCTCCCGTTATGCCCCTCTCCCTCTCTTAAGCCCCCCTCTCTCAAGCCCATCCCCCTCCCGTTATGCCCCTCTCCCTCTCTTAAGCCCCCCTCTCTCAAGCCCCTCCCCCTCTCTCAAGCCCCTCCTCCTCCGTTAAGTCCCTCCCCTCTCCATATGCCCCACCCTCTTGGTACGTATGCCCATCCCCCTCCCGTTATGCCCCTCTCCCTCTCTTAAGCCGCCCTCTCTCAAGCCCCTCCCCCTCCCGTTGGCCCCGCCCCTCACCTGGGCTCCTCGCTCAGCGTTATCTTGGTCTTCTGCGGCAGCGCGTCCTGCGCCGACATCACGTCGTCCTGAAACACACCATGTATTCAACCTTTCATTTAAATATTATATCCTATTTCATTTTCAGTATCAAAAGCTCACCGTGAGCAGGAAGGGCTTTGATTGGTCGTGGTGGTACTGGCTCTTGTCCAATAGGAGCAGCCAGTGGGCGGAGCTCTGCAGAACCTTCCGGAGCTTCTGGATGGACTCCAACAATCTGCCCGGCAACAACACATCATTTCATGTTTCTCTGTTTTAGTTCATATTTACTTTCTTTCTACTGAGTTTACATTTTCTTCTTTTAATGAAACTATTCTGTTTCATTCAAACTCTGTTTCATTCAAACTCTGTTTCATTCAAACTCTCTGATTCATTAAAACTCTCTGATTCATTCAAACTCTGTTTCATTAAAACTCTCTGTTTCATTCAAACTCTCTGTTTCATTCAAACTCTGTTTCATTCAAACTCTGTTTCATTCAAACTCTGTTTCATTCAAACTCCGTTTCATTCAAACTCTGTTTCATTCAAACTCCGTTTCATTCAAACTCTGTTTCATTAAAACTCCGTTTCATTCAAACTCTCTGAACATGTGACAACACGTAGATTTAAGTCTTTAAAGTGTAAAGTCAGTGTTTCTCTATGAGTCTGATCTACGAAGGGTTGTTGTGATGTAAACAAACATGAACACTACGAAGGGTTGTTGTGATGTAAACAAACATGAACACTACGAAGGGTTGTTGTGATGTAAACAAACATGAACACTACGAAGGGTTAATATATCTTAAATATTCACTTAATTGATTAACACGTGTTTGGGGTGATTATATGTTAGATGCTAATGCTAAATGAATGGGTATGAGGGGAGGCTAATGTTAGATGCTAATGCTAAATGAATGGGTATGAGGGGAGGCTAATGTTAGATGCTAATGCTAAATGAATGGGTATGAGGGGCAGCTAATGTTAGATGCTAATGCTAAATGAATGGGTATGAGGGGAGGCTAATGTTAGATGCTAATGCTAAATGAATGGGTATGAGGGGCAGCTAATGTTAGATGCTAATGCTAAATGAATGGGTATGAGGGGAGGCTAATGTTAGATGCTAATGCTAAATGAATGGGTATGAGGGGAGGCTAATGTTAGATGCTAATGCTAAATGAATGGGTATGAGGGGCAGCTAATGTTAGATGCTAATGCTAAATGAATGGGTATGAGGGAGGCTAATGTTAGATGCTAATGCTAAATGAATGGGTATGAGGCGAGGCTAATGTTAGATGCTAATGCTAAATGATGGGTATGAGGGGCAGCTAATGTTAGATGCTAATGCTAAATGAATGGGTATGAGGGGAGGCTAATGTTAGATGCTAATGCTAAATGAATGGGTATGAGGGGCAGCTAATGTTAGATGCTAATGCTAAATTAATGGGTATGATGCTAATGCTAACAGTCAGCGAGGCGGTTACCATTGTCAGCGCGACGTCGTCCTTCAACGGAAAGCATGGAGGGACAAATGAGACAAAACACATGCTAACGCTAAAGATGCTATAGAGCTCCGGAGTCACAAAGTTCTGATAATTTAGAAAGAATTAAAACCGTCCAAAATATAAAATAATGTAAACGTTTGTTACGTAAACACAGTCATTGATCTTCATCACATGTTATTCACAACCAATAAACAAGGAGCAGCAAAGCTAACATGCTAACATGAAGTCTGTACTGGGAAACCTTTAACTGAACATGCTAACGTCCGTGTACCTGGTAGCTACCTGGAGACACCTTTAACTGAACATGCTAACGTCCGTGTACCTGGTTGCTACCTGGAGACACCTTTAACTGAACATGCTAACGTCCGTGTACCTGGTAGCTACCTGGAGACACCTTTAACTGAACATGCTAACGTCCGTGTACCTGGTAGCTACCTGGAGACACCTTTAACTGAACATGCTAACGTCCGTGTACCTGGTAGCTACCTGGAGACACCTTTAACTGAACATGCTAACGTCCGTGTACCTGGTTGCTACCTGGAGACACCTTTACCTGAACATGCTAACGTCCGTGTACCTGGTAGCTACCTGGAGACACCTTTAACTGAACATGCTAACGTCCGTGTACCTGGTTGCTACCTGGAGACACCTTTAACTGAACATGCTAACGTCCGTGTACCTGGTTGCTACCTGGAGACACCTTTAACTGAACATGCTAACGTCCGTGTACCTGGTAGCTACCTGGAGACACCTTTAACTGAACATGCTAACGTCCGTGTACCTGGTTGCTACCTGGAGACACCTTTAACTGAACATGCTAACGTCCGTGTACCTGGTTGCTACCTGGAGACACCTTTAACTGAACATGCTAACGTCCGTGTACCTGGTTGCTACCTGGAGACCTTTTAACTGAACATGCTAACGTCCGTGTACCTGGTAGCTACCTGGAGACCCTTTAACTGAACATGCTAACGTCCGTGTACCTGGTTGCTACCTGGAGACACGTTTAACTGAACATGCTAACGTCCGTGTACCTGGTTGCTACCTGGAGACACCTTTAACTGAACATGCTAACGTCCGTGTACCTGGTTGCTACCTGGAGACACCTTTACCTGAACATGCTAACGTCCGTGTACCTGGTAGCTACCTGGAGACACCTTTAACTGAACATGCTAACGTCCGTGTACCTGGTAGCTACCTGGAGACACCTTTACCTGAACATGCTAACGTCCGTGTACCTGGTTGCTACCTGGAGACACCTTTACCTGAACATGCTAACGTCCGTGTACCTGGTAGCTACCTGGAGACACCTTTACCTGAACATGCTAACGTCCGTGTACCTGGTAGCTACCTGGAGACACCTTTACCTGAACATGCTAACGTCCGTGTACCTGGTAGCTACCTGGAGACACCTTTACCTGAACATGCTAACGTCCGTGTACCTGGTTGCTACCTGGAGACACCTTTAACTGAACATGCTAACGTCCGTGTACCTGGTAGCTACCTGGAGACACCTTTACCTGAACATGCTAACGTCCATGTACCTGGTTGCTACCTGGAGACACCTTTACCTGAACATGCTAACGTCTGTGTACCTGGTAGCTACCTGGAGACACGTTTAATACCAGAGATAAAGAAGAGAGATTAGCTTAGCAGCAGCGTAGCATAGTTACTGCACTAGTTGGTAAAGTATTGAAAGCATGTCTGTATTAATATATGTTTATATATATGTATGTATTGCTTGGGGGGGGCTTAATGCAGTAATGTATGTGTATATATATATGTATGTATTGCTTGGGGGGGGCTTAATGCAGTAATGTATGTGTTTATATATATGTATGTATTGCTTGGGGGGGGCTTAATGTAGTAATGTTTGTTTATATGTTCATTTCATTCATTTGTTATTTTAAAAGTTGTATGTCATTTTGATCGTATCTTTAATCGTATTCATCTCTCCTGTGTGAATCTGGGCTGTTTCTCATCCTCACCATGTTGCTGTTCAACTACTGAATAATAAAGGTCCACTCATCTGACCACAGGCTAACATGCTAACAGGCTAACATGCTAACAGGCTAACATAAACGTAACACAAAAATGAAGGACATGTGTGTTGATAGATTATTTCATCGTGAGGAGAGAGAGGAGCATCGTGAGGAGAGAGGAGCATCGTGAGGAGAGAGAGGAGCATCGTGAGGAGAGAGGAGCATCGTGAGGAGAGAGGAGCATCGTGAGGAGAGAGAGGAGCATCGTGAGGAGAGAGGAGGATCGTGAGGAGAGAGGAGGATCGTGAGGAGAGAGAGGAGCATCGTGAGGAGAGAGAGGAGCATCGTGAGGAGAGAGGAGCATCGTGAGGAGAGAGAGGAGCATCGTGAGGAGAGAGAGGAGCATCGTGAGGAGAGAGAGGAGCATCGGGAGGAGAGGAGGAGCATCGTGAGGAAGAGGAGCATCGTGAGGAGAGAGAGGAGCATCGTGAGGAGAGAGAGGAGCATCGTGAGAGAGAGGAGCATCGTGAGAGAGAGAGGAGCATCGTGAGGAGAGAGGAGCATCGTGAGGAGAGAGGAGCATCGTGAGGAAGAGAGGAGCATCGTGAGGAGAGAGAGGAGCATCGTGAGGAGAGAGAGGAGGATCGTGAGGAGAGAGAGGAGCATCGTGAGGAAGAGAGGAGCATCGTGAGGAGAGAGGAGCATCGTGAGGAGAGAGAGGAGCATCGTGAGGAGAGAGAGGATCGTGAGGAGAGAGAGGAGCATCGTGAGGAGAGAGAGGAGCATCGTGAGGAGAGAGAGGAGCATCGTGAGGAGAGAGAGGAGCATCGTGAGGAGAGAGAGAGCATCGTGAGGTGAGAGAGGAGCATCGTGAGGAGAGAGGAGCATCGTGAGGAGAGAGAGGGATCGTGAGGAGAGAGAGGAGCATCGTGAGGATAGAGAGGAGCATCGTGAGGAGAGAGGAGCATCGTGAGGGAATAATCTACCAAACACACGTTTCCTTACTTTTTGTGCTAACATATTCCCCCATGCTAACAGAGTAGCACCTGTTTCCGTAGTCCATGACGCGGGGTCTCTGGCGGTGCCGGTGACAGCGTCGTGATGCTGGAACAGCGCTAAGCCCCGCCTCCCAGCCGTCAGAAGCAGGAAGTGATCCCGCGCCGGGAACCCTGTCGCCAGGCGACCGTCGCCATGGGAACGCATCGCAGCCAGAGTCAGGCTGTACAGGATCTCCGTCGCTCTGTCGGAGGAATTAGTAATAATAATATTGTGTGTTAAACTTTTTATAAAAATATCATAATGAAAGATATAATTATAAAACACATCTTTTAATTATAAAGACACGAGAAATTAGTACAAATATTAAAATAATAATGAAATAAAACGTTTTCAAAAATCATAAAAATATCACAATAAAATCTATAAATATCAACATATAATTAGTTATTTGAACACATGTCTGATGCTACAGCCTCAGACTCACCGTAGCGTGGCCTGCAGCGTGCGGTCAGGAGATATCTTTAAACACATGTCTGATGCTACAGCCTCAGACTCACCGTAGCGTGGCCTCCAGCGTGCGGTCAGGAGATATCTTTAAACACATGTCTGATGCTACAGCCTCAGACTCACCGTAGCGTGGCCTCCAGCGTGCGGTCAGGAGATATCTTTGAACACATGTCTGATGCTACAGCTGCCTCAGACTCACCGTAGCGTGGCCTCCAGCGTGCGGTCAGGAGATATCTTTGAACACATGTCTGATGCTACAGCTGCCTCAGACTCACCGTAGCGTGGCTCCAGCGTGCGGTCAGGAGATATCTTTGAACACATGTCTGATGCTACAGCTGCCTCAGACTCACCGTAGCGTGGCCTCCAGCGTGCGGTCAGGAGATATCTTTAAACACATGTCTGATGCTACAGCTGCCTCAGACTCACCGTAGCGTGGCCTCCAGCGTGCGGTCCAGCCTCTTGTAGAACGGTCTGGACGTGAAGTATCCGCTCCAGTAGTGGTCGTCTCGGTCGGCGTACGTGAAGAAGTCTCCGCGGACCGTCGGCAGAGACGAGACCGGTAACACCTTCTGGAGAGCCTGGAAGTAATCTGAGAGAGTCCCAAAACGAGCCTGGAGACACAGAGACCGACAGAGAGACAGAGAGAGACATAGAGAGACATTTAGAGACATTTAGAGAGACTTGAAGTAATCTGAGAGTCCCGAAACGAGCCTGGAGACACAGAGAGCGACAGAGAGACAAAGAGAGACATTTAGAGAGACAGAGAGACATTTAGAGACATTTAGAGAGACAGAGAGACCGACAGAGAGACAAAGAGAGACATTTAGAGACATTTAGAGAGACTTGAAGTAATCTGAGAGTCTCCTGACACACCGGGGACACATGGTGATGTAGAGAAGACATCACTTTGTGAGTCTCCTGACACACCGGGGACACATGGTGATGTAGAGAAGACATCACTTTGTGAGTCTCCTGACACACGGGGGACACATGGTGATGTAGAGAAGACATCACTTTGTGAGTCTCCTGACACACCGGGGACACATGGTGATGTAGAGAAGACATCACTTTGTGAGTCTCCTGACACACCGGGGACACATGGTGATGTAGAGAAGACATCACTTTGTGAGTCTCCTGACACACCGGGGACACATGGTGATGTAGAGAAGACATCACTTTGAGAGTCTCCTGACACACCGGGGACACATTGATGTAGAGAAGACATCACTTGGTGAGTCTCCTGACACACCGGGGACACATGGTGATGTAGAGGAGACATCAGAAAGTGACTTTAGCATGATAGCAGAGCTTTAGAGACAGAAGAAGTAGTAGAGATATGTCTCCTCACGTTGACGTGCAGCTCGGGGTGCGTCTGGAAGAAGTCGAACAGCTTCTGGTAGTTTCTGAACTGAGCGTCCCACTCGCTCGACTCCACGAAGCGGAAATCATCTCCGAGCGGAACGAAAAGCACCGGAGAGCGGAAGAGGCGGGACTTCCTGCGGTACTGGTCCAATAGCAGGAGGGCTCTGAGTGTATTACAATACAAAGACAAAAAAGTCACAATAATAAAATATAAATATTCAACAGTAAGACGTGAAAGGTCTCAGTATCAAAGTGAAAATGATAACACTTAACATTAATATTAACAAGGACCAGGCTCATCAGTGTTCACACCTGTGATGGTATGTACTTCCACATGTTGGCCATGAGGGTTGTGCAACAGGTCGCCTGCGTCTGTGTGTGCATCTGTGTGTCTGTGTGCGTCTGTGTGTTGTGTGCGTCTGTGTGTTGTGTGTGGTTGTGTGTGTCTGTGTGTGTGTGTGTCTGTGTGTTGTGTGTGTCTGTGTGTTGTGTGTGTCTGTGTGTTGTGTGCGTCTGTATGTTGTGTGCGTCTGTGTGTTGTGTGTGGTTGTGTGTGTCTGTGTGTGTGTGTGTCTGTGTGTTGTGTGTGTCTGTGTGTTGTGTGTGTCTGTGTGTTGTGTGCGTCAGTTGTGTGCATCTGTGTGTTGTGTGTGGTTGTGTGTGTCTGTGTGTGTGTGTGTCTGTGTGTTGTGTCTGTCTGTGTGTTGTGTGTGTCTGTGTATTGTGTGTGTCTGTGTGTGTGTGTGTCTGTGTGTCTGTGTGTTGTGTGCGTCTGTGTGTTGTGTGTGTTGTGTGTGTCTGTGTGTGTGTGTTCTGTGTGTTTGTGTGTCTGTGTGTTGTGTGTGTCTGTGTGTGTGTCTGTGTGTTGTGTGTGTCTGTGTGTTGTGTGTGTCTGTGTGTTGTGTGTGTCTGTGTGTTGTGTGTGTCTGTGTGTTGTGTGTGTCTGTGTGTTGTGTGTGTCTGTGTGTTGTGTGTGTCTGTGTGTGTGTGTGTCTGTGTGCGTCTGTGTGTGTATGTTGTGTGTGTGTCTGTGTGTGGTCTGTGTGTTGTGTGCGTCTGTGTGTTGTGTGTGGTTGTGTGTTCTGTGTGTTGTGTGTGTCTGTGTGTGTGTGTGTCTGTGTGTGTGTGTGTCTGTGTGTTGTGTGTGTCTGTGTGTTGTGTGTGTCTGTGTGTTGTGTGCGTCTGTGTGTTGTGTGTGTCTGTGTGTGTGTGTGTCTGTGTGTGTGTGTGTGTGTGTGTGTGTCTGTGTGTTGTGTGTGTCTGTGTGTTGTGTGTGTCTGTGTGTTGTGTGCGTCTGTGTGTTGTGTGTGTCTGTGTGTTGTGTGCATCTGTGTGTTGTGTGTGTCTGTGTGTGTGTGTGTCTGTGTGTTGTGTGTGTCTGTGTGTGTGTGTGTGTCTGTGTGTTGTGTGCATCTGTGTGTTGTGTGTGTCTGTGTGTTGTGTGTGTCTGTGTGTTGTGTGCGTCTGTGTGTTGTGTGTGTCTGTGTGTTGTGTGCATCTGTGTGTTGTGTGTGTCTGTGTGTGTGTGTGTGTGTCTGTGTGTGTCTGTGTGTGTCTGTGTGTGTCTGTGTGTGTACCGTGGGGCTTTAGACAGCGCCTTCAGTAAACAATTGAAAGCACACACGTCTCTGTTCCAGCAGCCATGATCACCTGATGCCAAACCGTCTCTCAACAATCACAACAGCTGATCAACAATCACAACAGCTGGTCAACAATCACAACAGCTGGTCAACCATCACAACAGCTGATCAACAATCACAACAGCTGATCAACCATCACAACAGCTGGTCAACCATCACAACAGCTGGTCAACAATCACAACAGCTGGTCAACCATCACAACAGCTGGTCAACCATCACAACAGCTGGTCAACCATCACAACAGCTGGTCAACCATCACAACAGCTGGTCAACAATCACAACAGCTGGTCAACCATCACAACAGCTGGTCAACAATCACAACAGCTGGTCAACCATCACAACAGCTGGTCAACAATCACAACAGCTGATCAACCATCACAACAGCTGGTCAACCATCACAACAGCTGATCAACCATCACAACAGCTGGTCAACCATCACAACAGCTGGTCAACAATCACAACAGCTGGTCAACCATCACAACAGTTGATCAACCATCACAACAGCTGGTCAACCATCACAACAGCTGGTCAACCATCACAACAGCTGGTCAACCATCACAACAGCTGGTCAACAATCACAACAGCTGATCAACCATCACAACAGCTGGTCAACCATCACAACAGCTGGTCAACCATCACAACAGCTGGTCAACCATCACAACAGCTGGTCAACCATCACAACAGCTGGTCAACAATCACAACAGCTGGTCAACCATCACAACAGTTGATCAACCATCACAACAGCTGGTCAACCATCACAACAGCTGGTCAACCATCACAACAGCTGGTCAACCATCACAACAGCTGATCAACAATCACAACAGCTGGTCAACCATCACAACAGTTGATCAACCATCACAACAGCTGGTCAACCATCACAACAGCTGGTCAACCATCACAACAGTTGATCAACCATCACAACAGCTGGTCAACCATCACAACAGCTGATCAACCATCACAACAGCTGGTCAACCATCACAACAGCTGGTCAACCATCACAACAGCTGGTCAACCATCACAACAGCTGGTCAACCATCACAACAGCTGGTCAACAATCACAACAGCTGATCAACCATCACAACAGCTGGTCAACCATCACAACAGCTGATCAACCATCACAACAGCTGGTCAACCATCACAACAGCTGGTCAACCATCACAACAGCTGGTCAACCATCACAACAGCTGGTCAACAATCACAACAGCTGGTCAACCATCACAACAGTTGATCAACCATCACAACAGCTGGTCAACCATCACAACAGCTGGTCAACCATCACAACAGCTGGTCAACCATCACAACAGCTGGTCAACAATCACAACAGCTGGTCAACCATCACAACAGCTGATCAACAATCACAACAGCTGGTCAACCATCACAACAGTTGATCAACCATCACAACAGCTGGTCAACCATCACAACAGCTGGTCAACCATCACAACAGCTGGTCAACCATCACAACAGCTGGTCAACCATCACAACAGCTGATCAACAATCACAGCAGCTGATCAACCATCACAACAGCTGGTCAACCATCACAACAGCTGATCAACAATCACAACAGCTGATCAACCATCACAACAGCTGGTCAACCATCACAACAGCTGGTCAACCATCACAACAGCTGGTCAACAATCACAACAGCTGGTCAACAATCACAACAGCTGGTCAACCATCAAACAGTTGATCAACCATCACAACAGCTGGTCACCATCACAACAGCTGATCAACCATCACAACAGCTGGTCAACCATCACAACAGCTGGTCAACAATCACAACAGCTGGTCAACAATCACAACAGCTGATCAACCATCACAACAGCTGGTCAACCATCACAACAGCTGATCAACAATCACAACAGCTGATCAACAATCACAACAGCTGATCAACAATCACAACAGCTGATCAACCATCACAACAGCTGGTCAACAATCACAACAGCTGATCAACCATCACAACAGCTGATCAACAATCACAACAGCTGATCAACAATCACAACAGCTGGTCAACAATCACAACAGCTGATCAACCATCACAACAGCTGATCAACAATCACAACAGCTGATCAACAATCACAACAGCTGGTCAACAATCACAACAGCTGGTCAACAATCACAACAGCTGATCAACAATCACAACAGCTGATCAACAATCACAACAGCTGATCAACCATCACAACAGCTGATCAACAATCACAACAGCTGATCAACAATCACAACAGCTGGTCAACAATCACAACAGCTGGTCAACAATCACAACAGCTGATCAACCATCACAACAGCTGGTCAACAATCACAACAGCTGGTCAACAATCACAACAGCTGGTCAACAATCACAACAGCTGATCAACAATCACAACAGCTGGTCAACCATCACAACAGCTGATCAACAATCACAACAGCTGATCACAATCAAACAACACTGGTCAACCATCACAACAGCTGGTCAACAATCACAGCAGCTGATCAACAATCACAACAGCTGATCAACCATCACAACAGCTGGTCAACCATCACAACAGCTGATCAACAATCACAACAGCTGATCAACCATCACAACAGCTGGTCAACCATCACAACAGCTGGTCAACAATCACAGCAGCTGATCAACAATCACAACAGCTGATCAACCATCACAACAGCTGGTCAACCATCACAACAGCTGATCAACCATCACAACAGCTGGTCAACAATCACAACAGCTGATCAACAATCACAACAGCTGATCAACCATCACAACAGCTGGTCAACCATCACAACAGCTGGTCAACAATCACAGCAGCTGATCAACAATCACAACAGCTGATCAACCATCACAACAGCTGGTCAACAATCACAACAGCTGGTCAACCATCACAACAGCTGATCAACCATCACAACAGCTGGTCAACAATCACAGCAGCTGATCAACAATCACAACAGCTGATCAACAATCACAACAGCTGATCAACCATCACAACAGCTGGTCAACCATCACAACAGCTGGTCAACAATCACAGCAGCTGATCAACAATCACAACAGCTGATCAACCATCACAACAGCTGGTCAACCATCACAACAGCTGGTCAACAATCACAACAGCTGATCAACAATCACAACAGCTGATCAACCATCACAACAGCTGGTCAACAATCACAACAGCTGATCAACCATCACAACAGCTGGTCAACCATCACAACAGCTGGTCAACAATCACAGCAGCTGGTCAACAATCACAGCAGCTGATCAACCATCACAGCAGCTGATCAACCATCACAACAGCTGATCAACCATCACAGCAGCTCATCAACCATCACAGCAGTCAGCTAGATAAGGGTTAAAAGCAGACGACATGTCCCAACATTGATCAATGAAGTCATCTATTATTAAACCTGTGTCATCGTGCACTCTCACGTCGCTCTAAAATGAGGCGAATAGTAACGTGCTCACCCGTCACTTGTAAATAAAGTCGATGCTACGAAGGAAGTTCATGACAGAAGTTCAGCTCAGGACACTGTCATTGAACATCAGCATCTGATTGGCTGATGAATCTGTCACTCATGGTTATTACCAATCAAATGTGTTGTCTCTCAACAAAAGGCTAGCAGTATCTGTTGTGCCTCCCAAACTGAAATAACTGAGAGGCGTTCAAGTGACTTTTTGATGTAGGACATTCCAGTTCAGCCTCAACAAAACCTCACTTCATCTAGTAATTTTGAACTTATAACTAAATACTCAGGAAAACCCTTTTCCACACACTTCATGTGATTGGTTACAGGGAGAGACGGCCCTGCTGACGGCCCACCACGGTGCATGAGTGATGAAATGTGTGTATTTTAATGTTTACTTATGTTTGTATATGTACATGTATGTGGAACTGCAGGACAGAGTCCAGAACAAATGTCCTTACGGGGACAATAAAGTATATGGTATGGTATGGTACCTCTCCTGGACGTTCTGCTCTGTGATTGGCTGAGGGGGGACCCTCCAGGGACAGAAGACCCGCCCCCCCGGCAGCCGGTGGAAGTCAAACTGACAGCAGACGGCTGGGTCGGGACCGCAGGTGTGAGGGACATCGTAACTGTAGAAGGGCATCATGTGACACGTGATGTCACTGAAGGGGGAGGAGTCTGAAACACATCAAACAGAGTGATGTCAGTGAGGGGGGAGGAGTCTGAAACTCTCTCCTGGATTATAGTAAATATTCTTATGTATTATTTCCATACATTGTTTCCTAGTACTCACTAATAGCACTTATTATTACAGTATTTATATAATAACAGGTAGAGTCGACTAACCCCAGCTCTGCCTCCACTTGAACTCCAGAGTCTGTTGCCGGGCGAACTCCTTCTTCACAGCGTAGTGAACGCGCTGGATGACCATGTTGCTAAGCCCCGCCCCCTTCAGCAGGTAGGCCATGGAGGGGGAGTGTCCAAACGGGTCGATCGCCCAACCACTGCTCGGCTTCACACCTGCAGACAGGAGGGGACTCTTTAAAGTAGAGACACTACATACTGATATACACCTGAACATCAGCAGGAGAGGACTCTTTAAAGTAGAGACACTACATACTGATATACACCTGAACATCAGCAGGAGAGGACTCTTTAAAGTAGAGACACTACATACTGATATACACCTGAACATCAGCAGGAGAGGACTCTTTAAAGTAGAGACACTACATACTGATATACACCTGAACATCAGCAGGAGAGGACTCTTTAAAGTAGAGACACTACATACTGATATACACCTGAACATCAGCAGGAGAGGACTCTTTAAAGTAGAGACACTACATACTGATATACACCTGAACATCAGCAGGAGAGGACTCTTTAAAGTAGAGACACTACATACTGATATACACCTGAACATCAGCAGGAGAGGACTCTTTAAAGTAGAGACACTACATACTGATATACACCTGAACATCAGCAGGAGAGGACTCTTTAAAGTAGAGACACTACATACTGATATACACCTGAACATCAGCAGGAGAGGACTCTTTAAAGTAGAGACACTACATACTGATACACCTGAACATCAGCAGGAGAGGACTCTTTAAAGTAGAGACACTACATACTGATACACACCTGAACATCAGAGGAGAGGACTCTTTAAAGTAGAGACCTACATACTGATATACACCTGAACATCAGCAGGAGAGGACTCTTTAAAGTAGAGACACTACATACTGATATACACCTGAACATCAGCAGGAGAGGACTCTTTAAAGTAGAGACACTACATACTGATATACACCTGAACATCAGCAGGAGAGGACTCTTTAAAGTAGAGACACTACATACTGATATACACCTGAACATCAGCAGGAGAGGACTCTTTAAAGTAGAGACACTACATACTGATATACACCTGAACATCAGCAGGAGAGGACTCTTTAAAGTAGAGACACTACATACTGATATACACCTGAACATCAGCAGGAGAGGACTCTTTAAAGTAGAGACACTACATACTGATATACACCTGAACATCAGCAGGAGAGGACTCTTTAAAGTAGAGACACTACACACTGATATACACCTGAACATCAGCAGGAGAACTCTTTAAAGTAGAGACACTACATACTGATATACACCTGAACATCAGCAGGAGAGGACTCTTTAAAGTAGAGACACTACACACTGATATACACTGAACATCAGCAGGAGGACTCTTTAAAGTAGAGACACTACATACTGATATACCTGAACATCAGCAGGAAGAGGACTCTTTAAAGTAGAGACACTCATACTGATATATACCTGAACATCAGCAGGAGAGGACTCTTTAAAGTAGAGACACTACATACTGATATACACCTGAACATCAGCAGGAGAGGACTCTTTAAAGTAGAGACACTACACACTGATATACACCTGAACATCAGCAGGAGAGGACTCTTTAAAGTAGAGACACTACATACTGATATACAACTGAACATCAGCAGGAGAGCACTCTTTAAAGTAGAGACACTACATACTGATATACACCTGAACATCAGCAGTAGAGGACTCTTTAAAGTAGAGACACTACATACTGATATACACCTGAACATCAGCAGGAGAGGACTCTTTAAAGTAGAGACACTAGATACTGATATACACCTGAACATCAGCAGGAGAGGACTCTTTAAAGTAGAGACACTACATACTGATATACACCTGAACATCAGCAGGAGAGCACTCTTTAAAGTATACATTACCCAGGTGTGTCTGTATCCACTGATGTCCTTCTATCAGCTGATCCAACAAAGCGTAATAATGAGAGTTTGCCTCGTCGGCCATCACCCAGCCACCCGTCACCATCTCCAGCTGCCCCCCCGCCAGCAGGCTGACCAATCACAGAGCAGCACACCACAGGAGATCATTATGTTTATTAAAGACATTTCTTTCTTTCTGGATTGATATTATATTTTGTTTGAGTTACCGTTTGACCGTGTCTCTCTTCTTCTGGTCGAGCTCTTCCCACCATTTAGAGAAATAACTGATCTCTGCCCAGATCATCTTCCTCCTGCAGAGACATCACTTCCTGTTACACAGCTGATAGCAGGAAGCTGATAACAGGAAGCTGAAAACAGGAAGCAGATAACAGGAAGCAGATAACAGGAAGCTAGAGACAGGAAGCTAGAGACAAGAAGCTAGAGACAGGAAGCTGAGAACAGGAAGCAGATAACAGGAAGCTAGAGACAGGAAGCTAGAGACAGGAAGCTGAGAACAGGAAGCAGATAACAGGAAGCTAGAGACAAGAAGCTAGAGACAGGAAGCTGAGAACAGGAAGCAGATAACAGGAAGCTAGAGACAAGAAGCTAGAGACAGGAAGCTGAGAACAGGAAGCAGATAACAGGAAGCTAGAGACAAGAAGCTAGAGACAGGAAGCTGAAAACAGGAAGCAGATAACAGGAAGCAGATAACAGGAAGCTAGAGACAGGACGCTAGAGACAAGAAGCTAGAGACAGGAAGCTGAGAACAGGAAGCAGATAACAGGAAGCTAGAGACAAGAAGCTAGAGACAGGAAGCTGAGAACAGGAAGCAGATAACAGGAAAGTAGAGACAGGAAGCTAGAGACAGGAAGCTAGAGACAAGAAGCTAGAGACAGGAAGCTAGAGACAAGAAGCTAGAGATAGGAAGCTGAGAACAGGAAGCAGATAACAGGAAGCTGATAACAGGAAGCTAGAGACAGGAAGCTAGAGACAAGAAGCTACAGACAGGAAGCTAGAGACAGGAAGCTAGAGACAGGAAGCTGAGAACAGGAAGCAGATAACAGGAAGCTAGAGACAAGAAGCTAGAGACAGGAAGCTGAGAACAGGAAGCAGATAACAGGAAAGTAGAGACAGGAAGCTAGAGACAGGAAGCTAGAGACAAGAAGCTAGAGACAGGAAGCTAGAGACAAGAAGCTAGAGATAGGAAGCTAGAGACAAGAAGCTAGAGACAGGAAGCTGAGAACAGGAAGCAGATAACAGGAAGCTGATAACAGGAAGCTAGAGACAGGAAGCTAGAGACAAGAAGCTAGAGACAGAAGCTAGAGACAAGAAGCTAGAGACAGGAAGCTGAGAACAGGAAGCAGATAACAGGAAGCTAGAGACAGGAAGCTGATAACAGGAAGCTAGAGACAGGAAGCTAGAGACAGGAAGCTAGAGACAGGAAGCTAGAGACAAGAAGCTGAGAACAGGAAGCAGATAACAGGAAGCTGATAACAGGAAGCTAGAGACAAGAAGCTAGAGACAGGAAGCTGATAACAGGAAGCTAGAGACAAGAAGCTAGAGACAAGAAGCTGAGA
>CM062282.1:904481-983680 GCA_031216635.1 Dissostichus eleginoides | reverse complement strand
GAAATCAGAAAGTGGAAAGTCAGAAAGTGAGAAAGTCAGAAAGTCAGAAAGTGAGAAAGTCAGAAAGTCAGAGTCAGAAAGTGAGAAAGTGAGAAAGTCAGAAAGTGAGAAAGTGAGAAAGTGAGAAAGTGAGAAAGTCAGAAAGTGAGAAAGTGAGAAAGTCAGAAAGTGAGAGTCAGAAAGTGAGAAAGTGAGAAAGTCAGAAAGTGAGTGTCAGAAAGTCAGAAAGTGAGAAAGTGAGAAAGTGAGAAAGTGAGAAAGTGAGTGTCAGAAAGTCAGAAAGTCAGAAAGTGAGAAAGTGAGAAAGTGAGAAAGTGAGAAAGTCAGAAAGTGAGAAAGTCAGAAAGTCAGAAAGTGAGAGTCAGAAAGTGAGAAAGTGAGAAAGTCAGAAAGTGAGAAAGTGAGAAAGTCAGAAAGTGAGAGTCAGAAAGTGAGAAAGTGAGAAAGTCAGAAAGTGAGAAAGTCAGAAAGTGAGAAAGTCAGAAAGTCAGAAAGTGAGAGTCAGAAAGTCAGAAAGTGAGAAAGTCAGAAAGTGAGAAAGTCAGAAAGTGAGAGTCAGAAAGTGAGAAAGTCAGAAAGTGAGAAAGTGAGAAAGTCAGAAAGTGAGAAAGTCAGAAAGTCAGAAAGTGAGAGTCAGAAAGTCAGAAAGTGAGAAAGTCAGAAAGTGAGAAAGTCAGAAAGTGAGAGTCAGAAAGTGAGAAAGTGAGAAAGTCAGAAAGTGAGAAAGTCAGAAAGTCAGAAAGTCAGAAAGTCAGAAAGTCAGAAAGTGAGAAAGTCAGAAAGTGAGAAAGTCAGAAAGTGAGAGTCAGAAAGTGAGAAAGTCAGAAAGTGAGAAAGTGAGAAAGTCAGAAAGTGAGAAAGTCAGAAAGTGAGAAAGTCAATCCTACGCTTTGTGTATTTATTTTATTTGATAAAAGCCCTTTTTTCATATTTTAAAGTCTTATTGATTTGTTTACATCTGTCTTCTTCTTCTTGTTGTTGTTGTTGTTTATATGAAATAAAAAGACCTTTAACTCCAAAGAGCTTAGAAAGTAAATAAAACTCAAACTATAAAACAAGCAGTGGCGACTGGTCATTAGGGGCGGGTGGAGCACAGCCCCACCTGGTGTCGGCAGAAAGTATTACAGAAATAATTACATTACAATTATATTTTACGATCATGTTGATTCGTCTGATTCGTCTGATTCGTCTGTTCTTCTGATTCGTCTGATTCGTCTGTTCTTCTGATTCGTCTGTTCTTCTGATTCGTCTGTTCTTCTGATTCGTCTGATTGGTCTGATTCGTCTGTTCTTCTGATTCGTCTGATTCGTCTGTTCTTCTGATTCGTCTGATTGGTCTGATTCGTCTGTTCTTCTGATTCGTCTGATTCGTCTGATTCGTTCTGTTCTTCTGATTCGTCTGATTCGTCTGTTTTCTGATTCGTCTGATTCGTCTGTTCTTCTGATTCGTCTGATTGGTCTGATTCGTCTGTTCTTCTGATTCGTCTGATTCGTCTGATTCGTCTGTCTTGATTCGTCTGATTCGTCTGTTCTTCTGATTCGTCTGATTCGTCTGTTCTTCTGATTCGTCTGATTCGTCTGTTCTTCTGATTCGTCTGTTCTTCTGATTCGTCTGATTCGTCTGTTCTTCTGATTCGTCTGATTCGTCTGATTCGTCTGTTCTTCTGATTCGTCTGATTCGTCTGTTCTTCTGATTCGTCTGATTCGTCTGTTCTTCTGATTCGTCTGATTCGTCTGATTCGTCTGTTCTTCTGATTCGTCTGATTCGTCTGTTCTTCTGATTCGTCTGTTCTTCTGATTCGTCTGATTGGTCTGATTCGTCTGTTCTTCTGATTCGTCTGATTCGTCTGTTCTTCTGATTCGTCTGATTGGTCTGATTCGTCTGTTCTTCTGATTCGTCTGATTCGTCTGATTCGTCTGTTCTTCTGATTCGTCTGATTCGTCTGTTCTTCTGATTCGTCTGATTCGTCTGTTCTTCTGATTCGTCTGATTGGTCTGATTCGTCTGTTCTTCTGATTCGTCTGATTCGTCTGATTCGTCTGTTCTTCTGATTCGTCTGATTCGTCTGTTCTTCTGATTCGTCTGATTCGTCTGTTCTTCTGATTCGTCTGATTCGTCTGTTCTTCTGATTCGTCTGTTCTTCTGATTCGTCTGATTCGTCTGTTCTTCTGATTCGTCTGATTCGTCTGATTCGTCTGTTCTTCTGATTCGTCTGATTCGTCTGTTCTTCTGATTCGTCTGATTCGTCTGTTCTTCTGATTCGTCTGATTCGTCTGATTCGTCTGTTCTTCTGATTCGTCTGATTCGTCTGTTCTTCTGATTCGTCTGATTCGTCTGATTCGTCTGATTCGTCTGTTCTTCTGATTCGTCTGATTTGTCTGTTCTTCTGATTCGTCTGATTCGTCTGATTCGTCTGATTCGTCTGTTCTTCTGATTCGTCTGTTCTTCTGATTCGTCTGATTCGTCTGTTCTTCTGATTCGTCTGATTTGTCTGATTCGTCTGATTCGTCTGTTCTTCTGATTCGTCTGATTTGTCTGTTCTTCTGATTCGTCTGATTCGTCTGATTCGTCTGTTCTTCTGATTCGTCTGATTCGTCTGTTCTTCTGATTCGTCTGATTCGTCTGATTCGTCTGTTCTTCTGATTCGTCTGATTCGTCTGATTCGTCTGTTCTTCTGATTCGTCTGATTCGTCTGATTCGTCTGTTCTTCTGATTCGTCTGTTCGTCTGATTCGTCTGATTCGTCTGTTCTTCTGATTCGTCTGATTCGTCTGATTCGTCTGTTCTTCTGATTCGTCTGTTCGTCTGATTCGTCTGATTCGTCTGTTCTTCTGATCAGTGTCTACAGTGAGCCTATTGAGCCGTGTGCTGGAAGAACTACACTGCTTTTTCGATTCAATGTGTGCGGCAGAAGAATAATCACCAGAGGGGCATAGTGCCTGGCATCCCCACCAAACGTCATCTCATAATTCAGAGAGCTGATTGGCTGTAAGTACGTGTGCCGCGAAAAGTGTGGTGTGTAAAGAGGAGACGAGAGAGAGCGGCGTATAGAGAGAGAGCGGCGTATAGAGAGAGCGGCGTATAGAGAGAGAGCGGCGTATAGCGAGAGAGCGGCGTATAGAGAGAGAGCGGCGTATAGAGAGAGCGGCGTATAGAGAGAGAGCGGCGTATAGAGAGAGCAGCGTATAGAGAGAGAGCGGCGTATAGAGAGAGCGGCGTATAGAGAGAGCAGCGTATAGAGAGAGCAGCGTATAGAGAGAGAGCAGCGTATAGAGAGAGCGGCGTATAGAGAGAGCGGCGTATAGAGAGAGCAGCGTATAGAGAGAGCAGCGTATAGAGAGAGCGGCGTATAGAGAGAGCGGCGTATAGAGAGAGCGGCGTATAGAGAGAGCGGCGTATAGAGAGAGCGGCGTATAGAGAGAGCGGCGTATAGAGAGAGCGGCGTATAGAGAGAGCGGCGTATAGAGAGAGCGGCGTAGAGAGAGAGAGCGGCGTATAGAGAGAGCGGCGTATAGAGAGAGCAGTCCGATATTTAGATTGTGGGATCTTTTGTTGAATCGTCAGTTTGAAATGAATCGAAGCGTCAGACTAAAAAAGCTTTGTAACCCTGAAGAGCCTCTTTAGTACATGTAGAAACGTGTTCCCAGATCGAGGGGAACTGGACCTCTACCTGGGAACGTCTCTAAGTGGGGGGAGTTACCTGGGAACGTCTCTAAGTGGGAGGAGTTACCTGGGAACGTCTCTAAGTGGGAGGAGTTACCTGGGAACGTCTCTAAGTGGGGGGAGTTACCTGGGAACGTCTCTAAGTGGGAGGAGTTACCTGGGAACGTCTCTAAGTGGGAGGAGTTACCTGGGAACGTCTCTAAGTGGGGGGAGTTACCTGGGAACGTCTCTAAGTGGGAGGAGTTACCTGGGAACGTCTCTAAGTGGGAGGAGTTACCTGGGAACGTCTCTAAGTGGGAGGAGTTACCTGGGAACGTCTCTAAGTGGGAGGAGTTACCTGGGAACGTCTCTAAGTGGGAGGAGTTACCTGGGAACGTCTCTAAGTGGGAGGAGTTACCTGGGAACGTCTCTAAGTGGGAGGAGTTACCTGGGAACGTCTCTAAGTGGGAGGAGTTACCTGCGGGTCCTCCAGCGTGCGCAGGTTCAGCAGGTGAAGGTCACACGGCAGAGAGGAGCGCAGCGGCAGGAAGGGGCGGAGCTTAGGCACCTGGGCGTCGCCCGGGGCAACCATGGTGATTGGCGGGTGGGAGAGGGAGAGCGAGGTCAGGTGGGCGAGCAGCGACAGGTGTTCAACTGAAGCCCCGCCCACTTCCTGTCCCAGAACAACAGATAAAAACAAATGAGAGCAAATAATAAATAAAACAAACCTGATCAATTAATATAAACAATCAAATATATCACCTGTCCCCCTCACCTGTCCCCCCTCACCTGTCCCCCTCACCTGTCCCTCTCACCTGTCCCCCCTCACCTGTCCCTCTCACCTGTCCCTCTCACCTGTCCCTCTCACCTGTCCCCTCACCTGTCCCCCTCACCTGTCCCTCTCACCTGTCCCCCTCACCTGTCCCTCTCACCTGTCCCTCTCACCTGTCCCCTCACCTGTCCCTCTCACCTGTCCCTCTCACCTGTCCCCCTCACCTGTCCCCCTCACCTGTCCCTCTCACCTGTCCCCCCTCACCTGTCCCCCTCTCAGCTGTCCCCCCTCACCTGCCCCTCACCTGTCCCCCTCACCTGTCCCCTCACCTGTCCCTCTCACCTGTCCCCCACCTGTCCCCCTCACCTGTCCCTCTCATCTGTCCCCCTCACCTGTCCCCCTCACCTGTCCCTCTCACCTGTCCCCCCTCACCTGTCCCCCCTCACCTGTCCCTCTCACCTGTCCCCCTCACCTGTCCCCCTCTCAACTGTCCCCTCTCACCTGTCCCCCCTCACCTGCCCCTCACCTGTCCCCTCTCACCTGTTCCCCCCTCACCTCTCCCCCCCCTCACCTGTCCCCCCCACCTGCCCCCCTCTCACCTGTCCCCCTCTCAGCTGTCCCCTCACCTTTCCCCCCTCACCTGTCCCCCCCTCTCACCTGTCCCCTCTCACCTGTCCCCCCCTCACCTGTCCCCTCTCACCTGTCCCCCCTCACCTGTCCCCCCTCACCTGTCCCCCCCTCCTCTCCTCCAGCAGCAGGTGGTACAGACTGGATGTCCTCTTGTTGTCCGTTACTCCCTGACCGAGGCCTCTGTTATCGTCCTGCTGCAGCCGCCGGTCCAACACCAGCTCCAGCTCACCTGCAGGGAGACAGGTGAGAGACAGGTGAGACAGGTGAGAGACAAGTGAGACACAGGTGAGTCAGGTGAGAGACAGGTGAGTCAGTTGAGAGACAGGTGAGAGACAGGTGAGACAGGTGAGAGACAGGTGAGAGACAGGTGAGACACAGGTGAGTCAGGTGAGAGACAGGTGAGAGACAGGTGAGAGACAGGTGAGACAGGTGAGACACAGGTGAGACACAGGTGAGTCAGGTGAGAGACGGGTGAGAGACAGGTGAGTCAGGTCAGAGACAGGTGAGACAGGTGAGAGACAGGTGAGACAGGTGAGAGACAGGTGAGAGACAGGTGAGAGACAGGTGAGAGACAGGTGAGTCAGGTGACAGTGTAAGAAAGAGGTACAATGGGAGAATTTGTTGCATCAGATTAGACGTCCCCTGACTCACCCGGTCTGAGGGATGCGACCCCCTGACTCACCTGGTCTGAGGGATGCGACCCCCTGACTCACCCCGACCCCCTGACTCACCCGGTCTGAGGGATGCGACCCCCTGACTCACCCCGACCCCCTGACTCACCCGGTCTGAGGGATGCGACCCCCTGACTCACCCCGACCCCCTGACTCACCCGGTCTGAGGGATGTGACCCCCTGACTCACCCGGTTTGAGGGATGCGACCCCCTGACTCACCCGGTCTGAGGGATGCGACCCCCTGACTCACCCGGTCTGAGGGATGTGACCCCCTGACTCACCCGGTCTGAGGGATGCGACCCCCTGACTCACCCGGTTTGAGGGATGCGACCCCCTGACTCACCCGGTTTGAGGGATGCGACCCCCTGACTCACCCGGTTTGAGGGACGCGACCCCCTGACTCACCTGGTCTGAGGGATGCGACCCCCTGACTCTGGGCCGACAGGACGGTGATTCGGGTCTCGGTGTCCTGCAGAAACGCTGCTGAGGTCATCGGGTAGAAGTTAGCCTGCAGCGGGAGTTTAGAGAGGGTCCGCCGCTGCTGCATCTAAACAACAACAACAACAACACAGTTTAAACTGTTTGTAAACAGTTTGAACACACCTCTGATTAATGAACAGATTAATTAAGAGGACTGAACGCACTTCACAGGAAGTGTCAGTACACGACAGTTTTGACTTTCAAAATAAAAGCATTGAACCTGGAAGCTGTTGAGGTCGCTATGGAAACGGTTGCCGCTGGCGACGTCGGTGACGATCCGCATCACGAGCTCGCGGTTCACCTGAGACCGGATGTCCACCATGTTGGAAATCTCCAGGGATCTCCCAGCATGCCCTGGGGCGGCGCACACAGGAGACTTTTATTTTGAAATCATTTTTTTAATTAAATTAAGTTGACACACATGAGGTCAAATATCTATCTCAAATAAGAAATAAAACGTCCAGGAGTTCATTAGTTATTATGTCTGCAGATTTCTTAAACTCACCAACAAATGTTGAATTCAGACTTTTCCTGATAAAATCATAAGACCTGTCACGGAGAGTTCTGGATGTTCTGCAGCGTCTACCTGTTCAGAGCTCACTCAGTAAACATTCAGCTGAACACCTGAAGATCAGCTGTTCTGAGGTGGGACCCTGCCCTCTGATTGGCTGCTGGGATCATGTGATTTCAGAGAAACAGCTGTACTTTACCTGCAGGTGACCTGAACCTGAGCACATATAGAATATAAAGAGTAATAGAGAGTAATTTAAAGCGTTACCTTCCAGGTGGTACAGCCTCACGGTGTGGGTCACGTGACGCAGACAGGAAGTGATGTCAGAGTACAGCGGTCCTCTTGAGACCCGGACCAGGGGCGGTTCTGAAAAGGAGTACACCTGAGGGGGGGGGGGGGGAGAGTAGGTTAACCTGTACACCTGAGGGGGGGGGGGGGTCAGTTAACCTGTACACCTGAGGGGGGGGGGGGGCTTAGTAATGCCCCTTTTCCACCAAACCGGTTCCAGAGCTGGTTCCGGGCTACAGCCTGTTTCAGCTCTGGTTCTTCCTGTTTCAGCTCTGGTTCTTCCTGTTTCAGCTCTGGTTCTTCCTGATTCAGCTCTGGTTCTTCCTGTTTCAGCTCTGGTTCTTCCTGTTTCAGCTCTGGTTCTTCCTGTTTCAGCTCTGGTTCTTCCTGTTTCAGCTCTGGTTCTTCCTGATTCAGCTCTGGTTCTTCCTGTTTCAGCTCTGGTTCTTCCTGTTTCAGCTCTGGTTCTTCCTGATTCAGCTCTGGTTCTTCCTGTTTCCACCGCAGCGGAGCCGGCTCTAAGCACCGAAAACCGGTTCTTAGCTGACCCCACTCGGCTGCCCGGCAAGAACCAAGAACCAACATTTCACGCTTACGTCAGAGGCGGGGGGGATTAACCTGATCAACAACAACAAAATGTCGCAAATTCTGTTGACCAACACAACTAGGAGCCAGGATGGATGGTCCTGAGGAAGCTGAAGAGACAGAGGACCTCCTCAGGCTTTGGTCAAGAGGTCCAGAGGAAGCTGAAGAGACAGAGGACCTCCTCTGGCTTTGGTCCACCAAGAGGTTCAGAGGAAGCTGAAGAGACAGAGGACCTTTTCGGGCTTTGGTCAAGAGGTCCAGAGGAAGCTGAAGAGACAGAGGACCTTTTCGGGCTTTGGTCAAGAGGTCCAGAGGAAGCTGAAGAGACAGAGGACCGCCTCGGGCTTTGGTCAAGAGGTCCAGAGGAAGCTGAAGAGACAGAGGACCTCTTCGGGCTTTGGTCAAGAGGTCCAGAGGAAGCTGAAGAGACAGAGGACCTCTTCGGGCTTTGGTCCATCAAGAGGTCCAGAGGAAGCTGGACGGCACAACGCGGTCTAAAGCTATTCTCCAGCAGCTGCAGGGGAGATGGCCCGCTGGATACCACCGGACTCGAGCCAATCAGCAACAAGCTGAAAGAACTCAAGAAAGACTACCGGATCATTGTTGTTGTTGTCGATGTGAGGGATTTCCGCGCAGTGTGGGAAGGCACGTAAACGATGACGCAGCTCCACTGGAGCTCCACTGGAGCTCCAGTGGAGCTCCACTGGGCTCTGAGCGGTGGAAACACAAGTGGTGCATCAGAGAAGAACCGGTTCAGCACCAGAAAAGCACAAGAACGGTGTGGGGGGGGGGAGGGGGGGGTCAGTAATCCTGTACACCTGGTTCTGGCCCTGATTGTGGTTCTGACCCTGGTTCTGACCCTAACCCTCTTCAGGTTCTGGTTCTCCTCACCTGGGCCCCCTCCTCTCCCGGCAGGAACAGGTACGCTCCGCTCTTGTCCCGGTTGGCTCCGGTTCTGGTTCCGTACCACAGGAAGTGGACTTGGACCCGGCGCTCAGAGCCCGCGCGTAGACTCAGCTTCTGCACCGCAACAAGCATACAGATAGAAATAATGATGAAACATAAAACAACGTAAAACACAAATATCATTTCTTCCCTATAGAGCGGAGCAGGGAGGACGTGTTGGCCTTTGGAAGCTGCTGTTCCCTCAACAACAAGCAGCAGGATTCCTCCAGAGGGTTTAGGAATATTGTAAAAAATAAGGTCTGGGGAAAATGAACCTGTTTGATAAATGCACGTTTTGTTCAGGATAATCTCCACGTGTCTACCCTACTTTTATAATGTTGGAATCATAAATCTAATGGCCAGAAGCTAAATGCTAACGTTATGCTATAAAGGAGCTACAGGCGAGTCCAGCAGCACGACTTCAACGTCACGCCAACTTCAGATCCATATTCAAACATTCAGATTCTAAATGGAACGAGTTGAAGCGTTTGTTTGAACACTTTGCAGGAGGCAGGTACTTGCTCTCAAGCAGAACAGGGCGAACTAACTTAGAGGAGTGTTCACGTGTTCGGCGTAATGACGTACAACGTCCTCCACGACTTCTGTAGTCCTATTCAGCCACTTGGTAACAACCATCGTTTTTCAGACACGTCAACTCTTCAGAGATCACCAGTGGGGTCACTGCTGATGGATTTAATGTCCTAGAACAAAACGTGATCCGTCTCTTTGTCTCAACCACAGACCTTAGTTCAGATATTTTCCTAAATCCTATGGAGAGATCCCATTGGCTCTGAGACCAGGGAACAGGAAGTGGTGAAATGCTGACTTACTTCCTGGTTTTTAGGACTCATTCCTGCACCTCTATATAAAGATCAGTTTTTGGATCATCAGATGAATTTGAACAAAGGATGAAATAAAACATGTCTCTGAATAAATATCTGAGAGGCTTTTATTTTGAAAATCCGACCTGCATCAGGCCTGTTTCCGGGGAGCTCCATATTTGGACCTGCTTGTTGCTAAGCGACAGGGGGGCGTCGGCCTCGGGGCCCTGGGGGTGGGACATCTGGAAGTGCTCGCTGTGAATGGTCGGAGGGTTCCCGCGGCGATGGAAGGTGTATCGAGCCCGAGGGGCGGAGCCAGAAGAGGATCGGGTCACATGGTACACGACCAATGAGAGAGGAGGGAGTTCAGACAGGAAGTCCAGCTGCAGGAACACACATTATATATTTATATTAACACTTATTGATATCTATCATCAGGTCAATAATATAATAATAATAATATTAATGATATGGTTGTGTCACCTGAAAGCTGTCTGTGGACGCCCGGCTTGGCTCCGCCCACACCGCAGAGATCTGCGCAGCCATTGGTCGACCAGTTTCTGCGTCGATGACTCGAGCGTCCGGAGAGTCGATGACGACGCTAACGACGGACGATCGGATCTGCTCCGTCGGGTTATAGACGATCAATATCCTGAAGAAGAGACAGGAGTAAATAAACACCTTTAGTAAACAACAACACACCTGAAAATATTAAACTACATAGCATTAGTTAGCTTAGCATAACAACATGTACTGCGGAACACACGGCAACTGAAGATTTATCTTTAACGTTTAAAATGTAATAATTAGCAGACGTTGTTATTTATTAATGAAACAGGAAATAAAAAATAATCAAATACAAAAACTATTTTTATTTATTAGTAAAATAAATAAAAATAGAAATCTTTCAAAACACTTCAAAGTATTAAATAATTTAAACATAAAAACATGTGTATTATTGGAATAATAACAGTTACTGCCTCTATATAAGCCCCGCCCCTCTCCATATGCCCCACCCTCTTGGTACGTATGCCCCTCCTCCTCCCGTTAAGCCCCTCTCCCTCTCTTAAGCCCCCCTCTCTCAAGCCCCTCCCCCTCTCTCAAGCCCCTCCTCCTCCCGTTAAGTCCCTCCCCTCTCCATATGCCCCACCCTCTTGGTACGTATGCCCATCCCCTCCCGTTATGCCCTCTCCCTCTTTAAGCCCCCCTCTCAAGCCCATCCCCCTCCGTTATGCCCCTCTCCCTCTCTTAAGCCCCCCTCTCTCAAGCCCATCCCCTCCCGTTATGCCCCTCTCCCTCTCTTAAGCCCCCCTCTCTCAAGCCCCTCCCCCTCTCTTAAGCCCCTCCTCCTCCCGTTAAGTCCCTCCCCTCTCCATATGCCCCACCCTCTTGGTACGTATGCCCATCCCCCTCCCGTTATGCCCCTCTCCCTCTCTTAAGCCGCCCTCTCTCAAGCCCCTCCCCCTCCCGTTATGCCCCTCTCCCTCTCTTAAGCCCCCCTCTCTCAAGCCCCTCCCCCTCCCGTTGGCCCCGCCCCTCACCTGGGCTCCTCGCTCAGCGTTATCTTGGTCTTCTGCGGCAGCGCGTCCTGCGCCGACATCACGTCGTCCTGAAACACACCATGTATTCAACCTTTCATTTAAATATTATATTGTAGTGCCGATGAAAGGGAGTCGGAGGCGGGGTATTCAGAATGGACTTCCACACTTTATTATCCATTAATCTCTCTCAGGTAAGTACATGTGCTGCATTGTATGATAAGCTAGCATCTAACCTCAAACCCGGTACCCTCACTAACGAGTCCGGGTTGCAACACAACAATCACAATGGTGAATTATGTCCCATAACGTGTCACCACACAAGCCCCCCCAGAATTCACCCATAAACAAAATCCGCGTGGCGGGGCGGAACGACAGGTCGACCCCCACGACTCCTGAGCACGGGAGTCAGGAAAACGACCTCCGCATATGCGGCCTCCGGGAGAGGCGAGACCGGAACAACGGGCCTCAAGTCAGTGACAGGGACCAAGGCCGGGGGACGCCCCCGTCGCGGAGGTCGTGCCAGCACCACCGGCTGGCCCAAATCCAAATGGGCCGCCTTCAACCGGTCTACAGAAACGCGCTCGGCCTTACCACCCAGGTCGACCACGAAGTTCTTGTCCCCGTGCTCCAAAACACGGAAAGGTCCGTCGTAAGGAGGCCGTAGAGGACCCCTGTGCGCATCGTGCCGTATGAAAACGTGCTCCGCCGAGCGGAGATCCGCGGGAACCCGGAACACCTGAGTACCATGTTGGGCAGTAGGAATCGGAGCAAAGTCTCGGCGGTGTCCTGCAGGCAAACCCGCTGTGCCGACGCCGACCAGGAAACCGATGCGTTAGGGAGGAAATCCCCTGGAACTCTCAGCGGCTGGCCGTAGACCATCTCAGCCGTGGAACACTGCAGATCTTCCTTGGGCGCGGTCCGCAGGCCCAGCATCACCCAAGGCAGCTTGTCGACCCAATTTCCGTCCTTCAGGCCGGCTCTGAGCGCTGCCTTCATGGAGCGATGGAAACGTTCACAGAGGCCGTTAGCCTGAGGGTGATAAGCGGTTGTCCTGTGAAGCTTAACCCCCAGACCACACGCCACGGCGTTCCAGAGCTCAGACGTGAACTGCGCACCCCGGTCAGAGGAAATGTCCGACGGGGTGCCAAAACGACACACCCACGTCGCAATGAAAGCCCGGGCTATGTCAGCCGCCGACGTCGACCGAACGGCGTCGTCCTGTCCACCATGGTGAGGAGGTAGGAAAAACCCTGAGAGGAAGGCAATGGACCCACTAGGTCGACGTTGACGTGGTCAAACCTCCTCTCCGGCACCATGAAACGTTCCAAAGGAGCTTTTGTGTGGCGATGCACCTTAGCGCGCTGACAAGCCACGCACTCACCAGCCCAAGTCCTCACGTCCTTTTTCAGTCCCCGCCAAACGAACTTCGCGGCCACCAAGCGCACCGAAGGCTTACCGCCGGGGTGGGACAGGTCGTGCACCGCCTCGAAAACGGAGCGCCTCCAACCGGCGGGAACGACCGGCCGCGGCAGGCCTGTGGAGACGTCGCAGAGGAGAGTAACGCCTGCGTCACCGAAAACCACGTCCTCCAAACGCAGCCCCAAGCTGTCCTCCTTTAGGGCCTGTACGCCGGGGTCCGTGACCTGGTCCGCCGCCATGCGGGTATAGTCCAGGCCCAACTGCACGGCCCCGATGACGACCCTGGAGAGGCAATCTGCGACCAGGTTCGATTTGCCAGCCACGTGCTTAATGTCTGTGGTGAACTCCGAGATGTAAGACAGCTGCCGCTGCTGGCGTGCAGACCAAGGCTCAGCCACTTTTGCCATGGCGAACGTGAGCGGCTTGTGGTCGACAAACGCCGTGAATTCACGGCCTTCCAGCAAAAAACGGAAGTGCCGCACGGCAAGCCAAAGTCCAAGGAGCTCTCGGTCAAAAGCGCTGTACCTGCGTTCCCTGGGCGTCAGCTGACGGCTGAAAAAGGCGAGCGGCTGCCAAGCGCCATCCACCCACTGCTCGTGCACCGCACCAACGGCGTAGTCCGATGCGTCTGTGGTAATGGAGATGGGAGCCGTGGGCGATGGGTGTGCCAGCAAAGCCGCTTGAGCCAACGCGGTCTTGACCTCAGTAAAAGCGACCTCCGCTTCTGCTGTCCAGTCGATCGCCTGGACGGGGGTCTTGCCTTTCAAAGCCTCATACAGCGGCCGCATGATGTGGGCGGCTCGGGCGATGAAACGGTGGTAGAACGTCACCATCCCCAGGAACTCCCGGAGCGACCGGGCTGTGAGCGGGCGAGGAAAAGCCGCAACAGCCTCCACCTTCGCCGGCAGAGGTGCCGCTCCGCCCTTGGTGACGCGGTGCCCGAGGAAGTCAATGTCAGACACCCCGAACTGGCACTTTGCAGGATTGATAATTAATCCATGTTCGTCGAGCCGCGTGAAAAGGGATCGGAGGTGGGACAGGTGCTCCTCCACTGAAGCGCTGGCGACGAGTATGTCGTCCAGGTAAACGAACACAAACGGCAGGTCCCGCAGCACCGAATCCATCAGGCGCTGGAACGTCTGAGCGGCATTCTTGAGTCCAAAAGGCATCCGCAGGAACTCAAAAAGTCCAAAAGGCGTTATCACTGCTGTCTTGGGAATGTCCAGGGGGTGCATGGGCACCTGGTGGTATCCACGCACCAGGTCCACTTTAGAAAACACCCTCGCACCGGCCAGATGCGCCGAAAAGTCCTGAATGTGCGGCACCGGATAACGGTCAGGCGTAGTGGCGTCGTTGAGTCGGCGGTAATCCCCGCACGGGCGGAAACCGCCGTTCGGCTTGGGAACGACGTGCAGAGGAGAGGCCCAAGGACTGTCGGAGCGGCGGACGATGCCCAGGCGCTCCATGGTTGCAAACTCCGCCCTCGCTACAGCTAGCTTAGAAGGGTTCAACCGCCGGGCCCTGGCGTAGACAGGGGGACCTTCGGTAGTGACGTGGTGCTCCACGCCATGCTTGGTGGTGAGCGCAGAGAAGGTGGGCAGCGACAGGTCTGGAAACTCGGCCAACAGTCTGAGAAAAATGTCCGACCCCGACAGCGAGCCCGACAGCCCGTCGTACGCTGCGCTGCCGAGTGTGCACACAAGAGAGGAAAACGTCAAGGCATCAACCAAGCGTTTATTCTTAACGTCCACTAAGAGTCCATGAGCACACAAAAAATCTGCCCCGAGGAGGGGAAAAGAAATGTCCGCTGTCACAAAATCCCAGCTGAAACGCTGTCCTCCGATGCACAAACACATAGGCCTCACGCCGTACGTGCGAATGGGACCGCCGTTAGCCGTCGTCAACCGCGGTCCGTGCCCTCCCCGAGCGACGTCTTCCCTCGACGCGGGAACCACACTCCGTTGAGCGCCCGTGTCACACAGAAACAGGCTCCCCGAAATGCTGTCGCTGACAAAGAGAAGCCTGCACGTGCCGCCGACGCTCAGGGCCACTACTGAGCGCCGGCACCTCCGTTTCCCGGAGGTTTGTAGCTGCATGGAGCGACGCACTTCTTCGCCATTGTCCCGAAACGTGCGTGGTAAAAACACTCTCCGGTGTCTCCACGCCGGCTTGACATTGCCGCGTCCGGCCTCCGCCATGCCGTCTTGACCGTAGATGGGCCGCTGAGCGTCACAGCTAACGCCTCTGCACCGGGCTGTTGTGTAGCCAGGAAAAAACGGTCCGCTTCCTCAGCCAAGGCACGGGGCTCCGTGACGGTTGTGTTGGCCAGCGCCGTCTGGACCCGGGAAGGCAAGTGGCGTAGGAAAATCTCCATGAACAAAATCTGGGGATCTTCCCCCCCTAGCAGATTTAGCATTTTCTCCATGAGATGAGACGGTCTGCTGTCCCCCAGGCCTTGAATGTCTAGAATCTGGCGGGCTCTCTCCTTAGCAGATAAGCTAAATGTCTTAAGGAGGAGAGCCTTAATCGCCTCATATTTGCCATGGTGCGGGGGAGCAGCGATAAATCCCACCAACCTGGATGAAGTGGAGCTTCCCAGCGCTGCCACTACATGGTAGTACTTCAAGTCCCCATCACGGACTTGTCTGCAGGCGAAATACGCTTCCACGTGGGCGAACCATGCTGCCGCGGCGTGCTCCCAAAACTCCGGCAACTTTACAAAAACATTGCTATCAGCCATGTTCAATGAGTCTTCGGAAACTTTCGCGAAAACGTCAGGGTCACCAGTGTAGTGCCGATGAAAGGGAGTCGGAGGCGGTGTATTCAGAATGGACTTCCACACTTTATTATTGATTAATCTCTCTCAGGTAAGTACATGTGCTGCATTGTATGATAAGCTAGCATCTCTAACCTCAAAACCCGGTACCCTCACTAACGAGTCCGGGTTGCAACACAACAATCACAATGGTGAATTATGTCCCATAACGTGTCACCACAATATCCTATTTCATTTTCAGTATCAAAAGCTCACCGTGAGCAGGAAGGGCTTTGATTGGTCGTGGTGGTACTGGCTCTTGTCCAATAGGAGCAGCCAGTGGGCGGAGCTCTGCAGAACCTTCCGGAGCTTCTGGATGGACTCCAACAATCTGCCCGGCAACAACACATCATTTCATGTTTCTCTGTTTTAGTTCATATTTACTTTCTTTCTACTGAGTTTACATGTTCTTCTTTTAATGAAACTATTCTGTTTCATTCAAACTCTGTTTCATTCAAACTCTCTGTTTCATTCAAACTCTCTGATTCATTAAAACTCTGTTTCATTCAAACTCTGTTTCATTCAAACTCTCTGTTTCATTCAAACTCTGTTTCATTAAAACTCTCCGTTTCATTCAAACTCTCTGTTTCATTCAAACTCTGTTTCATTAAAACTCTCCGTTTCATTCAAACTCTCTGATTCATTAAAACTCTCTGATTCATTCAAACTCTCTGTTTCATTCAAACTCTGTTTCATTCAAACTCTCCGTTTCATTCAAACTCTGTTTCATTCAAACTCCGTTTCATTCAAACTCTGTTTCATTCAAACTCTCTGTTTCATTCAAACTCTGTTTCATTCAAACTCTGTTTCATTCAAACTCTCCGTTTCATTAAAACTCTGTTTCATTCAAACTCTCTGAACATGTGACAACACGTAGATTTAAGTCTTTAAAGTGTAAAGTCAGTGTTTCTCTGTGAGTCTGATCTACGAAGGGTTGTTGTGATGTAAACAAACATGAACACTACGAAGGGTTGTTGTGATGTAAACAAACATGAACACTACGAAGGGTTGTTGTGATGTAAACAAACATGAACACTACGAAGGGTTGTTGTGATGTAAACAAACATGAACACTACGAAGGGTTGTTGTGATGTAAACAAACATGAACACTACGAAGGGTTAATATATCTTAAATATTCACTTAATTGATTAACACGTGTTTGGGGTGATTATATGTTAGATGCTAATGCTAAATGAATGGGTATGAGGGGAGGCTAATGTTAGATGCTAATGCTAAATGAATGGGTATGAGGGGCAGCTAATGTTAGATGCTAATGCTAAATGAATGGGTATGAGGGGAGGCTAATGTTAGATGCTAATGCTAAATGAATGGGTATGAGGGGCAGCTAATGTTAGATGCTAATGCTAAATGAATGGGTATGAGGGGAGGCTAATGTTAGATGCTAATGCTAAATGAATGGGTATGAGGGGAGGCTAATGTTGATGCTAATGCTAAATGAATGGGTATGAGGGGAGGCTAATGTTATGCTAATGCTAAATGAATGGGTATGAGGGGCAGCTAATGTTAGATGCTAATGCTAAATGAATGGGTATGAGGGGAGGCTAATGTTAGATGCTAATGCTAAATGAATGGGTATGAGGGGCAGCTAATGTTAGATGCTAATGCTAAATGAATGGGTATGATGCTAATGCTAACAGTCAGCGAGGCGGTTACCATTGTCAGCGCGACGTCGTCCTTCAACGGAAAGCATGGAGGGACAAATGAGACAAAACACATGCTAACGCTAAAGATGCTATAGAGCTCCGGAGTCACAAAGTTCTGATAATTTAGAAAGAATTAAAACCGTCCAAAATATAAAATAATGTAAACGTTTGTTACGTAAAGACAGTCATTGATCTTCATCACATGTTATTCACAACCAATAAACAAGGAGCAGCAAAGCTAACATGCTAACATGAAGTCTGTACTGGGAAACCTTTAACTGAACATGCTAACGTCCGTGTACCTGGTAGCTACCTGGAGACACCTTTAACTGAACATGCTAACGTCCGTGTACCTGGTTGCTACCTGGAGACACCTTTAACTGAACATGCTAACGTCCGTGTACCTGGTTGCTACCTGGAGACACCTTTAACTGAACATGCTAACGTCCGTGTACCTGGTAGCTACCTGGAGACACCTTTAACTGAACATGCTAACGTCCGTGTACCTGGTAGCTACCTGGAGACACCTTTAACTGAACATGCTAACGTCCGTGTACCTGGTTGCTACCTGGAGACACCTTTAACTGAACATGCTAACGTCCGTGTACCTGGTTGCTACCTGGAGACACCTTTAACTGAACATGCTAACGTCCGTGTACCTGGTAGCTACCTGGAGACACCTTTAACTGAACATGCTAACGTCCGTGTACCTGGTTGCTACCTGGAGACACGTTTAACTGAACATGCTAACGTCCGTGTACCTGGTTGCTACCTGGAGACACCTTTAACTGAACATGCTAACGTCCGTGTACCTGGTAGCTACCTGGAGACACGTTTAACTGAACATGCTAACGTCCGTGTACCTGGTAGCTACCTGGAGACACCTTTAACTGAACATGCTAACGTCCGTGTACCTGGTTGCTACCTGGAGACACCTTTACCTGAACATGCTAACGTCCGTGTACCTGGTAGCTACCTGGAGACACCTTTAACTGAACATGCTAACGTCCGTGTACCTGGTAGCTACCTGGAGACACCTTTACCTGAACATGCTAACGTCCGTGTACCTGGTAGCTACCTGGAGACACCTTTACCTGAACATGCTAACGTCCGTGTACCTGGTTGCTACCTGGAGACACCTTTAACTGAACATGCTAACGTCCGTGTACCTGGTTGCTACCTGGAGACACCTTTAACTGAACATGCTAACGTCCGTGTACCTGGTAGCTACCTGGAGACACCTTTACCTGAACATGCTAACGTCCGTGTACCTGGTAGCTACCTGGAGACACCTTTACCTGAACATGCTAACGTCCGTGTACCTGGTAGCTACCTGGAGACACCTTTAACTGAACATGCTAACGTCCGTGTACCTGGTAGCTACCTGGAGACACGTTTAATACCAGAGATAAAGAAGAGAGATTAGCTTAGCAGCAGCGTAGCATAGTTACTGCACTAGTTGGTAAAGTATTGAAAGCATGTCTGTATTAATATATGTTTATATATATGTATGTATTGCTTGGGGGGGGCTTAATGCAGTAATGTATGTTTATATGTTCATTTCATTCATTTGTTATTTTAAAAGTTGTATGTCATTTTGATCGTGTCTTTAATCGTATTCATCTCTCCTGTGTGAATCTGGGCTGTTTCTCATCCTCACCCTGTTGCTGTTCAACTACTGAATAATAAAGGTCCACTCATCTGACCACAGGCTAACATGCTAACAGGCTAACATGCTAACAGGCTAACATAAACGTAACACAAAAATGAAGGACATGTGTGTTGATAGATTATTTCATCGTGAGGAGAGAGAGGAGCATCGTGAGGAGAGAGGAGCATCGGGAGGAGAGATGAGCATCGTGAGGAGAGAGAGGAGCATCGTGAGGAGAGAGGAGCATCGTGAGGAGAGAGGAGGATCGTGAGGAGAGAGGAGGATCGTGAGGAGAGAGAGGAGGATCGTGAGGAGAGAGAGGAGCATCGTGAGGAGAGAGGAGGATCGTGAGGAGAGAGGAGGATCGTGAGGAGAGAGGAGGATCGTGAGGAGAGAGGAGCATCGTGAGGAGAGAGGAGCATCGTGAGGAGAGAGGAGCATCGTGAGGAGAGAGGAGGATCGTGAGGAGAGAGAGGAGCATCGTGAGGAGAGAGGAGGATCGTGAGGAGAGAGAGGAGCATCGTGAGGAGAGAGGAGGATCGTGAGGAGAGAGGAGGATCGTGAGGAGAGAGGAGCATCGTGAGGAGAGAGGAGCATCGTGAGGAGAGAGGAGGATCGTGAGGAGAGAGGAGGATCGTGAGGAGAGAGGAGGATCGTGAGGAGAGAGGAGCATCGTGAGGAGAGAGAGGAGCATCGTGAGGAGAGAGGAGGATCGTGAGGAGAGAGAGGAGCATCGTGAGGAGAGAGGAGCATCGTGAGGAGAGAGAGGAGCATCGTGAGGAGAGAGAGGAGGATCGTGAGGAGAGAGAGGAGCATCGTGAGGAGAGAGAGGAGCATCGTGAGGAGAGAGGAGGATCGTGAGGAGAGAGAGGAGCATCGTGAGGAGAGAGAGGAGCATCGTGAGGAGAGAGAGGAGCATCGTGAGGAGAGAGGAGCACCGTGAGGAGAGAGAGGAGCATCGTGAGGAGAGAGAGGAGCATCGTGAGGAGAGAGAGGAGCATCGTGAGGAGAGAGGAGCATCGTGAGGAGAGAGGAGCATCGTGAGGAGAGAGGAGCATCGTGAGGAGAGAGGAGCATCGTGAGGAGAGAGAGGAGCATCGTGAGGAGAGAGGAGCATCGTGAGGAGAGAGAGGAGCATCGTGAGGGAATAATCTACCAAACACACGTTTCCTTACTTTTTGTGCTAACATATTCCCCATGCTAACAGGAAGTAGCACCTGTTTCCGTAGTCCATGACGACGGGGTCTCTGGCGGTGCCGGTGACAGCGTCGTGATGCTGGAACAGCGCTAAGCCCCGCCTCCCAGCCGTCAGAAGCAGGAAGTGATCCCGCGCCGGGAACCCTGTCGCCAGGCGACCGTCGCCATGGGAACGCATCGCAGCCAGAGTCAGGCTGTACAGGATCTCCGTCGCTCTGTCGGAGGAATTAGTAATAATAATATTGTGTGTTAAACTTTTTATAAAAATATCATAATGAAAGATATAATTATAAAACACATCTTTTAATTATAAAGACACGAGAAATTAGAACAAATATTAAAATAATAATGAAATAAAACGTTTTCAAAAATCATAAAAATATCACAATAAAATCTATAAATATCAACATATAATTAGTTATTTGAACACATGTCTGATGCTACAGCCTCAGACTCACCGTAGCGTGGCCCCCAGCGTGCGGTCAGGAGATATCTTTAAACACATGTCTGATGCTACAGCTGCCTCAGACTCACCGTAGCGTGGCCTCCAGCGTGCGGTCCAGCCTCTTGTAGAACGGTCTGGACGTGAAGTATCCGCTCCAGTAGTGGTCGTCTCGGTCGGCGTACGTGAAGAAGTCTCCGCGGACCGTCGGCAGAGACGAGACCGGTAACACCTTCTGGAGAGCCTGGAAGTAATCTGAGAGAGTCCCAAAACGAGCCTGGAGACACAGAGACCGACAGAGAGACAGAGAGAGACATTTAGAGACATTTAGAGAGACATTTAGAGACATTTAGAGAGACTTGAAGTAATCTGAGAGTCCCGAAACGAGCCTGGAGACACAGAGAGCGACAGAGAGACAAAGAGAGACATTTAGAGAGACAGAGAGACATTTAGAGACATTTAGAGAGACAGAGAGACCGACAGAGAGACAAAGAGAGACATTTAGAGAGACATTTAGAGACATTTAGAGAGACTTGAAGTAATCTGAGAGTCTCCTGACACACCGGGGACACATAGTGATGTAGAGAAGACATCACTTTGTGAGTCTCCTGACACACCGGGGACACATGGTGATGTAGAGAAGACATCACTTTGTGAGTCTCCTGACACACCGGGGACACATGGTGATGTAGAGAAGACATCACTTTGTGAGTCTCCTGACACACGGGGGACACATGGTGATGTAGAGAAGACATCACTTTGTGAGTCTCCTGACACACCGGGGACACATGGTGATGTAGAAGACATCACTTTGTGAGTCTCCTGACACACCGGGGACACATGGTGATGTAGAGAAGACATCACTTTGAGAGTCTCCTGACACACCGGGGACACATTGATGTAGAGAAGACATCACTTGGTGAGTCTCCTGACACACCGGGGACACATGGTGATGTAGAGGAGACATCAGAAAGTGACTTTAGCATGATAGCAGAGCTTTAGAGAGACAGAAGAAGTAGTAGAGATATGTCTCCTCACGTTGACGTGCAGCTCGGGGTGCGTCTGGAAGAAGTCGAACAGCTTCTGGTAGTTTCTGAACTGAGCGTCCCACTCGCTCGACTCCACGAAGCGGAAATCATCTCCGAGGAACGAAAAGCACCGGAGAGCGGAAGAGGCGGGACTTCCTGCGGTACTGGTCCAATAGCAGGAGGGCTCTGAGTGTATTACAATACAAAGACAAAAAAGTCACAATAATAAAATATAAATATTCAACGGTAAGACGTGAAAGGTCTCAGTATCAAAGTGAAATGATAACACTTAACATTAATATTAACAAGGACCAGGCTCATCAGTGTTCACACCTGTGATGGTATGTACTTCCACATGTTGGCCATGAGGGTTGTGCACAGGTCGCCTGCGTCTGTGTGTGCGTCTGTGTGTCTGTGTGCGTCTGTGTGTTGTGTGCGTCTGTGTGTTTGTGTGGTTGTGTGTGTCTGTGTGTGTGTGTCTGTGTGTTGTGTGTGTCTGTGTGTTGTGTGTGTCTGTGTGTTGTGTGCGTCTGTATGTTGTGTGCGTCTGTGTGTTGTGTGTGGTTGTGTGTGTCTGTGTGTGTGTGTGTCTGTGTGTTGTGTGTGTCTGTGTGTTGTGTGTGTCTGTGTGTTGTGTGCGTCAGTTGTGTGCGTCTGTGTGTTGTGTGTGGTTGTGTGTGTCTGTGTGTGTGTGTGTCTGTGTGTTGTGTCTGTCTGTGTGTTGTGTGTGTCTGTGTATTGTGTGTGTCTGTGTGTGTGTGTGTCTGTGTGTGTCTGTGTGTTGTGTCTGTCTGTGTGTTGTGTGTGTCTGTGTGTTGTGTGCGTCTGTGTGTTGTGTGTGGTTGTGTGTGTCTGTGTGTGTGTGTGTCTGTGTGTTGTGTGTGTCTGTGTGTTGTGTGTGTCTGTGTGTGTGTGTGTCTGTGTGTTGTGTGTGTCTGTGTGTTGTGTGTGTCTGTGTGTTGTGTGTGTCTGTGTGTTGTGTGCGTCTGTGTGTTGTGTGCGTCTGTGTGTTGTGGTGGTTGTGTGTGTCTGTGTGTGTGTGTTCTGTGTGTTGTGTGTGTCTGTGTGTTGTGTGTGTTGTGTGTTGTGTGCGTCTGTATGTTGTGTGCGTCTGTGTTGTGTGTGTGTGTCTGTGTGTGTTGTGTGTGTTGTGTTTTGTGTGTGTCTGTGTGTTGTGTGTGTCTGTGTGTGTGTGTGTTGTGTGTGTCTGTGTGTTGTGTGCGTCTGTGTGTTGTGTGTGTTGTGTGTGTGTGTGTGTGTCTGTGTGTGTGTGTCTGTGTGTTGTGTGTGTCTGTGTGTGTGTGTGTCTGTGTGTGTGTGTGTCTGTGGTGTGTGTTGTGTGTGTGTGTGTGTGTCTGTGTGTTGTGTGTGTCTGTGTGTGTGTGTGGTCTGTGTGTTGTGTGTGTCTGTGTGTTGTGTGCGTCTGTGTGTTGTGTGTGTCTGTGTGTGTGTGTGTCTGTGCGTCTGTGTGTGTCTGTGTGTGTGTGTGTCTGTGTGTGTCTGTGTGTTGTGTGCGTCTGTGTGTTGTGTGTGGTTGTGTGTGTCTGTGTGTGTGTGTGTCTGTGTGTTGTGTGTGTCTGTGTGTTGTGTGTGTCTGTGTGTGTGTGTGTCTGTGTGTTGTGTGTGTCTGTGTGTTGTGTGTGTCTGTGTGTTGTGTGCGTCTGTGTGTTGTGTGTGTCTGTGTGTGTGTGAGTGTGTGTCTGTGTGTTGTGTGTGTCTGTGTGTGTGTGTCTGTGTGTTGTGTGTGTCTGTGTGTTGTGTGCGTCTGTGTGTTGTGTGTGTCTGTGTGTTGTGTGCATCTGTGTGTTGTGTGTGTCTGTGTGTGTGTGTGTCTGTGTGTTGTGTGTGTATGTGTGTGTGTGTGTGTGTCTGTGTGTTGTGTGCATCTGTGTGTTGTGTGTGTCTGTGTGTGTGTGTGTCTGTGTGTGTCTGTGTGTGTCTGTGTGTGTACCGTGGGGCTTTAGACAGCGCCTTCAGTAAACAATTGAAAGCACACACGTCTCTGTTCCAGCAGCCATGATCACATGATGCCAAACCGTCTCTCAACAATCACAACAGCTGATCAACAATCACAACAGCTGGTCAACCATCACAACAGCTGATCAACCATCACAACAGCTGATCAACAATCACAGCAGCTGGTCAACCATCACAACAGCTGGTCAACCATCACAACAGCTGGTCAACCATCACAACAGCTGATCAACCATCACAACAGCTGATCAACAATCACACCAGCTGATCAACCATCACAACAGCTGATCAACCATCACAACAGCTGATCAACCATCACAACAGCTGGTCAACAATCACAACAGCTGATCAACCATCACAACAGCTGATCAACCATCACAACAGCTGGTCAACCATCACAACAGCTGATCAACCATCACAACAGCTGATCAACCATCACACCAGCTGATCAACCATCACAACAGCTGATCAACCATCACAACAGCTGATCAACCATCACAACAGCTGATCAACCATCACAACAGCTGGTCAACCATCACAACAGCTGATCAACCATCACAACAGCTGATCAACCATCACAACAGCTGATCAACCATCACAACAGCTGGTCAACCATCACAACAGCTGATCAACAATCACACCAGCTGATCAACCATCACAACAGCTGATCAACCATCACAACAGCTGATCAACCATCACAACAGCTGATCAACCATCACAACAGCTGATCAACCATCACAACAGCTGATCAACCATCACAACAGCTGGTCAACCATCACAACAGCTGATCAACAATCACACCAGCTGATCAACCATCACAACAGCTGATCAACCATCACAACAGCTGATCAACCATCACAACAGCTGATCAACCATCACAACAGCTGATCAACCATCACAACAGCTGATCAACCATCACAACAGCTGGTCAACCATCACAACAGCTGGTCAACCATCACAACAGCTGATCAACCATCACACCAGCTGATCAACCATCACAACAGCTGATCAACCATCACAACAGCTGATCAACCATCACAACAGCTGATCAACCATCACAACAGCTGATCAACCATCACAACAGCTGATCAACCATCACAACAGCTGGTCAACCATCACAACAGCTGATCAACAATCACACCAGCTGATCAACCATCACAACAGCTGATCAACCATCACAACAGCTGGTCAACCATCACAACAGCTGATCAACCATCACAACAGCTGATCAACCATCACAACAGCTGATCAACCATCACAACAGCTGGTCAACCATCACAACAGCTGATCAACAATCACAACAGCTGATCAACCATCACAACAGCTGGTCAACAATCACAACAGCTGGTCAACCATCACAACAGCTGGTCAACAATCACAACAGCTGATCAACAATCACAACAGCTGATCAACAATCACAACAGCTGGTCAACAATCACAACAGCTGATCAACCATCACAGCAGCTGATCAACCATCACAGCAGCTGATCAACCATCACAGCAGCTGATCAACCATCACAGCAGTCAGCTAGATAAGGGTTAAAAGCAGACGACATGTCCCAACATTGATCAATGAAGTCATCTATTATTAAACCTGTGTCATCGTGCACTCTCACGTCGCTCTAAAATGAGGCGAATAGTAACGTGCTCACCCGTCACTTGTAAATAAAGTCGATGCTACGAAGGAAGTTCATGACAGAAGTTCAGCTCAGGACACTGTCATTGAACATCAGCATCTGATTGGCTGATGAATCTGTCACTCATGCTTATTACCAATCAAATGTGTTGTCTCTCAACAAAAGGCTAGCAGTATCTGTTGTGCCTCCCAAACTGAAATAACTGAGAGGCGTTCAAGTGACTTTTTGATGTAGGACATTCCAGTTCAGCCTCAACAAAACCTCACTTCATCTAGTAATTTTGAACTTATAACTAAATACTCAGGAAAACCCTTTTCCACACACTTCATGTGATTGGTTACAGGGAGAGACGGCCCTGCTGACGGCCCACCACGGTGCATGAGTGATGAAATGTGTGTATTTTAATGTTTACTATGTTTGTATATGTACATGTATGTGGAACTGCAGGACAGAGTCCAGAACAAATGTCCTTACGGGGACAATAAAGTATATGGTATGGTATGGTACCTCTCCTGGACGTTCTGCTCTGTGATTGGCTGAGGGGGGACCCTCCAGGGACAGAAGACCCGCCCCCCCGGCAGCCGGTGGAAGTCAAACTGACAGCAGACGGCTGGGTCGGGACCGCAGGTGTGAGGGACATCGTAACTGTAGAAGGGCATCATGTGACACGTGATGTCACTGAAGGGGGAGGAGTCTGAAACACATCAAACAGAGTGATGTCAGTGAGGGGGGAGGAGTCTGAAACTCTCTCCTGGATTATAGTAAATATTCTTATGTATTATTTCTATACATTGTTTCCTAGTACTCACTAATAGCACTTATTATTACAGTATTTATATAATAACAGGTAGAGTCGACTAACCCCAGCTCTGCCTCCACTTGAACTCCAGAGTCTGTTGCCGGGCGAACTCCTTCTTCACAGCGTAGTGAACGCGCTGGATGACCATGTTGCTAAGCCCCGCCCCCTTCAGCAGGTAGGCCATGGAGGGGGAGTGTCCAAACGGGTCGATCGCCCAACCACTGCTCGGCTTCACACCTGCAGACAGGAGGGGACTCTTTAAAGTAGAGACACTACATACTGATATACACCTGAACATCAGCAGGAGAGGACTCTTTAAAGTAGAGACACTACATACTGATATACACCTGAACATCAGCAGGAGAGGACTCTTTAAAGTAGAGACACTACATACTGATATACACCTGAATATCAGCAGGAGAGGACTCTTTAAAGTAGAGACACTACATACTGATACACACCTGAACATCAGCAGGAGAGGACTCTTTAAAGTAGAGACACTACATACTGATATACACCTGAACATCAGAAGGAGAGGACTCTTTAAAGTAGAGACACTACATACTGATATACACCTGAACATCAGCAGGAGAGGACTCTTTAAAGTAGAGACACTACATACTGATATCACCTGAACATCAGCAGGAGAGGACTCTTTAAAGTAGAGACCCTACATACTGATATACACCTGAACATCAGCAGGAGAGGCTCTTTAAAGTAGAGACACTACATACTGATATACACCTGAACACAGCAGGAGAGGACTCTTTAAAGTAGAGACACTACATACTGATATACACCTGAACATCAGCAGGAGACTCTTTAAAGTAGAGAGACACTACATACTGATATACACCTGAACATCAGCAGGAGAGGACTCTTTAAAGTAGAGACACTACACACTGATATACACCTGAACATCAGGAGGAGAGGACTCTTTAAAGTAGAGACACTACATACTGATATACACCTGAACATCAGCAGGAGAGGACTCTTTAAAGTAGAGACACTACATACTGATATACACCTGAACATCAGCAGGAGGACTCTTTAAAGTAGAGACACTACATACTGATATACACCTGAACATCAGCAGGAGAGGACTCTTTAAAGTAGAGACACTACATACTGATATATACCTGAACATCAGCAGGAGAGGACTCTTTAAAGTAGAGACACTACATACTGATATACACCTGAACATCAGCAGGAGAGGACTCTTTAAAGTAGAGACACTACACACTGATATACACCTGAACATCAGCAGGAGAGGACTCTTTAAAGTAGAGACACTACATACTGATATACAACTGAACATTAGCAGGAGAGCACTCTTTAAAGTAGAGACACTACATACTGATATACACCTGAACATCAGCAGTAGAGGACTCTTTAAAGTAGAGACACTACATACTGATATACACCTGAACATCAGCAGGAGAGCACTCTTTAAAGTAGAGACCCTATATACTGATATACACCTGAACATCAGCAGGAGAGGACTCTTTAAAGTAGAGACCCTATATACTGATATACACGTGAACATCAGCAGGAGAGGACTCTTTAAAGTATACATTACCCAGGTGTGTCTGTATCCACTGATGTCCTTCTATCAGCTGATCCAACAAAGCGTAATAATGAGAGTTTGCCTCGTCGGCCATCACCCAGCCACCCGTCACCATCTCCAGCTGCCCCCCCGCCAGCAGGCTGACCAATCACAGAGCAGCACACCACAGGAGATCATTATGTTTATTAAAGACATTTCTTTCTTTCTGGATTGATATTATATTTTGTTTGAGTTACCGTTTGACCGTGTCTCTCTTCTTCTGGTCGAGCTCTTCCCACCATTTAGAGAAATAACTGATCTCTGCCCAGATCATCTTCCTCCTGCAGAGACATCACTTCCTGTTACACAGCTCATAGCAGGAAGCTGATAACAGCAAGCTGAAAACAGGAAGCAGATAACAGGAAGCAGATAACAGGAAGCTAGAGACAGGAAGCTAGAGACAAGAAGCTAGAGACAGGAAGCTAGAGACAGGAAGCTAGAGACAAGAAGCTAGAGACAGGAAGCTGAGAACAGGAAGCAGATAACAGGAAGCTAGAGACAAGAAGCTAGAGACAGGAAGCTGAGAACAGGAAGCAGATAACAGGAAAGTAGAGACAGGAAGCTAGGGACAGGAAGCTAGAGACAAGAAGCTAGAGATAGGAAGCTGAGAACAGGAAGCAGATAACAGGAAGCTGATAACAGGAAGCTAGAGACAGGAAGCTAGAGACAAGAAGCTAGAGACAGGAAGCTAGAGACAAGAAGCTAGAGACAGGAAGCTGAGAACAGGAAGCAGATAACAGGAAGCTAGAGACAGGAAGCTGATAACAGGAAGCTAGAGACAGGAAGCTAGAGACAGGAAGCTAGAGACAGGAAGCTAGAGACAAGAAGCTGAGAACAGGAAGCAGATAACAGGAAGCTGATAACAGGAAGCTAGAGACAAGAAGCTAGAGACAGGAAGCTGATAACAGGAAGCTAGAGACAGGAAGCTAGAGACAAGAAGCTGAGAACAGGAAGCAGATAACAGGAAGCTAGAGACAGGAAGCTAGAGACAGGAAGCTGATAACAGGAAGCAGATAACAGGAAGCTGATAACAGGAAGCTAGAGACAGGAAGCTAGAGACAAGAAGCTAGAGACAGGAAGCTGAGAACAGGAAGCAGATAACAGGAAGCTAGAGACAGGAAGCTGATAACAGGAAGCTAGAGACAGGAAGCTAGAGACAGGAAGCTAGAGACAAGAAGCTGAGAACAGGAAGCTGAGAACAGGAAGCTGATAACAGGAAGCTAGAGACAGGAAGCTGATAACAGGAAGCTAGAGACAGGAAGCAGATAACAGGAAGCTAGAGACAGGAAGCTGAGAACAGGAAGCTGAGAACAGGAAGCTGATAACAGGAAGCTAGAGACAGGAAGCAGATAACAGGAAGCTAGAGACAGGAAGCTAGAGACAAGAAGCTGAGAACAGGAAGCTGAGAACAGGAAGCAGATAACAGGAAGCTAGAGACAGGAAGCTGATAACAGGAAGCTAGAGACAGGAAGCTAGAGACAGGAAGCTAGAGACAAGAAGCTGAGAACAGGAAGCTGAGAACAGGAAGCTGATAACAGGAAGCTAGAGACAGGAAGCAGATAACAGGAAGCTAGAGACAGGAAGCTAGAGACAAGAAGCTGAGAACAGGAAGCTGAGAACAGGAAGCAGATAACAGGAAGCTGATAACAGGAAGCTAGAGACAGGAAGCTAGAGACAAGAAGCTAGAGACAGGAAGCTGATAACAGGAAGCTAGAGACAGGAAGCAGATAACAGGAAGCTAGAGACAGGAAGCTGAGAACAGGAAGCTGAGAACAGGAAGCTGATAACAGGAAGCTAGAGACAGGAAGCAGATAACAGGAAGCTAGAGACAGGAAGCTAGAGACAAGAAGCTGAGAACAGGAAGCTGAGAACAGGAAGCAGATAACAGGAAGCTAGAGACAGGAAGCTGATAACAGGAAGCTAGAGACAGGAAGCTAGAGACAGGAAGCTAGAGACAAGAAGCTGAGAACAGGAAGCTGAGAACAGGAAGCTGATAACAGGAAGCTAGAGACAGGAAGCAGATAACAGGAAGCTAGAGACAGGAAGCTAGAGACAAGAAGCTGAGAACAGGAAGCTGAGAACAGGAAGCAGATAACAGGAAGCTGATAACAGGAAGCTAGAGACAGGAAGCTAGAGACAAGAAGCTAGAGACAGGAAGCTGAGAACAGGAAGCAGATAACAGGAAGATAGAGACAGGAAGCTAGAGACAAGAAGCTAGAGACAGGAAGCAGATAACAGGAAGCTAGAGACAGGAAGCTGATAACAGGAAGCTGAAAACAGGAAGCAGATAACAGGAAGCAGATAACAGGAAGCTAGAGACAGGAAGCTAGAGACAGGAAGCTAGAGACAAGAAGCTGAGAACAGGAAGCTGAGAACAGGAAGCTGAGAACAGGAAGCTGAAAACAGGAAGCAGATAACAGGAAGCTGAGAACAGGAAGCTGAAAACAGGAAGCAGATAACAGGAAGCAGATAGCAGGAAGCTAGAGACAGGAAGCTGAGAACAGGAAGCTGAGAACAGGAAGCTAGAGACAGGAAGCTGATAACAGGAAGCAGATAACAGGAAGCTGAGAACAGGAAGCTGAGAACAGGAAGCTGAGAACAGGAAGCTGATAACAGGAAGCACATAACAGGAAGCTAGAGACAGGAAGCTAGAGACAGGAAGCTGATAACAGGAAGCTGATAACAGGAAGTTGAGAACAGGAAGCTGATAACAGGAAGCTGATAAGAGGAAGCTGATAACAGGAAGCAGATAACAGGAAGCTGAGAACAGGAAGCTGATAACAGGAAGCTGAGAACAGGAAGCTGATAACAGGAAGCTGGAGACAGGAAGCTGATAACAGGAAGCTAGAGACAGGAAGCTAGAGACAGGAAGCTAGAGACAAGAAGCTGAGAACAGGAAGCTGAAACAGGAAGCTGATAACAGGAAGCTAGAGACAGGAAGCAGATAACAGGAAGCTAGAGACAGGAAGCTAGAGACAAGAAGCTGAGAACAGGAAGCTCGAGAACAGGAAGCAGATAACAGGAGAGATAAAGGAAGCTAGAGACAGGAAGCTAGAGACAAGAAGCTAGAGACAGGAAGCTGATAACAGGAAGCTAGAGACAGGAAGCAGATAACAGGAAGCTAGAGACAGGAAGCTGAGAACAGGAAGCTGAGAACAGGAAGCTGATAACAGGAAGCTAGAGACAGGAAGCAGATAACAGGAAGCTAGAGACAGGAAGCTAGAGACAAGAAGCTGAGAACAGGAAGCTGAGAACAGGAAGCAGATAACAGGAAGCTAGAGACAGGAAGCTGATAACAGGAGCTAGAGACAGGAAGCTAGAGACAGGAAGCTAGAGACAAGAAGCTGAGAACAGGAAGCTGAGAACAGGAAGCTGATAACAGGAAGCTAGAGACAGGAAGCAGATAACGAAGCTAGAGACAGGAAGCTAGAGACAAGAAGCTGAGAACAGGAAGCTGAGAACAGGAAGCAGATAACAGGAAGCTGATAACAGGAAGCTAGAGACAGGAAGCTAGAGACAAGAAGCTAGAGACAGGAAGCTGAGAACAGGAAGCAGATAACAGGAAGATAGAGACAGGAAGCTAGAGACAAGAAGCTAGAGACAGGAAGCAGATAACAGGAAGCTAGAGACAGGAAGCTGATAACAGGAAGCTGAAAACAGGAAGCAGATAACAGGAAGCAGATAACAGGAAGCTAGAGACAGGAAGCTAGAGACAGGAAGCTAGAGACAAGAAGCTGAGAACAGGAAGCTGAGAACAGGAAGCTGAGAACAGGAAGCTGAAAACAGGAAGCAGATAACAGGAAGCTGAGAACAGGAAGCTGAAAACAGGAAGCAGATAACAGGAAGCAGATAGCAGGAAGCTAGAGACAGGAAGCTGAGAACAGGAAGCTGAGAACAGGAAGCTAGAGACAGGAAGCTGATAACAGGAAGCAGATAACAGGAAGCTGAGAACAGGAAGCTGATAACAGGAAGCTGAAAACAGGAAGCACATAACAGGAAGCTAGAGACAGGAAGCTAGAGACAGGAAGCTGATAACAGGAAGCTGATAACAGGAAGTTGAGAACAGGAAGCTGATAACAGGAAGCTGATAAGAGGAAGCTGATAACAGGAAGCAGATAACAGGAAGCTGAGAACAGGAAGCTGATAACAGGAAGCTGAGAACAGGAAGCTGATAACAGGAAGCTGATAACAGGAAGTTGAGAACAGGAAGCTAGAGACAGGAAGCTGATAACAGGAAGCTGAGAACAGGAAGCTGAGAACAGGAAGTTGAGAACAGGAAGCTGATAAGAGGAAGCTGATAACAGGAAGCAGATAACAGGAAGCTGAGAACAGGAAGCTGATAACAGGAAGCTAGAGACAGGAAGCTGAGAACAGGAAGCTGATAACAGGAAGCTGATAACAGGAAGCTGAGAACAGGAAGCTGAGAACAGGAAGCTAGAGACAGGAAGCTGAGAACAGGAAGCTGATAACAGGAAGCAGATAACAGGAAGCTGATAACAGGAAGTTGAGAACAGGAAGCTGAGAACAGGAAGCAGATAACAGGAAGCAGATAACAGGAAGCTGATAACAGGAAGCTGAGAACAGGAAGCTGATAACAGGAAGTTGAGAACAGGAAGCTAGAGACAGGAAGCTGAGAACAGGAAGCTGATAACAGGAAGTTGAGAACAGGAAGCTGATAACAGGAAGCTGATAAGAGGAAGCTGATAACAGGAAGCAGATAAGAGGAAGCTGAGAACAGGAAGCTGAGAACAGGAAGCAGATAACAGGAAGCAGATAACAGGAAGCTGATAACAGGAAGCTGAGAACAGGAAGCTGATAACAGGAAGTTGAGAACAGGAAGCTAGAGACAGGAAGCTGAGAACAGGAAGCTGATAACAGGAAGTTGAGAACAGGAAGCTGATAACAGGAAGCTGATAAGAGGAAGCTGATAACAGGAAGCAGATAACAGGAAGCTGAGAACAGGAAGCTGAGAACAGGAAGCTACAGACAGGAAGCTGAGAACAGGAAGCTGATAACAGGAAGCTGATAACAGGAAGCTGCGAACAGGAAGCTGAGAACAGGAAGCTAGAGACAGGAAGCTGAGAACAGGAAGCTGATAACAGGAAGCAGAGAACAGGAAGCTGATAACAGGAAGCTGAGAACAGGAAGCTGAGAACAGGAAGCTGATAACAGGAAGCAGATAACAGGAAGCTGATAACAGGAAGCTGAGAACAGGAAGCTGATAACAGGAAGCTGAGAACAGGAAGCTGAGAACAGGAAGCTGATAACAGGAAGCAGATAACAGGAAGCTGATAACAGGAAGCTGAGAACAGGAAGCTGATAACAGGAAGCAGATAACAGGAAGCTGATAACAGGAAGCTGAGAACAGGAAGCAGAGAACAGGAAGCTGAGAACAGGAAGCTGATAACAGGAAGCAGATAACAGGAAGCAGATAACAGGAAGCTGAGAACAGGAAGCAGATAACAGGAAGCAGATAACAGGAAGCTGATAACAGGAAGCTAGAGACAGGAAGCTGAGAACAGGAAGCTAGAGACAGGAAGCTGAGAACAGGAAGCAGATAACAGGAAGCAGATAACAGGAAGCTGAGAACAGGAAGCTGATAACAGGAAGCTGAGAACAGGAAGCTGATAACAGGAAGCTGAGAACATCATAAATTACAGATTAATCCACTTTTTGTGTTATAACACACTATTGTCCAATAAAGTTAATGAAAATTAAAATGTTTTTAAAACCAAGGGGCCCCAGACAGGAAACCTGACAGGAAGTAGAACAGGAAGTCAGACAGGAAACCTGACAGGAAGTAGAACAGGAAGTCAGACAGGAAACCTGACAGGAAGTAGAACAGGAAGTCAGACAGGAAACCTGACAGGAAGTAGAACAGGAAGTCAGGAAACCTGACAGGAAGTAGAACAGGAAGTCAGACAGGAAACCTGACAGGAAGTGGAAAGGAGGTGTTACTTGATAAGCGGTTGTACCTGCTGTCCTCAGACAGTTTGGTCAGCATGTTGTTGAGGATGTGTTTCGTCTGGTCGTGATAATAATTATCAAACGTCTTCAGCCAGCCTGAAACACGGGCAGGTGTAAACAGGTGAGACGGAGCGTGGACAGGAAGCAGCAGTGATGGCACAAAATCACATTAAATCGTTAGCGTTAAGTCGTTAGCGTTACGTCGTTAGCGTTAAGTCGTTAGCGTTACGTCGTTAGCGTTAAGTCGTTAGCGTTAAGTCGTTAGCGTTAACTCGTTAGCGTTACGTCGTTAGCGTTACGTCGTTAGCGTTACGTCGTTAGCGTTAAGTCGTTAGCGTTAAGTCGTTAGCGTTAAGTCATTAGCGTTACGTCGTGAAATGGCGTTTTGAGAGTTACTTCGTTAGCGTTACGTCGTTAGCGTTACGTCGTTAGCGTTAAGTCGTTAGCGTTACGTCGTTAGCGTTAAGTCGTTAGCGTTAAGTCGTTAGCGTTACGTCGTTAGCGTTAAGTCGTTAGCGTTAAGTCGTTAGCGTTACGTCGTTAGCGTTAAGTCGTTAGCGTTAAGTCGTTAGCGTTAAGTCATTAGCGTTACGTCGTGAAATGGCGTTTTGAGAGTTACTTCGTTAGCGTTACGTTGTTAACGTTACGTTATTATTGTTACGTTGTTATGGTTACCGGGGTCGTTGTGAGAGTGCGGCACCAGGATCACCTCCAGCGGCGTCTCGTCCCACTCGTCTCCTTGGTAACGGATATCAAAGCCTTGTTTCCAGACTCCGCCGGGAGGGTTATCGAACAGGAGCCGATCGTAAACATCCAGCAGCTGACGGGAACACACACTTTAATACACACTGTCACACACACACACTGTCACACACACACACACACACACACTTTATACACACTGTCACACACACACTTTATACACACTGTCACACACACACTTAATACACACTGTCACACACACACTTATACACACTGTCACCACACACACTTAATACAAACACACACACACTGTCACACACACACACACTGTCACACACACTGTCACATACACACACACACACACACACACACACACTGTCACACACACACTTTATACACACTGTCACACACACACACTTTATACACACTGTCACACACACACTTTACACAAACTGTCACACACACACACTTTACACACACTGTCACACACACACTTTACACACACTGTCACACACACACTTTACACAAACTGTCACACACACACACACTTTATACACTGTCACACACACACTTTACACACACTGTCACACACACACTTTACACACACTGTCGCACACACACACTTTACACACACTGTCACACACACACTTTACACACACTGTCACACACACAATTAATACAAACACACACACACACTGTCACACACACACTTAATACACACTGTCACACACACACTTTACACACACTGTCACACACACACCTTACACACACTGTCACACACACACTTTATACACACTGTCACACACACACTTTACACACACTGTCACACACACACTTTACACACACTGTCACACACACACTTTACACACACTGTCACACACACACTGTCTCACACACACACTTAATACACACTGTCACACACACACTTTACACACACTGTCACACACACTGTCACACACACATTTTACACACACACTGTCACACACACACTGTCACACACACACTGTCACACACATACTGTCACACACACACTTTACAAACACTGTCACACACACACTGTCACACACACTGTCACACACACTGTCACACACACACTGTCACACACACTGTCACACACACACTGTCACACACACTGTCTCACACACACACTTAATACACACTGTCACACACACACTGTCACACACACTGTCACACACACTGTCACACACACACTGTCACACACACTGTCACACACACACTGTCACACACACTGTCACACACACACTGTCACACACACTGTCACACACACTGTCACACACACACTGTCACACACACACTGTCACACACACTTCACACACACTTCACACACACTTCACACACACTGTCACACACACTTCACACACACTTCACACACACTTCACACACACTTCACACACACTTTACACATATCCAGAAATGATGTAATAAATAAAGAAAATTCAGCAGAAAGTAAAAAACGATAAACCAGATTTTACAACAAAACATCTGTTAGCATCTGCTAAGCTAACCTGCACTTCGTCGGCTCCGCCCTTCGTCTCGTCAGCCAATCGACAGCCAGGCAGCGGGTCAGCTGGGCTGTGGCGGAGCTTACATTGGCCTCCTCTATTGTCCCCTTTAGGGTAGCAGAGGAGTCTCGTAGCGTAGCAACCAGACGGTTGTTGTCGCTAAGGAGACGCTCCAACCTGTCAATCTTCTGAGCGAGGCGGGACAAATCCTGCAGACAGGAAGTGATGTCATCGGAAAACTTATAAAAACTAAAAACTCCAGAAACCAAAAAGTAATGGAAGTAAAAGTAAAGTGTTATTATAGAATAACGGGGAGGAAGGGTAAACATGAATATTGTTCTCCGGTAACCGAGGGACTCGTTTCATAGCAACTGTTGCTAACGCTTAGCAGCAGCGTAGCATAGTCTCTGCACTCGTTGTTATTGTAAGCATTTCTATGTATGTCTTGTTTACGGGGGGGGGGGCTCACCTGGTCCCCCTGTCCTGCAGGCGCTTCCTGCTGAGGCTCCGCCCCCTGCTCCAGCATGCGATGCAGTGACATCACAGCGGCGATGAAGACTCCGCCCACAAAGAGCGCGAGCAGCCGCTTCCTCTTCATCTGGAAACACGGTGATATTAATATACGCTAAGACGTCTAGAGGTTCTCAGCCGGCTCGAGACCCTTTCCTTTGGAACCCGCCGTTTCCTTTGGAACCCGCCGTTTCCTTTGGAACCACTCAAATCTATTCAACAAAACATGGTGCTGTAATAAATACGCTTTCAGCGGACAAGAGGAAAGTGAAGTACGGTGCTCCCTCACATCCCTCTCATCCCTCACATCCCTCACATCCCTCTCATCCCTCTCATCCCTCACATCCCTCTCATCCCTCACATCCCTCACATCCCTCTCATCCCTCTCATCCCTCACATCCCTCACATCCCTCACATCCCTCTCATCCCTCTCATCCCTTCACATCCTTCACATCCCTCTCATCCCTCTCATCCCTCACATCCCTCTCATCCTCACATCCTTCACATCCCTCTCATCCCTCACATCCCTCACATCCCTCTCATCCTCACATCCTTCACATCCCTCACATCCCTCTCATCCCTCACATCCCTCTCATCCTCACATCCTTCACATCCCTCACATCCCTCACATCCCTCTCATCCCTCACATCCCTCACATCCTTCACATCCCTCTCATCCCTCACATCCCTCTCATCCCTCTCATCCCTTCACATCCTTCACATCCTTCACATCCTTCACATCCCTCACATCCCTCAAATCCCTCTCATCCCTCTCATCCTCACATCCCTCTCATCCTCACATCCTTCACATCCCTCTCATCCCTCACATCCCTCACATCCCTCTCATCCTCACATCCTTCACATCCCTCACATCCCTCACATCCCTCTCATCCCTCTCATCCCTCTCATCCCTCACATCCTTCACATCCCTCTCATTCCTCACATCCCTCTCATCCCTCTCATCCCTTCACATCCTTCACATCCCTCTCATTCCTCACATCCCTCTCATCCCTCTCATCCCTTCACATCCTTCACATCCCTCACATCCCTCTCATCCCTCTCATCCCTTCACATCCTTCACATCCTTCACATCCCTCACATCCCTCTCATCCCTTCACATCCTTCACATCCCTCTCATCCCTTCACATCCTTCACATCCCTCTCATCCCTTCACATCCTTCACATCCCTCTCATCCCTCTCATCCCTTCACATCCTTCACATCCCTCTCATCCCTCTCATCCTTCACATCCTTCACATCCTTCACATCCCTCACATCCCTCACATCCCTCACATCCCTCTCATCCCTCTCATCCTTCACATCCCTCACATCCCTCTCATCCCTCACATCCCTCTCATCCCTTCACATCCTTCACATCCCTCTCATCCCTCACATCCTCTCATCCTTCACATCCCTCACATCCCTCTCATCCTCACATCCTTCACATCCCTCTCATCCCTCACATCCCTCTCATCCTCACATCCTTCACATCCCTCTCATCCTTCACATCCCTCTCATCCTTCACATCCCTCACATCCCTCTCATCCCTCACATCCCTTCACATCCTTCACATCCCTCTCATCCTCACATCCTTCACATCCCTCTCATCCTTCACATCCCTCTCATCCCTCACATCCCTCTCATCCCTCTCATCCCTCACATCCCTCTCATCCCTCACATCCCTCTCATCCCTCTCATCCCTTCACATCCTTCACATCCCTCTCATCCCTTCACATCCTTCACATCCCTTCACATCCCTCTCATCCCTCTCATCCCTTCACATCCTTCACATCCCTCTCATCCCTCTCATCCTTCACATCCTTCACATCCCTCTCATCCCTTCACATCCTTCACATCCCTCTCATCCCTCTCATCCCTTCACATCCTTCACATCCCTCTCATCCTCACATCCTTCACATCCCTCTCATCCTCACATCCTTCACATCCCTCTCATCCCTCTCATCCCTCTCATCCTTCACATCCCTCACATCCCTCTCATCCCTCACATTCCTCTCATCCCTCTCATCCCTCTCATCCCTCACATCTCTCTCATCCCTCTCATCCCTCTCATCCCTCTCATTCCTCTCATCCCTCACATCCCTCACATCCCTCTCATCCCTCTCATCCTTCACATCCCTCTCATCCCTCACATTCCTCTCATCCCTCTCATCCCTCTCATCCCTCACATCCCTCTCATCCCTCTCATCCCTCTCATTCCTCTCATCCCTCACACCCCTCACATCCCTCTCATTCCTCTCATCCTTCACATCCCTCTCATTCCTCTCATCCCTCTCATCCTTCACATCCCTCTCATCCCTCACATCCCTCTCATCCCTCACATTCCTCTCATCCCTCTCATCCCTCTCATCCCTCACATCCCTCTCATCCCTCTCATTCCTCTCATTCCTCTCATCCCTCACACCCCTCACATCCCTCTCATTCCTCTCATTCCTCTCATCCCTCTCATCCCTCTCATCCCTCACATCCCTCTCATCCCTCTCATCCTTCACATCCCTCTCATCCCTCTCATCCCTCTCATCCCTCACATCCCTCACATCCCTCTCATTCCTCTCATCCCTCTCATCCCTCTCATCCCTCTCATTCATCTCATCCCTCTCATCCCTCTCATCCCTCTCATTCCTCTCATTCCTCTCATTCCTCTCATTCCTCTCATTCCTCTCATCCCTCACATCCCTCTCATCCCTCTCATCCCTCTCATCCCTCTCATTCCTCTCATTCCTCTCATCCCTCTCATCCCTCTCATCCCTCTCATCCCTCTCATTCCTCTCATCCCTCACAGAACTAAAGTATGCTTTAAATAAGGTTTCATGAGATGATGGAATCAAAGATGAACTGAATCACATCAAAAGGCCCACATGCTGAGAACCCAACCCCAGCAGGGGGTCTGGGGGGATTCTCCCCAGCAGGGGGTCTGGGGGGATTCTCCCCAGCAGGGGGTCTGGGGGGATTCTCCCCAGCAGGGGGTCTGGGGGGATTCTCCCCAGCAGGGGGTCTGGGGACAGATTTAGAAATACTAACATATAAACTACGCATTCTGGTACACTCTGAGAAGAGCATAAATACATCTGTTACTACCCGACAGATTGGAATATGTGATGCCAAGTTGTGTTTCACTCGACAGCTTGCTGCTCCTCACAGAGCAGCAGCAAAGAGGAGAGAGTCTGTGTGAATCACTTTGTGGGTAAGGGTAGATAGCCCCCATTGTTCTGTGACCTGTCAGTCATCAGACCGGGGGTCAGATCTCATCATGTGTTCATTTGTATCTGAAGTCGTACCCATGGATGCATAAAGAAGTTCTACCGCTAAGTTATTCTCCGTGGGGACTTCCGGCAACCATCTTGATTCTGATTGGCCAGAAGACTCGAGAAAACATCAGCAAAGATGTTTTATTGAGAAGATGATCACTACGTGACAGAAAAAACGTTGATGGTCTCCGGTACTTCCAGTCCGCGACCCGCTCCAAACGGGTCCGCGACCCGCTCCAAACGGGTCCGCGACCCGCTCCAAACGGGTCCCCGACCCGCTCCAAACGGGTCCGCGACCCGCTCCAAACGGGTCCGCGACCCGGTCCGCGACCCGCTCCAAACGGGTCCCCGACCCGCTCCAAACGGGTCCCCGACCCGCTCCAAACGGGTCCCCGACCCGCTCCAAACGGGTCCGCGACCCGCTCCAAACGGGTCCCCGACCCGCTCCAAACGGGTCCCCGACCCGCTCCAAACGGGTCCGCGACCCGCTCCAAACGGGTCCGCGACCCGCTCCAAACGGGTCCGCGACCCGCCAGTTGAGAACCACTGATCTAAATACATGTTTTTAATAACATTTGAATATTTAAAGCATTAAAAAAAAACATTACAAATATTATAATCTTTACGAAACATAAAATGTTAATAATTTCAAAATCAAGAAATGAATCTGATTCTTCTTCATTTAAAGAGTTTAATAACATCATGTTCACTTCCGGTGTTTATCTCAGGTGTTTAATTATCTCAGGTGTTCACCTCAGGTGTTTAATTATCTCAGGTGTTTAATTATCTCAGGTGTTCACCTCAGGTGTTTAATTATCTCAGGTGTTTAATTATCTCAGGTGTTTAATTATCTCAGGTGTTCACCTCAGGTGTTTAATTATCTCAGGTGTTTATCTCAGGTGTTTAATTATCTCAGGTGTTCATCTCAGGTGTTCATCTCAGGTGTTTATCTCAGGTGTTCACCTCAGGTGTTTAATTATCTCAGGTGTTTATCTCAGGTGTTTAATTATCTCAGGTGTTCATCTCAGGTGTTCATCTCAGGTGTTTATCTCAGGTGTTCATCTCAGGTGTTTAATTATCTCAGGTGTTCATCTCAGGTGTTTTTCTCAGGTGTTCATCTCAGGTGTTCACCTCAGGTGTTTATCTCAGGTGTTCATCTCAGGTGTTCACCTCAGGTGTTTATCTCAGGTGTTTAATTATCTCAGGTGTTTAATTATCTCAGGTGTTCATCTCAGGTGTTTAATTATCTCAGGTGTTTAATTATCTCAGGTGTTTAATTATCTCAGGTGTTTAATTATCTCAGGTGTTCATCTCAGGTGTTCACCTCAGGTGTTTAATTATCTCAGTTGTTTATCTCAGTTGTTTATCTCAGGTGTTTAATTATCTCAGGTGTTTAATTATCTCAGGTGTTCATCTCAGGTGTTTATCTCAGGTGTTTAATTATCTCAGGTGTTTAATTATCTCAGGTGTTTAATTATCTCAGGTGTTCATCTCAGGTGTTTAATTATCTCAGGTGTTTAATTATCTCAGGTGTTTAATTATCTCAGGTGTTTAATTATCTCAGGTGTTCATCTCAGGTGTTTATTTCAGGTGTTTATCTCAGGTGTTTAATTATCTCAGGTGTTTGTTCATCTCAGGTGTTTAATTATCTCAGGTGTTCATCTCAGGTGTTTAATTATCTCAGGTGTTTAATTATCTCAGGTGTTTAATTATCTCAGGTGTTCATCTCAGGTGTTTATCTCAGGTGTTTAATTATCTCAGGTGTTTGTTCATCTCAGGTGTTTAATTATCTCAGGTGTTCATCTCAGGTGTTTAATTATCTCAGGTGTTTAATTATCTCAGGTGTTCATCTCAGGTGTTTAATTATCTCAGGTGTTTAATTATCTCAGGTGTTCATCTCAGGTGTTTAATTATCTCAGGTGTTTAATTATCTCAGGTGTTTATCTCAGGTGTTTAATTATCTCAGGTGTTATATTGAGTCAGTGAGATCTCACTTTAAATAATGAACTGTGACGTCACAGTTGTGTGACGTGTCTCAGCTCCTTTAATCATTCTTTAATAAAAGCCGTTTCTAATCCAATAAACGGCTTTTATTCCTGAACATGTTGAATAATAAATAAAGAGGATTAAAGTCTTCTGTAATTAGAGCCAGAAGCTGCGCGCGCAGCTCAAACGGGCTTAGAGATAATATCTAAACTTCATATTAAAATTCAAACTTGCCTCACTGCACTTCCGCGTTGCTGCTGCAGAGTGTCGCGTGCTGTTCGTCCCGCGCGATGACGCAGATTCCCGCGGGAAGAAACTCAAATAAAAAAAGTTCTTAATTATTAAAGTTAATATAATTAAAAACGTTGAAGTCTGTCGGAGCGTTTGTGCACGAGCTCTGCTGTTTGTTTTGCTTCCGGTTTGGGTCAGCTGACTCAGCGCTGCCGACACTTCCGGCCAGGAAATGACGTCATTTAGGAGGAGGTCCTTAAATCCCATTAAATGTAGTTTAAAAAGTACTATAAACAGTACTATATAAATATATTATTATATAAATATAATTATATATAAATATAATAATATATTTATATATTAATATTAACATATTAACATATTAATGTTTATTTCTGCTGCTTTTTGTAATAAATGCAGAATATTTTATATTCTTTATGATATGTGTGTTTTCTACTGTAGATATATAAATATATATTTGCTGTTTATTTTATTGTTCAAACTTTATTCCACCTCCTAAATGCTGTAACAGATCAATAAATAATATCTACTTAAAGGTCCCATGACATCACATTTAGCTGACGCTACTGACTGATCAGTAGAAATGACTCATGGCCATTTCTCCTGATCATAGTTCCATTGTTGAGGTCTACTAGAACAGATTCACATCGTTCAATGTTCCAAACTCACACTGGTTTCTCACAGCATCTCTGTATAGTCTGTGTATTCACTCTCTGTCCTAACGGCTGGTTGGAGCTCCTGCCCCCCCCACTCCCTGTGAGCCCACTGTGCTCTGATTGGTCAGCTCGCCCACTCTGTTCTGATGAGTCCACCACCGTTACAGCGGAACATCAGTGATTATGTTTTACAATGGCGTTAGTTATCAACCAGGAAATGACACCAGGAAATGACAAACAGATGAGAATGCTGCGTGGGGTCTGGGTGCCGTGTTGGGGGGACGTTGGGGGGCTCGCTGCTCCGCCCTTTGAGGCTCGAGGAGCGGACAGTGGGAGCTGGATTACTGGGGTCGTTTCCTGGTTGCTGCGTGACACCGCGGAACTCAGCCTGAGCACACACACACACCCTCACAGCCTGAGCACACACACACACACACACTCACAGCCTGAGCACACACACACCCTCACAGCCTGAGCACACACACACACACTCACAGCCTGAGCACACACACACCCTCACAGCTTGAGCACACACACACCCTCACAGCCTGAGCACACACACACACCCTCACAGCCTGAGCACACACACACACCCTCACAGCCTGAGCACACACACACCCTCACAGCCTGAGCACACACACACTCACAGCCAGAGAAAAGATAAGGCTGAGTGTTTCTCCGCGATCCCAACTCGTCTATTACCAACGTTCAGGGAGCTCGATGCAAGTCAATGGGACTCCCCGATAGTTGGAAATCGACTCTAAAGGTCCCCCCACTGCGTTTGATAGTGACGCCAAGGGATCCTGGTGTGTGTGAGGAGCTCCACGGATTGGTCCATTTGGTCGTTACGTCACTTGGAAAAAGAAGAACTCCAACGAGGCGTTCAGGGACAGCAGAGACAGGTCTTCTCTGTTAGAGTTTTACTCCCTACAGGGTGCACTTTGAGGGTTTGAGACTCTGCAGACCGGTTACATGCAGGAGCTTCAGAACACAAGGGGACGGGTCAGAACCAGAAGAGCATGACATGGACCTTTGAACTTTAGTTAAAGTATTAAAATATAATCAGTTAATGCTTTAAAGTATAAAGTAGGACAAAATTACGATAAATTAAAATATAAATGACTTTTTAGATATTTTTGTCAAATCAGAAGTTTTTCCTCAAAACAAATATTTAGCTTTTATTGTTGTTGAATAATTCTGCTTCCTGTCAGAGGGGCAACTCGTTAACACACGTTTGATATCATTTATATTAAATGTAGTGGAGAATAAACGCCTGAGTTTCCCCTCGGAGAGAAATGAGTCTCATCTCAAAGCATCACGTGGTCTAACGTACGTTAACCTGCACTTTACACCGCTGCTTAAAGTCATTCAGTGGAAGTGTTTTCATTAAACTTCAGTTAAAGTAATTAATAATACACATTACATCACTGCGCCACAGGGACACAACGACATGCTGACTGCAGTGGGGTTTGAACCTGAGCTCCAGTCCACTGCGCCACAGGGACACAACGACATGCTGACTGCAGTGGGGTTTGAACCTGAGCTCCAGTCCACTGCGCCACAGGGACACAACGACATGCTGACTGCAGTGGGGTTTGAACCTGAGCTCCAGTCCACTGCGCCACAGGGACACAACGACATGCTGACTGCAGTGGGGTTTGAACCTGCGCTCCAGTCCACTGCGCCACAGGGACACAACGACATGCTGACTGCAGTGGGGTTTGAACCTGAGCTCCAGTCCACTGCGCCACAGGGACACAACGACATGCTGACTGCAGTGGGGTTTGAACCTGAGCTCCAGTCCACTGCGCCACAGGGACATGCTGACTGCAGTGGGGTTTGAACCTGCGCTCCAGGCCACTGCGCCACACGCCTCCCGGCATAAATGACAGGAACATCTCAGAACAGGAAATAAGAACAAACAGACGGAGAATCAACTCATTTTATTAAAATACAGATCTGTGTGTTAGTGCATCTCCGTGTGTGTGTGTGTTGTGTGTGTGTGTGTGTGTGTGTGTGTGTGTGTGTGTGTGTGTGTGTGTGTGTGTGTGAGTCTATCACAGCAGTGCACTCTTGGCGTACGACAGCAAACACATTGATTGGTCGAAAGACGTCCGTAGCTCCGCCCACCCAGCCTCCAGCCTATTGGAGAGCCCCAGTAACGCTGCCATGGCAACCGAGTCCTGAGAGAGGGAGCGCAGGTGCACCTGAGGGAGGAGAGATTTTCACAATAAAGGTCTGGAGCTCAACGACCCCTTTTATACTGAAAATCTCCTGCGCCGTTTAGAGCACGTTTCCCTTTGAATCATCAACAAAACCTTTAAGAGCGAACACTTCCAGGTGCAGGACCTTTATTTTGAAAGGGTCACATGAATTGAATGCTGCGCTCTGATTGGCTTACCTTCAGGAAAAGCGCCAGGTAACCCTGCGCCAGGTCGAAGTCCCGCCCACTGGCCAGCATGCTGTCAATCATCTGGATGAAGGCGGGCAGCAGACTGGCTCCGCCCCCTGGTGATGTGGCTCCGCCCCCTAGTGATGTCAGACATGTGATCTCCACGGAGACCGCTGCCGGCCCACAATCCTTCAGGAGACTCAGCGGGCGATCGACTGCACGGAGAGAGAGAGACAGAGAGAGAGAGAGAGAGAGAGACAGAGACAGAGACAGAGAGAGAGAGAGACAGAGAGAGAGAGAGAGAGAGAGAGAGAGAGAGAGAGAGACAGAGAGAGAGAGACAGAGACAGAGACAGAGAGAGAGACAGAGAGAGACAGAGAGAGAGAGAGAGAGAGAGAGAGAGACAGAGAGAGAGAGAGACAGAGACAGAGAGAGAGAGAGAGAGAGAGACAGAGAGAGAGAGAGACAGAGACAGAGAGAGACAGAGAGAGAGACAGAGAGAGAGAGAGAGAGAGAATTACGATAAGCTTGTGTTGGAAACTAATATCCAGTAGTTCCTGATGATTGTAGCGTATGTTCTCATGAGCGAACGCAGTCATACAACATATATAAACATATAGTAAAAAGCACAAGAAGGGAGAGCCGCGCTCTATAGCTATGTGGTGAACATGATGATTCAGCCTCTATGGAGAGAGACAGATGACAAGCATGATCATTTCTGAGGTGGAGCTAATCTGAAGTAAACATTGAATACTGCTTTCTATTCCTCCATCTTGTGACTGTGTAACTCCCTCTCTTGGATATCAGCATGTGAAGGACACTGTTCAGGAACTAGTTGATGCTCTGTATGTGATGCTTCCATTCTGGAGAGGATCACAGATACATGGATCCTGAGGTTGAAGCTAAAGCCGGGGGCCAGGGAGAGTTTCTAACAGAAATACATATCCAGAATAAATGAAGCCAAAATAGATCCTTTATATTGAACACATGACCCGGGCCTGAGACGCCTCTCTGTCATATAGAGATCTACAGGAACAGATGCATTACACTATGAAAGATTCATTCAATGATATCAGGTGTTAGGGTGAGCCTCACAGCAGGAGGTCTGCAGCGCCGCCTGCAGGTCGGAGAGGAACTCAGAGCGCTGCGTCAGCAGAGAGGAGCCCAGCAGGCGAGACTGCAACAACAACAACAACAACAACAATTAGATAATAACATAAGAGGTACTTTATTCCTCCTGATTTGGGGAACGATCTTTGTTGCAGCAGCATGAAGCAATAACCCTAACCTGCTTTAAGAAAGGTATACAGATGAACACATCTATAAACTGACTGGCACATCTTCTGCTATAAGCAGGATGTTATTGATCAGGTGTTATTGATCAGGTGATCAGGTGATCAAATTAAATGTGAATGTTATAAGAGACACGATAGAGAGTGTAGAGTGATGTCAGGAAGCAGGGATGTTCCCCTGAACCTCTCCTTGCTATCAGCTCTATTCTCTCTCTGTGTCCTCGCTACCTGAACCTCACCTGAGTTTCTTCTGTTGCCACGGGAGACGTGAATCGAGGCGTCAGGCCGGTGACCGTCGGGAGGAAGAAGGGAGCGGAGGGAGGAGCTGAGGGGGGGCGGAGGGCTTATTCCTCCTCTGAGAGAGAGAGAGAGGAGAGAGAGGAGAGAGAGCGAGAGAAGAGCGAGAGCGAGAGACAGAGACAGAGAGAGGAGAGCGAGAGAGAGAGACAGAGAGACAGAGAGGAGAGCGAGAGAGAGGAGAGAGAGGAGAGAGAGCGAGAGAAGAGCGAGAGCGAGAGACAGAGACAGAGAGAGAGAGAGAGAGAGAGAGAGGAGAGAGAGAGACAGAGAGAGAGAGAGAGAGAGAGAGAGAGAGAGAAAGAGAGAGACAGAGAGAGAGACAGAGACAGACAGAGACAGAGAGAGACAGAGAGAGAGAGAGAGAGAGAGAGAGAGAGACAGAGACAGAGACAGAGAGAGAGACAGAGAGAGAGACAGACAGAGACAGAGACAGAGAGGAGAGAGAGGAGAGAGAGAGAGAGAGAGAGAGAGAGAGAGAGAGAGAGAGACAGAGAGAGAGAGAGAGAGAGAGAGAGAGAGAGAAAGAGAGAGACAGAGACAGAGACAGAGAGAGAGAGAGAGAGAGAGAGAGAGAGAGAGAGAAAGAGAGAGACAGAGAGAGACAGAGACAGAGACAGAGACAGAGACAGAGAGAGAGAGAGAGAGAGAGAGAGAGAGAGAGAGACACACACACATTAAATACATGCAGTATATTTCTAATGTGTCCCTGGTGGGATTGTCAGTTTTTCTTTGGGAAAGTTCTGACGGAGTGTTTGTCCAGGTGTCTCACCTGTACACTAGATAAACCCTCTGTTTCGGTACGTCCACACGGCAGCGTGCGTTGAAGCTTGCTGGTGGGCGTGTCTGGCGTGCGACCAACAACCAATCACATTAATCTCCCGCCACGGACACACAAGCACGCGGTTTGATTGGCTAGCGCTTCGGTCGAAGCTTCAAAAGTTGAACTTTTCTCAACTTTCGAAGCGAGCAACGGAACCACAATGCAGTTCGGCAAAACGTGACGTCACCCCATTCAAAGGGAACGGGAAGCGTCTCCGTTGAAGCACGCAACGCTGCCGTGTAGACGTACTGTAATAGACGTTTGTTGCCCAGGTGTCTCAGGTGTGTCTCACCTTGATGGTGTCCAGGTGCATCAGACTCTTCCAACGTGACTCCGGCAGCAGAGAGAGCGTCACTAGCTCCGCCCCCAGCTGATCAGCTGACTCGTACGCATCATCAAAGTCCTCTGATGTCACTTCCTGTTCAGAAGCGTCTGCCGTGACGCCGGGCAGCGTCTCCTCCGTCGGCAGGAAGTCAGCCGGGAGGGGGCGGAGCCCGACGGGTCCACACAGGCTCTTATTGGTCCTGAGGGAGAGACGGCACTGTGATTGGCTGCTGGAGATCAGTGTTCTACACACATGTTGCTGTCACGTTATAATATGAGTCCTGCACTGTAATTGGCTGCTGGAGATCAGTGTTCTACACACATGTTGCTGTCACGTTATAATATGAGTCCTGCACTGTGATTGGCTGCTGGAGATCAGTGTTCTACACACAGAGCGAGGTTATATAATAATGTATTGTAATGTAATGTATTTAAACATATGAATCAATATGAATCCTGCGATGTGATTGGTTCTGACCAGAGGTAAACGCCCAGACTGTCGACGTGTGTCGTAACCAGGAAGTCTCCCGTCGGCGACAGCGACACGCTGGTGGGCGCCATGGCAACCAGGAAACAGTCGACGAGGCTGAAGAAGAAGAGAGAAAGTTTACTGTCAACGTGTCGCTGAACAATAAAGTTAAATCGAGCGGGGCCGTTCCACTCTCACCTTCCGGAGGGGAGGTCCCAGGTCCGGATGGTGCAGTCCATCGCCACGGTAACCAGCCAGCGGCCGTCAGGGCTGAAGGTCTGCAGAGAGAAACAGAGTTAGCGCTGTTAGCATGTTAGCTGTTACTGAGCATTGTTAGCGTGTTAGCTTTCCTCTACCCACCATGTCGTTGATGTTGCCTTGGTGACCGGCGAACTTCCTGACGACCCGTCTGGTTTCTATGTCAACAACCAGCAGCGTGAAGTCGTCCAGCGCTAATGCTAACATCCCGCTAACGTGAAGAAACAACACTGTTAGCATGCTAATAAGGAATATAAACATAAACAACACAAGGAAGAAGCTGGTCAGGTGACACATGCTAACCCTTAGCTACCTGTCTCTGTGTAGCATCATGCTAACCCTTAGCTACCTGTCTCTGTGTAGCATCATGCTAACCCTTAGCTACCTGTCTCTGTGTAGCATCATGCTAACCCTTAGCTACCTGTCTCTGTGTAGCATCATGCTAACCCTTAGCTACCTTTCTCTGTGTAGCATCATGCTAACTGTTAGATACCTTTCTCTGTGTAGCATCATGCTAACTGTTAGCTACCTGTCTCTGTGTAGCATCACGCTAGCTGTTAGCTACCTGTCTCTGTGTAGCATCATGCTAACCCTTAGCTACCTTTCTCTGTGTAGCATCATGCTAACTGTTAGCTACCTGTCTCTGTGTAGCATCATGTTAGCTACCTGTCTCGGTGTAGCATCACGCTAGCTGTTAGCTACCTGTCTCTGTGTAGCATCATGCTAACCCTTAGCTACCTGTCTCTGTGTAGCATCATGCTAGCTGTTAGCTACCGGTCTCTGTGTAGCATCAAGCTAACCGTTAGCTACCTGTCTCTGTGTAGCATCATGCTAGCTGGCGCAGCAGGTAGCTTTAGCTCCCCTTCCTGCTTCCTGGTCTTGAAGCGCCAGAACTTGAGGAGCCAATCAGAGCCTGCTGTAAAGGTCATCTGATTCAGGGTCTCCGTGGCGACGCCTCGAACCGCCCCACTGTGAGCTGAGGGAGAGAGAGAGAGAGGGCGGGGTTAGTGAGGGACAGACAGAACGGACCAATCACAGAGCAGGTGAAGGGACCAATCACAGAGCAGCTGAACGGACCAATCACAGAGCTGCATACCTCTCTCCGCCCCCAGCCCCCCGCGGTGAAGGCCGGACTGAAGGTTGTAAACATCGACGCGGCCGCTCGACGAGCCAATCACAGCGAAGTTACCACAGGAAGTGATGTCGACAGCCTGGGGAGCAGAAACAGGAAGTCACATGACGCTGAGAGAGAGCAGGGGGAGGAGCTTAGTCGCTGTGGTGTAAACAGGCGTTTCAGAGTGAAGGAGGAGCTGCTCAGATTTCTGATTCGTCTTCATGGAGAATCAAAGGTGTCCTAATTGGTCATCACTGCGGCTCCCCTCACACAACTCTAATAAACTGCAGGTATCAGAGCACCTGAACGCATCATCTCAGAGTCATCACTTCTGCTCAAAGTTAGTTCCACACTTTAGTTATAAATAGCTTAATATTGCTTTTACTCGGCCTCACGTCTCCGACATTTAGTCTCATATCTATCTATTTCAACATGTCTATCTTCTACTGTTTTTAATGCTATTTTATTTCTATTTGAGACGTTTACATTTTGAATAGTTTATTTCTTTTAATGTCTCTGATGTTCAATGTTTCTTTCTGCTGCGCCAACATTTCACACATTGGGATCAATAAAGTCCTTCTGATGTTATCTGATGTTACCGTGGCGATGCCGGTGCGGTGTTCTCTCGGCGGCTGCAGGTGATGATCTCCCATGGTGCACCGCTGGTAGTTCCAGGTGGTGGTTGCTAGGCGACCGCGGTGACACGCCACGATGCCGTCCCAGTCCGACTGACGAGCAGCAACTGTCAATCATCAGAGGGTTCATAAAGCTACACGTTAGCCTAGCCTGATCCGTCTTGCGCACACATTCAGTCAGGGTATTTGCATCATTTTGAAATGTGTATTATAATTAAATCACTGTAAAATATGTATTTGTTGTTGTTTGTATCTACCATAGTATCTCATGGAGATAAGACCCGCCCCCTCGCCAGCATTTGAGTGACAGGAGTAAACACCAATGAGGTGAAACTCCAGCGATTATGAGATTAAAGCTTCATCGCTGACAGTTTCGCTATGAGGGGCGCTATGTAAAGCTAATGCTAACAGACGCCTTGTGAAGCTAACGCTAACAGGATGAATCTATGTAAAGCTAACGCTAACAGACGCTATGTACAGCTAACGCTAACAGGCGCTTTGTAGAGCTAACGCTAACAGGCGCTTAGTAAAGCTAATGCTAACAGGATGAATTTATGTAAAGCTAACGCTAACAGGATGAATCTATGTAAAGCTAACGCTAACAGGCGCTATGTAAAGCTAACGCTAACAGGCGCTTTGTAAAGCTAACGCTAACAGGCGCTTTGTAAAGCTAACGCTAACAGGCGCTTTGTAAAGCTAACGCTAACAGGCGCTTTGTAAAGCTAACGATTATGAGATTAGCGCTTCATCCCTTACAGTTCCTGAAGTGTTTGAATATGCTAATGAAGCTAATGCTAATCATCACCCACCAGAGGACAGTCCAGTGATGGCGGGGAGACGCAGGTGCTCGAACGTCAGACCCTTCTTCTTCTTCTTCTCCTTCTTCTTGTTGATGGAGCCTGAACACACACACGGTTGTTACCATGGATACCAAATCAAACAGCGGACCAATGTGATCAGGGTGGGGTGTCATGTGATCAGGACGTGGTGTCGTGTGATCGGAGCGTGGCATTACGTGATCAGGGCGTGGCGTCACGTGATCTGATCTATATGCGCTGTGGTGTCATGTGATCAGGACGTGGTGTCATGTGATCAGGGCGTGGTGTCATGTGATCAGGGCGTGGTGTCATGTGATCAGGGCGTGGTGTCATGTGATCAGGGCGTGGTGTCATGTGATCAGGACGTGGTGTCATGTGATCAGGACGTGGTGTCGTGTGATCAGGGCATGGCGTCACGTGATCTGATCTATATGCGCTGTGGTGTCATGTGATCAGAGCGTGGTGTCATGTGATCAGGGCGTGGTGTCATGTGATCATGACGTGGTGTCATGTGATCAGGGCGTGGTGTCATGTGATCAGGACGTGGTGTCATGTGATCAGAGCGTGGTGTCATGTGATCAGAGCGTGGTGTCATGTGATCAGGGCGTGGTGTCATGTGATCAGGGCGTGGCGTCATATGATCAGGGCGTGGTGTCATGTGATCAGTGTGGTGTCATGTGATCAGGGCGTGGTGTCACGTGATCAGGGCGTGGCGTCACGTGATCTGATCTATATGCGCTGTGGTGTCATGTGATCAGGGCGTGGTGTCATGTGATCAGAGCGCGGTGTCATGTGATTGGCTGCAGGACTGACCGTGACCCAGGCTCTTGTTGAAGCGCTCGTGCACCGTGGAGAAGGACTGCAGCGTCCCGTCCTGACCTGCAGGGGGCAGCAGACACCACTTTATATACAGACATATATAATATACAGTATCTATATTATATCATTCAATCAGAACAGCTTCCTTTACAAAATGTGATTTAAAAATAAACATATATTGAGTTTCAGGGAAGCAGAGCTCAGTCTGAACAAGGTGTAAATAATATAAATAACAACAAATAGCATTTAATTTTATCAAATTATTCTTTATAATTTGATAAAATTAATTAACGTTAAAAAAAGAAAGTAAATATTAAAGCTGCAACAACGAGTCAAACATTGACCATCAGTTGTTGTTGTTGTTGTAATATTACATTACATCACATGTTAGACGCTTTTATCCAAAGCGACTCACATACTCAGTACTGAGGTCAATCCCCCCAGGAGCACTTTGGGGGGAAGTGTGTCAGGGACACAACGACATGCTGACTGCAGTGGGGTTCGAACCTGAGAACTGCTGCTGACTGCATCGACCTGAGCTCCAGCCACTGCGCCACAGGGACACAACGACATGCTGACTGCAGTGGGGTTCGAACCTGAGCTCCAGTCCACTGCGCCACAGGGACACAACGACATGCTGACTGCAGTGGGGTTCGAACCTGAGCTCCAGTCCACTGCGCCACAGGGACACAACGACATGCTGACTGCAGTGGGGTTCGAACCTGAGCTCCAGTCCACTGCGCCACAGGGACACAACGACATGCTGACTGCAGTGGGGTTCGAACCTGAGCTCCAGTCCACTGCGCCACAGGGACACAACGACATGCTGACTGCAGTGTCGGGGTTTGAACCTGAGCTCCAATCCACTGCGCCACAGGGACATGCTGACTGCAGTGACTGCAGTGGGGTTTGAACCTGAGCTCCAGTCCACTGCGCCACAGGGACATGCTGACTGCAGTGGGGTTCGAACCTGAGCTCCCCTGATCCAAACACCAACGCACAACCCACTGCGCCACCGCCTAATAAATGTTGTTACCAGCACTGAGGATGTTCTTGCCGTCGTTGCCGTGGTGACGGATGGTGGTGGGCGGGGCACTGTGTCCCTGACGACAGCGTAGCAACCGGGCTCCGCCCCCTTCCTGGTCGAATATCCAAACCTGAAGAAATGATGATGAGTTAACCTTCACACTAACGACCTTCAGATTAACGACCTTCAGATTAACGACCTTCAGATTAATGACCTTCAGATTAACGACCTTCAGATTAATGACCTTCAGATTAACGACCTTCAGATTAACGGCCTTCAGATTAACGACCTTCAGATTAATGACCTTCAGATTAACGACCTTCAGACTAACGACCTTCAGATTAATGACCTTCAGATTAATGACCTTCAGACTAACGACCTTCAGATTAACGACCTTCAGATTATCAACCGCCTGTTTTATCTTTGATATTTTATTCCATTCTATTTCATGTAAATACTGCTATTTTTTATGTTATTATAGTTTTCTCTATCTGTGTTTATCCTTCTTTGTCTCTCACGTCTGCTCCACGTCACCAAGTCAAACTCCTCGTACGAGTCGAGCGCAGGGGCGGATCTACCGGGGTGGCATGGGGTGGCAACTGCCACCCTAAAAAGTAGCCTTGCCACCCCAGCTGCCACCCCAGCTGCATCTTTGTTTTGAAAGAAAAGTTGTGGCTCATCGGACATTTATGAGAGAAAGTCTCTAATGTCCGAGTGCAAGTGAATGCAGCACAAGACGCGAGCATTGTAGCCCCTCCCCCGGCCCTGGCGCGAGCGAGGAAATATGATTGGCGGCGATTTCATTTGAACAGGGGGACGGCGCAAAACGAGAAGCATCCGGACCCAAGCAGACGGAAGGAACGAGGTGCTTCAATGACAGAAGAGCCTGTCAGTGTGGCTGCACTCAGCTGTTATAGAGAGGCGAAGTCCCGCCCTTCTACTTCCGCCCCATGGGACCTTATTTCAGAGAAAGTATGTATTGAAGTCAATGGAGAGAGAAAGATTATCTCTCGATCCCGTTTGAATTGTGCCACGAATTACACACATGATGTTTGTCGATCTTAAAAAGTCAGTTTGTCGTAAAACTGTTGAAATATAAGACTATGAAAAACACGCAACTAGAAAGACTACAAATCCCAGAGTCCCGGTCGCGCATGCTGGCTCTTAGGGAACCGACTAACTCCCCTTGTGTGTGTGCAGCTCTCAACATGCCCAGACTTGGAGTGATTTTCTCCTCTTTTAATACTTTCCGCCTCATTCTGAAAGAAAGAAGTGAAACGTGCCAACGTGACGGCCGTCTGGGTGTGTGGTGCGAGAGGAGATGTAGTTCATGGAGCGTTTCACACAACAACAAAAAAGTGTTACTTCACATTTTTACGACACATTTTTATTTTTTGACTTGCAGAATTATCTTTGAAATTGACGAACATCATCTGTGTAATTCGTGGCACAATTCAAACGGGATCGAAAGATAATCTTTCTCTCTCCATTGACTTCAATACATACTGTTTCAGAAATCAGGTCCCATGGAGGACCCCCGGGAGGGGAGGGACTTCGCCTCTCTATGGGCATGCCAACTTGATGCTCTGCTCACGGATGACTCGATGAGCATAACACACTGTTCAGATGATGACCTTGTATGTGTGTATATTCTTTTTTCTTTGTGGGGGTCTGCCCCCAAAAAACTGTTTCAAGTCCTGAGAAAGTCAAATCAGACGTAGAACTGCACTGCCCAGCCAACAGAAAGTAACCACTTTGATTGAACTAGGCCAGTAGGTAAGGGCTTTCCACTGGATCATTGATGTTTGATCTGAATCCACGTGTTTTAACCCTAACTGATGCAGTTAGTCACTTCTTTAATGTTTGTTCTTTCTGATGTAAAGTCAAGGTTGTAACTGTTTGCAGTAAAGTCGTGGGGCGCTGAACTGTTCCTTTGGATCTTTTGATACATGATAGAATTACTTGTCTTTCAAATTTGAAGCAGGGAGCAAGCATCTTGAGGAACATTCATCATTAACTCCAACAAATATAGTTTATTCAATAATAAATGAATGTGAATCATAACAGTGATTGACAGCTGATGGGAATAATATGATTGTTAATATTATCATATTCATTCAGACAAACATCGATGAGACAGTTAATGTACTCATTGCAGCAGTCTGCATAGATCTGGTTCCCCTGCTGGTCTGAGAGTGAAACACTCATTCAGTTATTGTTCAGTTAAATGCATTAAATGATGTCTGCCACCTTATATATTTATATTAAAGGCTTCACTGATGTGCCACAATAATGTCACCTGATGTTATTGAGTTAAAATATTAATATTGTGGCTTTCCAAGTTAACATTGATTGATATGACTGCGATTAAATCAGCATATGCTTCTGCCAGGGGATGCCACCCCTCAACATCTCCTGCCAGCCCTCAACATCTCCTGCCACCCCTCAACATCTCCTGCCACCCCTCAACATCTCCTGCCACATCTCCTGCCACCCCTCAACATCTCCTGCCACATCTCCTGCCACCCCTCAACATCTCCTGCCAACCCTCAACATCTCCTGCCAACCCTCAACATCTCCTGCCACCCCTCAACATCTCCTGCCACCCCTCAACATCTCCTGCCACCCCTCAACATCTCCTGCCACCCCGCCACATCTCCTGCCACCCCTCAACATCTCCTGCCACATCTCCTGCCACCCCTCAACATCTCCTGCCACCCCTCAACATCTCCTGCCACCCCTCAACATCTCCTGCCACCCCTCAACATCTCCTGCCACATCTCCTGCCACCCCTCAACATCTCCTGCCACCCCTCAACATCTCCTGCCACATCTCCTGCCACATCTCCTGCCACATCTCCTGCCACCCCTCAACATCTCCTGCCAACCCTCAACATCTCCTGCCACCCCTCAACATCTCCTGCCACATCTCCTGCCACCCCTCAACATCTCCTGCCACCCCTCAACATCTCCTGCCACATCTCCTGCCACCCCTCAACATCTCCTGCCACATCTCCTGCCACCCCTCAACATCTCCTGCCACATCTCCTGCCACCCCTCAACATCTCCTGCCACATCTCCTGCCACCCCTCAACATCTCCTGCCACATCTCCTGCCACCCCATGAATATGTTTCTAGATCCGCCCCTGGTCGAGCGACCTGGAGATAAACCTGACTCTGAGAACTACCGCTAACCGTCATCATGTGATAAAGACATTGTTGTTGTTGTTGTTGTCACCTTGATGGCGTTGTCGGCCCCGTTGGTGATGAGCAGCGGCTCTCCGTGCAGGAAGGTTGCCGCGGCGATGGCGGTGTTGTGGGCGTGTCTCTGCTGAGTCACCAGGTGACGGCGCTCCAGGTCCCAGAATGCAATGTGGCCCTGCGGACTGCCGGACGCCAGGATGGGGGGGCCGTCTGCAGACAACAGTCAACAACAATAAACAACAAGGTTCCAGTCCGGGGGGGGGGGTGGGGGGTCACCATCACTACTGACTGGAGCACAGAGGATGCTTCAGGCAGACTGGAGCACAGAGGATGCTTCAGACTGACTGGAGCACAGAGGATGCTTCAGGCAGACTGGAGCACAGAGGATACTTCAGACTGACTGGAGCACAGAGGATGCTTCAGGCAGACTGGAGCACAGAGGATGCTTCAGGCTGACTGGAGCACAGAGGATGCTTCAGACTGACTGGAGCACAGAGGATGCTTCAGACTGACTGGAGCACAGAGGATGCTTCAGACTGACTGGAGCACAGAGGATGCTTCAGACTGACTGGAGCACAGAGGATGCTTCAGGCTGACTGGAGCACAGAGGATGCTTCAGACCGACTGGAGCACAGAGGATGCTTCAGGCTGACTGGAGCACAGAGGATGCTTCAGGCTGACTGGAGCACAGAGGATGCTTCAGGCAGACTGGAGCACAGAGGATGCTTCAGGCTGACTGGAGCACAGAGGATGCTTCAGGCTGACTGGAGCACAGAGGATGCTTCAGGCAGACTGGAGCACAGAGGATGCTTCAGGCTGACTGGAGCACAGAGGATGCTTCAGACTGACTGGAGCACAGAGGATGCTTCAGACTGACTGGAGCACAGAGGATGCTTCAGACTGACTGGAGCACAGAGGATGCTTCAGACTGACTGGAGCACTGGAGCACAGAGGATGCTGCTGGAGCCTCTCAGGTTATTATGGGATGTCAGGAAGTCTCTGACAGGGGTGACCAATCATCTGTGAGCAGATTCCTAACAGGTGGAGCAGTTAGATTTTAGAGCTGTTGCAACACGTCACCTGTCCTGAAAGCCAGCGAGCTGATTGGTCCCCAGTCCTGCGTGAAGCTCATCAGCGTCTCGTCCAATCGGATGTTGTGAATGATGATGCGGCCCGTCGCCGTGCCAACGCCCACCACGTCCACCGCGGGACTCTGGGAAATAAAATCTCATTCATTAAAATCACTTATTTTCAAAATAAAAGCATCTTTTATAAAAAAGAGCATCTAAGCTTTACTCTTTTATCAGCTGAGTGCGTACCTGCTGCAGCACGGTGACGCCTGCCGACCAGCCGGGGAAGGTGAACAGCAGCTTACTGGGGAACACACAAACATCCAGTCAGACCCTGAACGCATCATCGTTACTGAGGAACAAACATCCAGTCAGACCCTAAACGCATCATCGTTACTGAGGAACATCCAGTCAGACCCTGAACGCATCATCGTTACTGAAGAACATCCAGTCAGACCCTGAACGCATCATCGTTACTGAAGAACAAACATCCAGTCAGACCCTGAACGCATCATCGTTACTGAAGAACAAACATCCAGTCAGACCCTGAACGCATCATCGTTACTGAAGAACAAACATCCAGTCAGACCCTGAACGCATCATCGTGACTGAGGAACATCCAGTCAGACCCTGAACGCATCATCGTTACTGAAGAACAAACATCCAGTCAGACCCTGAACGCATCATCGTTACTGGAGAACAAACATCCAGTCAGACCCTGAACGCATCGTCGTTACTGAAGAACAAACATCCAGTCAGACCCTGAACGCATCGTCGTTACTGAGGAACAAACATCCAGTCAGACCCTGAACGCATCATCGTTACTGAGGAACAAACATCCAGTCAGACCCTGAACGCATCATCGTTACTGAAGAACAAACATCCAGTCAGACCCTGAACGCATCGTCGTTACTGAAGAACAAACAAACATCCAGTCAGACCCTGAACGCATCGTCGTTACTGAAGAACAAACATCCAGTCAGACCCTGAACGCATCATCGTTACTGAGGAACAAACAAACATCCAGTCAGACCCTGAACGCATCATCGTTACTGAGGAACATCCAGTCAGACCCTGAACGCATCATCGTTACTGAAGAACAAACATCCAGTCAGACCCTAAACGCATCATCGTTACTGAAGAACAAACATCCAGTCAGACCCTGAACGCATCATCGTTACTGAGGAACATCCAGTCAGACCCTGAACGCATCATCGTTACTGAAGAACAAACATCCAGTCAGACCCTAACGCATCATCGTTACTGAAGAACAAACATCCAGTCAGACCCTGAACGCATCATCGTTACTGAAGAACATACATCCAGTCAGACCCTGAACGCATCATCGTTACTGAGGAACAAACATCCAGTCAGACCCTGAACGCATCATCGTTACTGGGGAACAAACATCCAGTCAGACCCTGAACGCATCATCGTTACTGAGGAACAAACATCCAGTCAGACCCTGAACGCATCATCGTTACTGAGAACACACAAACATCCAGTCAGACCCTGACGCATCATCGTTACTGAGGAACATCCAGTCAGACCCTGAACGCATCATCGTTACTGAGGAACAAACATCCAGTCAGACCCTGAACGCATCATCGTTACTGAAGAACAAACATCCAGTCAGACCCTGAACGCATCATCGTTACTGAAGAACAAACATCCAGTCAGACCCTGAACGCATCATCGTTACTGAAGAACAAACATCCAGTCAGACCCTGAACGCATCATCGTTACTGAAGAACAAACATCCAGTCAGACCCTGAACATCATCGTTACTGAGGAACATCCAGTCAGACCCTGAACGCATCATCGTTACTGAAGAACAAACATCCAGTCAGACCCTGAACGCATCATCGTTACTGAAGAACAAACATCCAGTCAGACCCTGAACGCATCATCATTACTGAAGAACAAACATCCAGTCAGACCCTGAACGCATCATCGTGACTGAGGAACAACCAGTCAGACCCTGAACGCATCATCGTTACTGAAGAACAAACATCCAGTCAGACCCTGAACGCATCATCGTTACTGAAGAACAAACTTCCAGTCAGACCCTGAACGCATCATCGTTACTGAGGAACAAACATCCAGTCAGACCCTGAACGCATCATCGTTACTGAAGAACATACAAACATCCAGTCAGACCCTGAACGCATCATCGTTACTGAAGAACATACAAACATCCAGTCAGACCCTGAACGCATCATCGTTACTGAGGAACAAACAAACATCCAGTCAGACCCTGAACGCATCATCGTTACTGAAGAACAAACATCCAGTCAGACCCTGAACGCATCATCGTTACTGAGGAACACACATCCAGTCAGACCCTGAACACATCATCGTTACTGAGGAACAAACATCCAGTCAGACCCTGAACGCATCATCGTTACTGGAGAACACACAAACATCCAGTCAGACCCTGAACGCATCATCGTTACTGAAGAACAAACATCCAGTCAGACCCTGAACGCATCATCGTTACTGAAGAACAAACTTCCAGTCAGACCCTGAACGCATCATCGTTACTGAGGAACAAACATCCAGTCAGACCCTGAACACATCATCGTTACTGAGGAACAAACATCCAGTCAGACCCTGAACGCATCATCGTTACTGAAGAACATACAAACATCCAGTCAGACCCTGAACGCATCATCGTTACTGAGGAACAAACAAACATCCAGTCAGACCCTGAACGCATCATCGTTACTGAAGAACAAACATCCAGTCAGACCCTGAACGCATCATCGTTACTGAAGAACAAACATCCAGTCAGACCCTGAACGCATCATCGTTATGACTGAAGAAGTGAATCTGATCAGCTGATGCTAACGTGCTAACCTGGTCTTGATGTTCCACAGCTGCAATGCACCCTGGGAGCTCCCAGCAGCACCTTGTTCAGGTAGGTGCTCGGGTGCATCATGGCCGACACGGAGAAGGAGGCGGAGTCAAAGTGCAGCCGCAGGTAGATATCTGAGGAGAGCAAGGCATCATGGGTAACAGGTAACACGATGCATCATGGGTAACAGGATGCATGATGGGTAACGGGTCACATGACTCACCCCCCCCCTGGACATCCCACACGATGACATCACCCCCGGCGTCGGCAGAGATCAGCTGATCTCCGAGAGGAAGCAGCAGGCGCACTTCCTGTTCGTGTCCATGGTAACATGACCACCTGGAGGGGGAGCAGCGAGCTGAGTTTAATAAAGTTGTATGTGAAGATGTGTTAATAAAGTTGTAAGTGAAGATGTGTTAATAAAGTTTTATGTGAAGATGTGTTAATAAAGTTATATGTGAAGATGTGTTAATAAAGTTGTAAGTGAAGATGTGTTAATAAAGTTTTATGTGAAGATGTGTTAATAAAGTTGTAAGTGAAGATGTGTTAATAAAGTTTTATGTGAAGATGTGTTAAAAAGTTATATGTGAAGATGTGTTAATAAAGTTGTAAGTGAAGATGTGTTAATAAAGTTTTATGTGAAGATGTGTTAATAAAGTTGTATGTGAAGATGTGTTAATAAAGTTTTATGTGAAGATGTGTTAATAAAGTTGTATGTGAAGATGTGTTAATAAAGTTGTATGTGAAGATGTGTTAATAAAGTTGTATGTGAAGATGTGTTAATAAAGTTTTGACCTCCTTGTTTCGGGCGAAGGCGCTGACGAGGCGTCCGGCGGCGACGAACACCAGCATCCTGTCTGCCGCCAACACATTGATGTCATCGCTCAGACTGTTACCTAGGCAACAAGCACAGGACACACAGCAGCCAATCAGAGAGCAGCACTCTCAGTACATTGTTTGCAGCAGCCAATCAGAGAGCAGCACCCTCAGTACATTGTTTGCAGCAGCCAATCAGAGAGCAGCACCCTCAGTACATTGTTTGCAGCAGCCAATCAGAGAGCAGCACCCTCAGTACATTGTTTGCAGCAGCCAATCAGAGAGCAGCACCCTCAGAGTCTAAGATGTTCAAAGGTAAATAGATAAACTCACTGACGGAGACGATGCCCAGCTTGTTCACCTGGAGAGAGACACATCATTCAGTTAGCACAGAGGACATCGACTAGGAGAGGACAGGACACAGAGGACATCGACTAGGAGAGGACATCGACTAGGAGAGGACAGGACACAGAGGACATCGACTAGGAGAGGACATCGACTAGGAGAGGTCGGACACAGAGGACATCGACTAGGAGAGGACAGGATACAGAGGACATCGACTAGGAGAGGACATCGACTAGGAGAGGACAGGACACAGAGGACATCGACTAGGAGAGGACAGGACACAGAGGACATCGACTAGGAGAGGACATCGACTAGGAGAGGACACCAACTAGGAGAGGACAGGACACAGAGGACATCGACTAGGAGAGGACATCGACTAGGAGAGGACATCAACTAGGAGAGGACAGGACACAGAGGACATCGAGTAGGAGAGGACATCAACTAGGAGAGGACATCGACTAGGAGAGGACATCAACTAGGAGAGGACAGCACACAGAGGACATCAACTAGGAGAGGACATCAACTAGGAGAGGACAGGACACAGAGGACATCAACTAGGAGAGGACAGGACACAGAGGACATCAACTAGGAGAGGACAGGACATAAGGAGAGGAAAGGACATTAACTAGGAGAAAGGACATTAACTGGGAGAGGAAAGGACATGAGAGGAAAGGACATATTAACTAGGAGAGGAGAGGACATTAGGAGAGGAAAGGACATTAACTAGGAGAGGACATTAGGAGAGGAAAGGACATTAACTAGGAGATGAGAGGACATTAACTAGGAGAGGACATTAACTAGGAGAGACATTAGGATAGGACATTAACTAGGAGAGGAAAGGACATTAACTAGGAGGGACATTAAGTAGGAGAGGACATTAACTAGGAGAGGAGAGGACATTAGGAGAGGAAAAGACATTAACTCGGAGAGGACATTAACTCGGAGAGGACATTAACTAGGAGAGGACATTAGGAGAGGACATTAACTAGGAGAGGAGAGAACATTAACTAGGAGAGGACATTAACTAGGAGAGGACATTAGGAGAGGAGAGGACATTAACTAGGAGAGGACATTAGGAGAGTTGAGGACATTAACTAGGAGAGGAGAGGACATTAACTAGGAGAGGACATTAGGAGAGGACATTAACTAGGAGAGGACATTAACTAGGAGAGGACATTGACATTAACTAGGAGAGGACATTAACTAGGAGAGGACATTAGGAGAGGAGAGGACATTAACTAGGAGAGGAGAGGACATTAACTAGGAGAGGACATTAGGAGAGGAGAGGACATTAACTAGGAGAGGAGAGGACATTAACTAGGAGAGGACATTAACTAGGAGAGGACATTAACTAGGAGAGGATATTAACTAGGAGGAAAGGACTAATAAAGTTTATATAAATAAGATCAGGGTGAAACGGAAGGGGCGGGGCTTAAACCGGAAGCAACAGATATATTTTGTTTAGGCTTTAATGTTAAAAACAGTTTTATCTGATTTTATTTTGACATTTGATTTAAATATAATTAATTTACATATTTAATAAACTGTTTATGGGACTGATGTTTGATGCCAATAAAGTTCTGATCGATTCAATGTTGACTGGACACGAGACCATAGCACGAGACCATAGCACGAGGCCATAGCACGAGCCCCAAGCAGCGGGATAGAGAACACTAGAAACACTAACAAGGTGCACTCACGTTGTAGGTGTGGAAGCACTTCCCGGCCGCGGTCAGCAGGTAGAATTCGCGGTGCTTCTTGTGGAACCGGAGCGCGTGCGGGACGTGGTTTGAGTAGAGCGCGAGGACCCGGAACCCGGAGAACAAAGAGCTGCCGCCCGGCATGGCGGGAAGCAGCTGGGACCGGAGGGGTCACCGGAGAGAGAAGTTAGAGAGAAAGCACCGGAGGAAGTTCGGTAAACACACAGGAGGCACGCTGCGGAGCACAACACATGGAGCACAGCCTGCAACTCAGTCCGACGGGGAACAGCAGCACGAAGGTTCCGCTCTGCCGGAAGAGGCGGAACCAATGAAGAAGACCAGATTAAATGTAACACCATATCTAACCTGACCGAAGGCATTAAAATACATTATAATATCTATTATTATATCGATCTACAGGTTTATTTAGAGGTATATTAATGAATGTACTGCAGTTATTAAGGTGTGTTTAAGGAGTTATTGATCAGCAGGAGTTATTGATGAGTGTCTGCAGGTCTCTCTAATAACTGGTTATTGATCAGCAGGAGTTATTGATGAGTGTCTGCAGGTCTCTCTAATAACTGGTTATTGATCAGCAGGAGTTATTGATGAGTGTCTGCAGGTCTCTAATAACTGGTTATTGATCAGCAGGAGTTATTGATGAGTGTCTGCAGGTCTCTAATAACTGGTCAATGATCAGCAGGAGTTATTGATGAGTGTCTGCAGGTCTCTAATAACTGGTCAATGATCAGCAGGAGTTATTGATGAGTGTCTGCAGGTCTCTCTAATAACTGGTTATTGATCAGCAGGAGTTATTGATGAGTGTCTGCAGGTCTCTCTAATAACTGGTCAATGATCAGCAGGAGTTATTGATGAGTGTCTGCAGGTCTCTCTAATAACTGATCAATGATCAGCAGGAGTTATTGATGAGTGTCTGCAGGTCTCTCTAATAACTGGTCAATGATCAGCAGGAGTTATTGATGAGTGTCTGCAGGTCTCTCTAATAACTGGTCAATGATCAGCAGGAGTTATTGATGAGTTTCTGCAGGTCTCTCTAATAACTGGTCAATGATCAGCAGGAGTTATTGATGAGTGTCTGCAGGTCTCTCTAATAACTGGTCAATGATCAGCAGGAGTTATTGATGAGTGTCTGCAGGTCTCTCTAATAACTGGTCAATGATCAGCAGGAGTTATTGATGTTATTAAATGTATTTATTGAACATGAAACAGATCACAAGTGTTTTTCTCTTCCAGTGCAAAGTTTAACATTTACAACAACAACAACAACAACAACAACAACAAAGTGCAGATTCAGAGATTTAAATAAACATTTAAAACATCTTATTTATTTTTTGCAATATCACTTTTATTGTGAAAAGCCTCAGCGTCTGCTTTAATCTTTTATTGATCTCATTTAAATGTCATATGGATTTAAATAGGAACCATATAATCTACTTTTAATACATTTGCATTTTTACAGCTTTGTACAGAGGGGACTGTTTATGTGAGCGGACTGACCTGCTCCAACACAGGAAGTGACACACACACGGGGACCTGACTTCCTGTTGGCTAACAGTTTCCCCCCTGCCTCCAGTCTTTGTGCTAAGCTAGGCTAATGGGACAGAGCGCTCTTCAGTCATATGATCACATGATGATCACATGATCACATGATGACCGCATGATGATCACATGACCACATGATGACCGCATGATGATCGCATGATGATCACATGACCACATGATGACCGCATGATGATCACATGATCACATGACCACATGATGACCGCATGATGACCGCATGATGATCACATGACCACATGATGACCGCATGATGACCGCATGATGATCACATGATGACCGCATGATGACCACATGATGATCGCATGATGATCACATGACCACATGATGACCGCATGATGATCACATGATCACATGACCACATGATGATCACATGATCACATGATGATCACATGATGATCACATTATGACCACATGACGACCGCATGATGATCACATGATGACCGCATGATCACTCTTTAATCAGTTTCACTTTTCTGACAAAATATGATGTTTTCTGACAGCTGTCACCATGACGACAACCTGTCGATTACCCAGAATCCTCTCCTGTTATAACTACACGTTGTAACATCAACAGGAAATGAACACGTTAGATGTTTTCAAAGTAAAGCCTTGATGAATCCCATTGGATCACATGACCATTAACCCTAACCCATTGGATCACATGACCATTAACCCATTGGATCACATGACCATTAACCCTAACCCATTGGATCACATGACCATTAACCCTAACCCATTGGATCACATGACCATTAACCCTAACCCATTGATCACATGACCTCTCTTCCTGTCTCAGTGGAGATATTTCATATAAAGCAGATCTGCAGAGCTCTCGTTTCAATCTCACTTCTCTCAGGTGTTGTTGTCATGGTGACGGCGTGGCGTCTCCATGGCGACTACACTGCGTCTCCATGGCTACGCCCCCTTACGCCCCCCCCGGCTGCGTCTCCATGGCTACGCCCCCCCCCGCCCCCCCTCCAGCAGCAGCACCCTCAGCAGAGCCCTCGCCCCCCCAGCAGCGCCCCCTGCAGGGCGTACTGCGCCGCCAGCGCCCCCACGCCCCGGTAGAACCCGGCCGGACCCTCGCGGCGCCGCACAGCCAGAAGACAGTCAGACACACCGTCGTACTGAGTGTTCACCGGCAGAACCAGAGGCCCGTTCCCCCCCGAGCCGTCAGTGCTGTCGATGATGGTCCTGGTGCCCTGCAGGCTGAGAGAGAGAAGAGGACTCTTTAAACACTCTTTAAAGACCCTTTAAAGACCCTACAGACTGACCCACTGCCTGGTTAACACTCAGTGATGGAGCTGCTCACCTGAGGCGATGCAGGGCCGTCTCCAGGGGGAACAGCAGCACGTCGGCCACCAGCGCTCCGGCGCAGCCCGCCAGCAGCTCAGGGAAGTACGAGTCCAGCAGGTCGGGGGGGTCTCTGTGCCCCCCCCCCCGCTGCCTCCCCCCCCGCTGCTGCAGCCACAGCACCCCCCGCTGCACACAGGAAGTGATGACATAGCGCAGCACGCCGTGCAGCGCTGCCGGCAGCAGCAGCCAGCGCAGAGGCAGCAGGCGCAGAGAGTGAGGCGCCCCCACCCCAAAGAGACGAGTCACTCCTTCACGAAGACAGTCCAGAAGACCTGAGGACGCCTCGTCTCTCACTATCTCACTCTGAGGGGACAGGAAGAGGCGTTACACACTGAGGGGACAGGAAGAGGCGTTACACACTGATGGGACAGGAAGAGGCGTTACACACTGAGGGGACAGGAAGAGACGTTACACACTGAGGGGACAGGAAGAGGCGTTACACACTGATGGGACAGGAAGAGGCGTTACACACTGAGGGGACAGGAAGAGACGTTACACACTGAGGGGACAGGAAGAGACGTTACACACTGAGGGGACAGGAAGAGACGTTACACACTGAGGGGACAGGAAGAGACGTTACACACTGAGGGGACAGGAAGAGACGTTACACACTGAGGGGACAGGAAGAGACGTTACACACTGAGGGGACAGGAAGTCATGTAACACAGGGACAGGAAGTACACATTACTTTTAATATGTAATAATAAAGATCTCACCTGCACGGTCTCGATGAGGCTGGCGCAGTAAAAAGGAAGAGCCACCATTGCTGTCAGCCTGACGCACAGAGAGAGGAGACATCAGGAGACACATCAGGAGACACATCAGGAGGAGACATCAGGAGACACATCAGGAGACACATCAGGAGGAGACATCAGGAGACACATCAGGAGACACATCAGGAGGAGACATCAGGAGACACATCAGGAGGAGACATCAGGAGACACATCAGGAGACACATCAGGAGACACATCAGGAGGAGACATCAGGAGACACATCAGGAGGAGACATCAGGAGGAGACACACAGACATCAGGAGGAGACACATCAGGAGGAGACACAAAGACATCAGGAGGAGACACATCAGGAGGAGACACAAAGACATCAGGAGGAGACACACAGACATCAGGAGGAGACACACAGACATCAGGAGGAGACACATCAGGAGGAGACACACAGACATCAGGAGGAGACACACAGACATCAGGAGACACAGAGACATCAGGAGGAGACACACAGACATCAGGAGGACACATCAGGAGGAGACATCAGGAGGAGACACATCAGGAGGAGACATCAGGAGGAGACACATCAGGAGGAGACATCAGGAGGAGACACAAAGACATCAGGAGGAGACACAAAGACATCAGGAGGAGACACACAGACATCAGGAGGAGACACATCAGGAGGAGACACACCAGGAGGAGACACAAAGACATCAGGAGGAGACACACAGACATCAGGAGGAGACACACAGACATCAGGAGGACACATCAGGAGGAGACATCAGGAGGAGACACATCAGGAGGAGACATCAGGAGGACACATCAGGAGGAGACACACAGACATCAGGAGACAGAGATATCAGGAGGAGACACACAGACATCAGGAGGACACATCAGGAGGAGACATCAGGAGGAGACACATCAGGAGGAGACACATCAGGAGGAGACACATCAGGAGGAGACATCAGGAGGACACATCAGGAGGAGACATCAGGAGGAGACACATCAGGAGGAGACACATCAGGAGGAGACATCAGGAGGAGACACAAAGACATCAGGAGGAGACAAAAAGACATCAGGAGGAGACACACAGACATCAGGAGGAGACACATCAGGAGGAGACACATCAGGAGGAGACACAAAGACATCAGGAGGAGACACACAGACATCAGGAGACACACAGACATCAGGAGACATCAGGAGGAGACACACAGACATCAGGAGACATCAGGAGGAGACACATCAGGAGGAGACACATCAGGAGGAGACACAAAGACATCAGGAGGAGACACACAGACATCAGGAGGAGACACACAGACATCAGGAGGAGACACACAGACATCAGGAGGAGACACACAGACATCAGGAGGAGACATCAGGAGGAGACACACAGACATCAGGAGGAGACACACAGACATCAGGAGGAGACATCAGGAGGAGACATCAGGAGGAGACACAAAGACATCAGGAGGAGACACACAGACATCAGGAGGAGACATCAGGAGGAGACATCAGGAGGAGACACAAAGACATCAGGAGGAGACACACAGACATCAAAAGAGAAACAAGAGGTTTGAATAAAGAGTAGAAGAAGAACTGACCCCTTCAGCAGCAGATGTCCTGCCAGCTGTTTGAGGCTCCACCTGTGAGGAAGCTCCCTGAACACAACACTCACATTACTACAGTCAGACAGGAACATTACTACAGTCAGACAGGAACATTACTACAGTCAGACAGGAACATTACTACAGTCAGACAGGAACATTACTACAGTCATTCAGGAACATTACTACAGTCAGACAGGAACATTACTACAGTCATTCAGGAACATTACTACAGTCATTCAGGAACATTACTACAGTCATTCAGGAACATTACTACAGTCAGACAGGAACATTACTACAGTCAGACAGGAACATTACTACAGACATTCAGGAACATTACTACAGTCATTCAGGAACATTACTACAGTCAGACAGGAACATTACTACAGTCATTCAGGAACATTACTACAGTCATTCAGGAACATTACTACAGTCAGACAGGAACATTACTACAGTCAGACAGGAACATTACTACAGTCAGACAGGAACATTACTACAGACATTCAGGAACATTACTACAGTCATTCAGGAACATTACTACAGTCAGACAGGAACATTACTACAGTCAGACAGGAACATTACTACAGACATTCAGGAACATTACTACAGTCACACAGGAACATTACTACAGTCAGACAGGAACATTACTACAGTCATTCAGGAACATTACTACAGTCACACAGGAACATTACTACAGTCAGACAGGAACATTACTACAGTCATTCAGGAACATTACTACAGTCATTCAGGAACATTACTACAGTCAGACAGGAACATTACTACAGTCAGACAGGAACATTACTACAGTCATTCAGGAACATTACTACAGTCAGACAGGAACATTACTACAGTCATTCAAGAACAATACTACAGTCATTCAGGAACATTACTACAGTCATTCAGGAACAATACTACAGTCAGACAGGAACAATACTACAGTCATTCAGGAACAATACTACAGTCATTCAGGAACATTACTACAGTCAGACAGGAACATTACTACAGTCAGACAGGAACATTACTACAGTCAGACAGGAACATTACTACATTACTACAGTCAGACAGGAACATTACTACAGTCATTCAGGAACATTACTACAGTCAGACAGGAACATTACTACAGTCAGACAGGAACATTACTACAGTCATTCAGGAACATTACTACAGTCATTCAGGAACATTACTACAGTCATTCAGGAACAATACTACAGTCAGACACGAACATTACTACAGTCAGACAGGAACATTACTACAGTCATTCAGGAACATTACTACAGTCATTCAGGAACATTACTACAGTCATTCAGGAACATTACTACAGTCAGACAGGAACATTACTACAGTCATTCAGGAACATTACTACAGTCATTCAGGAACATTACTACAGTCAGACAGGAACATTACTACAGTCATTCAGGAACATTACTACAGTCATTCAGGAACATTACTACAGTCAGACAGGAACATTACTACAGTCATTCAGGAACATTACTACAGTCATTCAGGAACAATACTACAGTCAGACAGGAACATTACTACAGTCAGACAGGAACATTACTACAGTCAGACAGGAACATTACTACAGTCATTCAGGAACATTACTACAGTCAGACAGGAACATTACTACAGTCATTCAGGAACATTACTACAGTCATTCAGGAACATTACTACAGTCATTCAGGAACATTACTACAGTCATTCAGGAACATTACTACAGTCATTCAGGAACAATACTACAGTCAGACAGGAACATTACTACAGTCAGACAGGAACATTACTACAGTCATTCAGGAACATTACTACAGTCAGACAGGAACATTACTACAGTCATTCAGGAACAATACTACAGTCAGACAGGAACATTACTACAGTCAGACAGGAACATTACTACAGTCAGACAGGAACAATACTACAGTCAGACAGGAACATTACTACAGTCAGACAGGAACATTACTACAGTCAGACAGGAACATTACTACAGTCATTCAGGAACATTACTACAGTCAGACAGGAACATTACTACAGTCAGACAGGAACATTACTACAGTCAGACAGGAACATTACTACAGTCATTCAGGAACATTACTACAGTCAGACAGGAACATTACTACAGTCAGACAGGAACAATACTACATTCAGACAGGAACATTACTACAGTCATTCAGGAACATTACTACAGTCATTCAGGAACATTACTACAGTCAGACAGGAACATTACTACAGTCAGACAGGAACAATACTACATTCAGACAGGAACATTACTACAGTCATTCAGGAACATTACTACAGTCATTCAGGAACATTACTACAGTCAGACAGGAACATTACTACAGTCAGACAGGAACATTACTACAGTCAGACAGGAACATTACTACAGTCAGACAGGAACATTACTACAGTCAGACAGGAACATTACTACAGGAATACAACTATTTGGATTACTTCCTCAAATTTAAAAACGTTCAACTTTAAAGAACCGCAGTAACACTGCTGTGGTTACCGTGGTAACGGCGTGAGCTCGCTGATGACGCCCTCCGCTCCGAGTGTGATGCCGTGAACGATGAAGGTGCTGCCCAACCCCTTCCAGAGAGCCTTCAGACCCTGAACACAACATGTCTGCTTTAAAGAGTCCTCTCCTGCTGATGTTCAGGTGTATATCAGTATGTAGTGTCTCTACTTTAAAGAGTCCTCTCCCTTCTGATGTTCAGGTGTATATCAGTATGTAGTGTCTCTACTTTAAAGAGTCCTCTCCTGCTGATGTGCAGGTGTATATCAGTATGTAGTGTCTCTACTTTAAAGAGTCCTCTCCTGCTGATGTTCAGGTGTATATCAGTATGTTATGTCTCTACTTCAAAGAGTCCTCTCCTGCTGATGTTCAGGTGTATATCAGTATGTAGTGTCTCTACTTTAAAGAGTCCTCTCCTGCTGATGTTCAGGTGTATATCAGTATGTAGTGTCTCTACTTTAAAGAGTCCTCTCCTGCTGATGTTCCGGTGTATAAAAGTATGTAGTGTCTCTACTTTAAAGAGTCCTCTCCTGCTGATGTTCAGGTGTATATCAGTATGTAGTGTCTCTACTTTAAAGAGTCCTCTCCTGCTGATGTTCAGGTGTATATCAGTATGTAGTGTATCTACTTTAAAGAGTCCTCTCCTGCTGATGTTCAGGTGTATATCAGTATGTAGTGTCTCTACTTTAAAGAGTCCTCTACTGCTGATGTTCAGGTGTATATCAGTATGTAGTGTCTCTACTTTAAAGATCCTCTCCTGCTGATGTTCAGGTGTATATCAGTATGTAGTGTCTCTACTTTAAAGAGTCCTCTCCTGCTGATGTTCAGGTGTATATCAGTATGTAGTGTCTCTACTTTAAAGAGTCCTCTCCTGCTGATGTTCAGGTGTATATCAGTATGTAGTGTCTCTACTTTAAAGAGTCCTCTCCTGCTGATGTTCAGGTGTATATCAGTATGTAGTGTCTCTACTTTAAAGAGTCCTCTCCTGCTGATGTTCAGGTGTATATCAGTATGTAGTGTCTCTACTTTAAAGAGTCCTCTCCTGCTGATGTTCAGGTGTATATCAGTATGTAGTTCTCTACTTTAAAGAGTCCTCTCCTGCTGATGTTCAGGTGTATATCAGTTTGTAGTGTCTCTACTTTAAAGAGTCCTCTCCTGCTGATGTTCAGGTGTATATCAGTATGTAGTGTCTCTACTTTAAAGAGTCCTCTCCTGCTGATGTTCAGGTGTATATCAGTATGTAGTGTCTCTACTTTAAAGAGTCCTCACCTGGGCCTTAGTAATGGAGTACATGACGGCGACGGCGCTGAATGGGCTCAGGTGGTAACAGCGGGCGTGGTAGTTCACCTGAGAGCAGCAGCCAATCAGAGAGCAGGATTAATAACTACTAAATATGTTATGACAACATCCAAATCAAAGGCATGAAACTTCAGATTGTGTTTAAAGAGTTCCGGGGGTACCTGGCACTGCCTCCTGAAGACGATGCAGGGGTGAGCGAGCACGTTCTCTGTGAACAGGCTGAACACAGCGCTTTATTTACATCTCTAATGTCAACAAAATATTAATACTTTATTTTACAATTAATAAGAATTTATTTCCAACCTGACGAGTCCGATTCCAAATCCTGCGAATCGACTGAGCTGCTCTGCAACAACAACAACAACACACCAGCATTAATAAACAACAACAATACATCAGCATTAATAGATAATAATACTGATGCATACAAGCTAACCGCTTCATGCTATCAGGTACATGCTATCAGGTACATGCTAACAGCTACAGGCTAAAAGCTTCATGCTAACAGCTACAGGCTAACAGCTACAGGCTAACAGCTACATGCTAAAAGCTTCATGCTAACAGCTACATGCTAACAGCTACATGCTAACAGCTACAGGCTAACAACTACATGCTAAAATGTGAAGGATGTGAAGGATCCTGTGGAGCTAACGAGGCTAGCTGTCAGTTAGCATGCTCAAAGCGACATTCAGATTCATTTAATTTCCTTTTCATAAATAATAAATCAGTTTCGTTGAATTGTTGTGTAGTTAGCATCTCGTGTGTTTGTTTTGATCTGATCTCGGTCTGTTTACATGTTGACTCTCTCCATCCTACTTCAGCTTATTTATTATAACATGTGTATTTACCTCCTGCAGTACTTTACAGGAATCTCTGTTGTATCTTAGTTATATTTATCTTATATATTCATGTAGCCCTGTTTTATATTATAGTTGTTTATCTGTAGCCCAGAGGAGGACCCTCAGGTGTTCCTCTCTCAGAGGGTCCTCCTCCCCAGTGAGCAGCGACCCACCTGCAGGCACCTGGCCGGGCTGCGGGGCCTCCCAGCCGCTCTCTCCCCGGTCCTCTCCCCTTTCTCCCCGGTCCTCTCCTCTCTCTCCCCGGTCCTCTCCCCGCTCAGAGGGCTCCTCTCCCCGGCCAGGTGCAGGTTCCTGCTCCCCGGGATGTCTGGAGGCTCTGTGACCCGGGGTCCCAGCAGGGGGTCCCCCCGGTACCCGAGCCCTCTCCTCGGTACCCGAGCCCGTCGAAGCTGTCCGGCCTCCGGAGAAACCTGATCGATCCATCGGAGGGTCTTAAAGATATTATCCGGCGATTTGACCCGAAAAACAACACCGACTGTCACCGGAAATCTTGTCTTTCTCTTCCGGAGGAGCGGCGGTGACCCGGCTCTCTACCGCCTCTCTACCGCCTCCCTACCGCTCTCTACCGCCTCTCTACCGCCTCCCTACCGCTCTCTACCGCCTCTCTACAGCTCTCTACCGCCTCTCTACCGCCTCCCTACCGCTCTCTACCGCCTCTCTACAGCTCTCTACCGCCTCTCTACCGCCTCCCTACCGCTCTCTACCGCCTCCCTACCGCTCTCTACCGGCGCCTCCCACATGTCATCCTCACTGTTTACAATAAACCAAACATGACCTTAAAGGTGGGGCACGTGATTCCCTTCAGAAGCACTTGTTGAATGCTCTCAACATCCCATAGCAATGAATACATTAAACATTTCCTCTGTGGAAGCCGTGACGCTGTAGAAAGCACGACCAATCACCTGAGCCGGCCCGGGTCAGGTGATTGGATGGCCTACCTGCCTGTCAGCCTTCCATCTTGTGCACAAACTTATCGCGTGCCCTCATTGCGCGTGCCCTCATTGCGCGTGCCCGGGCAGCAGTACTTCAGTCAGTCGCCAGGCAGCAACAGCTAGTGGACACTTTCGCCATGGCAGAGTTAGGGTCAACATCGTCTATCGGTCGCAAAAGAAAGACTGTAATGGAGTTAATTAAGAAGAAGAAGAAAGGGGACACTAGGAGAAGTCAAACCAGAGTCAATATCGGAGTTGCTTTTCAACGATGGCGACTAGTGATGGAACACAACAAGCTGAAATCGGACGCCATGGTCGCCCTTTTTCTCTTGGACAGGTCATTAACTGTTTTGTCTGGTTTCCCATTTCCCTGAACTATATCGCCAACCTAAGTTTTAGCTGCTCATTTGTAAAACACTTTAAATTGCCAACGAGTATGAATTGTGCTATTTTAACACACTGAACATGTAAGTAGCAGCTAGTGTGTGCATGTATATATCACGTGTGGTGATGTAGGTCTTCTGTGCCTTTCTGTGCCTTTCTGTAGTTACGAGAGAGATGTGTCGGGTCCCACACAGGCTGTGAAAGCTGGAGGGCCGAGACCCCCACCCCCCGCCGTCTCCACCAGTTTGTCGGAGGAGCTTTCTGGAGAGAGAGGCATCTGCAGGCAGTGGCAGGTACTCCCGGCCTCTGATGCCACCACTTACCGTGTCTGCAAAGAGCTAGTTGATGTCCAGCCTTACAAACTGTTCGCCAGTTCCCAAAAACAATAAAAGGGTTGGATAAAAAACATGAATTGTGTCTCGCTTTTTTACTAGACTGTCATGATTGTCTAAAGCAGGGGGTCAACTCAAATACACAGTGGGCCAAAATTAAAAAATGGGTACTAGTCGAGGGCCGGACTGGTTCAATGTTTATTTCAGAACTTATTTAAATTAACTTATTGCACATATTAAACCTGGAACTAACAAAGCTTAAACTATTGCCTATAAAAACAACATTAAACATGAAATAATCAGTTGCATTCATTTCTCATGGCTCTATCTGCAGACTCATTTCCTATGGCTCTATCTGCAGACTCATTCCTCATGGCTCTATCTGCAGACTCATTCCTCATGGCTCTATCTGCAGACTCATTCCTCATGGCTCTATCTGCAGACTCATTTCCTATGGCTCTATCTGCAGACTCATTCCTCATGGCTCTATCTGCAGACTCATTCCTCATGGCTCTATCTGCAGACTCATTTCCTATGGCTCTATCTGCAGACTCATTCCTCATGGCTCTATCTGCAGACTCATTCCTCATGGCTCTATCTGCAGACTCATTCCTCATGGCTCTATCTGCAGACTCATTCCTCTATTATCTATTATTGTATTTCCTCTTGAACTGGTTAATGTCTGCACATGGCTTTAGCTCCACGTTCACACTGTTCCATAGCCTCACTCCACAGGTTAGGGTTAATGTCTGCACATGGCTTTAGCTCCACGTTCACACTGTTCCATAGCCTCACTCCACAGGTTAGGGTTAATGTCTGCACATGGCTTTAGCTCCACGTTCACACTGTTCCATAGCCTCACTCCACAGGTTAGGGTTAATGTCTCCACATGGCTTTAGCTCCACGTTCACACTGTTCCATAGCCTCACTCCACAGGTTAGGGTTAATGTCTCCACATGGCTTTAGCTCCACGTTCACACTGTTCCATAGCTCACTCCACAGGTTAGGGTTAATGTCTCCATGGCTTTAGCTCCACGTTCACACTGTTCCATAGCTCACTCCACAGGTTAGGGTTAATGTCTCACATGGCTTTAGCTCCACATTCACACTGTTCCATAGTCTCACTCCACAGGTTAGGGTTAATGTCTGCACATGGCTTTAGCTCCACGTTCACACTGTTCCATAGCCTCACTCCACAGGCTGAGATACAAAATGTTCTTCTGGTTGTACGGACCCTATGAATTGAAATTGTCTCCTTGAACTATATCCCCCCACTCGTTGAGTGAATACGTTTTGGATGTTTCCTGGTGAAACGTTATGATTTGCCTTAAGCATGATTTGTGCCGTTTGGAGTTCTACCAGGTCTGTGCATTTTAACGGCTTTGACTGCAGGAATAATGCGTTCGTGTGATCAAGGCATTTGGCGTTGTGAATGATTCGTATGGCTTGTTTTCGTAGCATAGATACTGCATGTATTGAACTCTTGTAGTTATTGCCCCAGATCGCGGTCAGTCAGTCAGTCAGTCAGTCAGTCAGTCAGTCAGTCAGATACAGTCAGTCAGTCAGTCAGTCAGTCAGTCAGTCAGATACGGTCAGTCAGTCAGTCAGTCAGATACGGTCAGTCAGTCAGATACGGTCAGTCAGTCAGATACGGTCAGTCAGTCAGTCAGTCAGATACGGGCAGTCAGTCAGTCAGTCAGTCAGTCAGATACGGGCAGTCAGTCAGTCAGTCAGATACGGTCAGTCAGTCAGTCAGATACGGGCAGTCAGTCAGTCAGATACGGTCAGTCAGTCAGATACGGTCAGTCAGTCAGTCAGTCAGTCAGTCAGATACGGGCAGTCAGTCAGTCAGTCAGTCAGATACGGGCAGTCAGTCAGTCAGTCAGATACGGTCAGTCAGTCAGTCAGTCAGTCAGTCAGATACGGGCAGTCAGTCAGTCAGTCAGATACGGGCAGTCAGTCAGTCAGTCAGATACGGCAGTCAGTCAGTCAGTCAGATACGGGCAGTCAGTCAGTCAGTCAGATACGGGCAGTCAGTCAGTCAGTCAGATACGGGCAGTCAGTCAGATACGGGCAGTCAGTCAGTCAGTCAGATACGGGCAGACAGTCAGTCAGATACAGTCAGTCAGTCAGTCAGTCAGATACGGTCAGTCAGTCAGTCAGATACGGTCAGTCAGTCAGATACGGTCAGTCAGTCAGATACGGTCAGTCAGTCAGTCAGTCAGTCAGATACGGTCAGTCAGTCAGTCAGATACGGTCAGTCAGTCAGATACGGTCAGTCAGTCAGATACGGTCAGTCAGTCAGTCAGTCAGTCAGTCAGATACGGGCAGTCAGTCAGTCAGTCAGTCAGATACGGGCAGTCAGTCAGTCAGTCAGATACGGGCAGTCAGTCAGTCAGTCAGATACGGGCAGTCAGTCAGTCAGTCAGATACGGGCAGTCAGTCAGATACGGGCAGTCAGTCAGTCAGTCAGATACGGGCAGTCAGTCAGTCAGATACGGGCAGTCAGTCAGTCAGTCAGATACGGGCAGTCAGTCAGTCAGTCAGATACGGGCAGTCAGTCAGTCAGTCAGATACGGGCAGTCAGTCAGATACGGGCAGTCAGTCAGTCAGTCAGATACGGGCAGTCAGTCAGTCAGTCAGATACAGTCAGTCAGTCAGTCAGTCAGATACAGTCAGTCAGTCAGATACAGTCAGTCAGTCAGTCAGATACGGGCAGTCAGTCAGTCAGTCAGATACGGTCAGTCAGTCAGTCAGTCAGATACGGGCAGTCAGTCAGTCAGTCAGATACGGGCAGTCAGTCAGATACGGGCAGTCAGTCAGTCAGTCAGATACGGGCAGTCAGTCAGTCAGTCAGATACGGGCAGTCAGTCAGTCAGTCAGATACGGTCAGTCAGTCAGTCAGTCAGTCAGTCAGATACGGGCAGTCAGTCAGTCAGTCAGATACGGGCAGTCAGTCAGTCAGTCAGATACGGGCAGACCAGTGAACAGCAGAGAATGAGAAGTGATTTCTGATCTAGAACCGGTTTCACTTTGTTTAGTCTGGAAATGCTTCTTGACAGCTTTGACTGTACATGTTTTATGTGTAATTTCCAACTTATTGTGTCATCTATTCTCCAAGACATTTCATTTCATGGACTCTTTGTTCTATGTTCTCCACCAGCTGTTCTATGTCCTCCACCAGCTGTTCTATGTTCTCCACCAGCTGTTCCATGTTCTCCACCAGCTGTTCTATGTCCTCCACCAGCTGTTCTATGTCCTCCACCAGCTGTTCTGTGTTCTCCACCAGCTGTTCTGTGTTCTCCACCAGCTGTTCCATGTTCTCCACCAGCTGTTCTATGTCCTCCACCAGCTGTTCTATGTTCTCCACCAGCTGTTCCATGTTCTCCACCAGCTGTTCTATGTCCTCCACCAGCTGTTCTATGTCCTCCACCAGCTGTTCTATGTTCTCCACCAGCTGTTCTGTGTTCTCCACCAGCTGTTCCATGTTCTCCACCAGCTGTTCTATGTCCTCCACCAGCTGTTCTATGTTCTCCACCAGCTGTTCTATGTTCTCCACCAGCTGTTCTATGTTCTCCACCAGCTGTTCTATGTTCTCCACCAGCTGTTCTATGTTCTCCACCAGCTGTTCTATGCTCTCCACCAGCTGTTCTATGTCCTCCACCAGCTGTTCTATGTCCTCCACCAGCTGTTCTATGTTCTCCACCAGCTGTTCCATGTTCTCCACCAGCTGTTCTATGTCCTCCACCAGCTGTTCTATGTCCTCCACCAGCTGTCTATGTTCTCCACCAGCTGTTCTGTGTTCTCCACCAGCTGTTCCATGTTCTCCACCACTGTTCTATGTCCTCCACCAGCTGTTCTATGTTTCCACCAGCTGTTCCATGTTCTCCACCAGCTGTTCTATGTCCTCCACCAGCTGTTCTATGTCCTCCACCAGCTGTTCTATGTTCTCCACCAGCTGTTCCATGTTCTCCACCAGCTGTTCTATGTCCTCCACCAGCTGTTCTATGTCCTCCACCAGCTGTTCTATGTTCTCCACCAGCTGTTTCTGTGTTCTCCACCAGCTGTTCCATGTTCTCCACCAGCTGTTCTATGTCCTCCACCAGCTGTTCTATGTTCTCCACCAGCTGTTCCATGTTCTCCACCAGCTGTTCTATGTCCTCCACCAGCTGTTCTATGTCCTCCACCAGCTGTTCTATGTTCTCCACCAGCTGTTCTGTGTTCTCCACCAGCTGTTCCATGTTCTCCACCAGCTGTTCTATGTCCTCCACCAGCTGTTCTATGTTCTCCACCAGCTGTTCTATGTTCTCCACCAGCTGTTCTATGTTCTCCACCAGCTGTTCTATGTTCTCCACCAGCTGTTCTATGTTCTCCACCAGCTGTTCTATGCTCTCCACCAGCTGTTCTATGTCCTCCACCAGCTGTTCTATGTCCTCCACCAGCTGTTCTATGTTCTCCACCAGCTGTTCCATGTTCTCCACCAGCTGTTCTATGTCCTCCACCAGCTGTTCTATGTCCTCCACCAGCTGTTCTGTGTTCTCCACCAGCTGTTCTGTGTTCTCCACCAGCTGTTCCATGTTCTCCACCAGCTGTTCTATGTCCTCCACCAGCTGTTCTATGTTCTCCACCAGCTGTTCCATGTTCTCCACCAGCTGTTCTATGTCCTCCACCAGCTGTTCTATGTCCTCCACCAGCTGTTCTATGTTCTCCACCAGCTGTTCTGTGTTCTCCCCAGCTGTTCCATGTTCTCCACCAGCTGTTTCTATGTCCTCCACCAGCTGTTCTATTTCTCCACCAGCTGTTCTATGTTCTCCACCAGCTGTTCTATGTTCTCCACCAGCTGTTCTATGTTCTCCACCAGCTGTTCTATGTTCTCCACCAGCTGTTCTATGTTCTCCACCAGCTGTTCTATGTTCTCCACCAGCTGTTCTATGTCCTCCACCAGCTGTTCTATGTTCTCCACCAGCTGTTCTATGTTCTCCACCAGCTGTTCCATGTTTCCACCAGCTGTTCCATGTTCTCCACCAGCTGTTCCATGTTCTCCACCAGCTGTTCTATGTTCTCCACCAGCTGTTCCATGTTCTCCACCAGCTGTTCTATGTTCCCACCAGCTGTTCCATGTTCTCCACCAGCTTGTTCTATGTCCTCCACCAGCTGTTCTATGTCCTCCACCAGCTGTTCTATGTTCTCCACCAGCTGTTCTGTGTTCTCCACCAGCTGTTCCATGTTCTCCACCGCTGTTCTATGTCCTCCACCAGCTGTTCTATGTTCTCCACCAGCTGTTCTATGTTCTCCACCAGCTGTTTTATGTTCTCCACCAGCTGTTCTATGTTCTCCACCAGCTGTTCTATGTTCTCCACCAGCTGTTCTATGTTCTCCCCGCTGTT
>CM062282.1:851238-903481 GCA_031216635.1 Dissostichus eleginoides | reverse complement strand
TCAGACAGGAAACCTGACAGGAGTGGAAAAGAGGTGTTACTTGATAAGCGGTTGTACCTGCTGTCCTCAGACAGTTTGGTCAGCATGTTGTTGAGGATGTGTTTCGTCTGGTCGTGATAATAATTATCAAACGTCTTCAGCCAGCCTGAAACACGGGCAGGTGTAAACAGGTGAGACGGAGCGTGGACAGGAAGCAGCAGTGATGGCACAAAATCACATTAAATCGTTAGCGTTAAGTCGTTAGCGTTACGTCGTTAGCGTTAAGTCGTTAGCGTTAAGTCGTTAGCGTTAAGTCGTTAGCGTTACGTCGTTAGCGTTAAGTCGTTAGCGTTAAGTCGTTAGCGTTAAGTCGTTAGCGTTAACTCGTTAGCGTTACGTCGTTAGCGTTACGTCGTTAGCGTTAAGTCGTTAGCGTTAAGTCATTAGCGTTACCTCGTGAAATGGCGTTTTGAGAGTTACTTCGTTAGCGTTACGTCGTTAGCGTTACGTCGTTAGCGTTAAGTCGTTAGCGTTACGTCGTTAGCGTTAAGTCGTTAGCGTTAAGTCGTTAGCGTTACGTCGTTAGCGTTAAGTCGTTAGCGTTAAGTCGTTAGCGTTACTTCGTTAGCGTTACGTCGTTAGCGTTAAGTCGTTAGCGTTAAGTCGTTAGCGTTAAGTCATTAGCGTTACGTCGTGAAATGGCGTTTTGAGAGTTACTTCGTTAGCGTTACGTTGTTAACGTTACGTTATTATTGTTACGTTGTTATGGTTACCGGGGTCGTTGTGAGAGTGCGGCACCAGGATCACCTCCAGCGGCGTCTCGTCCCACTCGTCTCCTTGGTAACGGATATCAAAGCCTTGTTTCCAGACGCCGCCGGGAGGGTTATCGAACGGGAGCCGATCGTAAACATCCAGCAGCTGACGGGAACACACACTTTAATACACACTGTCACACACACACACTGTCACACACACACACACACTTTATACACACTGTCACACACACACTTTATACACACTGTCACACACACACTTAATACACACTGTCACACACACACTTAATACACACTGTCACACACACACTTAATACAAACACACACACACTGTCACACACACACACACTGTCACATACACACACACACTGTCACACACACTGTCACACACGCTGTCACACACACACTGTCACACACACTGTCACACACACTGTCACACACACAGTCAAATACACTGTCACACACACACTGTCACACACACTGTCACACACACTTCACACACACTTCACACACACTTTACACATATCCAGAAATGATGTAATAAATAAAGAAAATTCAGCAGAAAGTAAAAAACGATAAACCAGATTTTACAACAAAACATCTGTTAGCATCTGCTAAGCTAACCTGCACTTCGTCGGCTCCGCCCTTCGTCTCGTCAGCCAATCGACAGCCAGGCAGCGGGTCAGCTGGGCTGTGGGCGGAGCTTACATTGGCTCCTCCTCTATTGTCCCCTTTAGGGTGTAGCAGAGAGTCTCGTAGCGTAGCAACCAGACGGTTGTTGTCGCTAAGGAGACGCTCCAACCTGTCAATCTTCTGAGCGAGGCGGGACAAATCCTGCAGACAGGAAGTGATGTCATCGGAAAACTTATAAAAACTAAAAACTCCAGAAACCAAAAAGTAATGGAAGTAAAAGTAAAGTGTTATTATAGAATAACGGGGAGGAAGGGTAAACATGAATATTGTTCTCCGGTAACCGAGGGACTCGTTTCATAGCAACTGTTGCTAACGCTTAGCAGCAGCGTAGCATAGTCTCTGCACTCGTTGTTATTGTAAGCATTTCTATGTATGTCTTGTTTACGGGGGGGGGGGCTCACCTGGTCCCCCTGTCCTGCAGGTGCTTCCTGCTGAGGCTCCGCCCCCTGCTCCAGCATGCGATGCAGTGACATCACAGCGGCGATGAAGACTCCGCCCACAAAGAGCGCGAGCAGCCGCTTCCTCTTCATCTGGAAACACGGTGATATTAATATACGCTAAGACGTCTAGAGGTTCTCAGCCGGCTCGAGACCCTTTCCTTTGGAACCCGCCGTTTCCTTTGGAACCCGCCGTTTCCTTTGGAACCCGCCGTTTCCTTTGGAACCACTCGAATCTATTCAACAAAACATGTGCTGTAATAAATACGCTTTCAGCGGACAAGACGAAAGTGAAGTACGGTGCTCCCTCACATCCTTCACATCCCTCTCATCCTTCACATCCTTCACATCCCTCTCATCCCTTCACATCCTTCACATCCTTCACATTCCTCTCATCCTTCACATCCTTCACATCCCTCTCATCCCTTCACATCCTTCACATCCCTCTCATCCCTTCACATCCTCACATCCCTCTCATCCTTCACATCCCTCTCATCCTCACATCCTTCACATCCCTCTCATCCCTCTCATCCCTCTCATCCTTCACATCCCTCTCATCCCTCTCATCCCTCTCATCCCTCTCATCCCTCACATCCCTCTCATCCCTCTCATCCCTCACATCCCTCACATTCCTCTCATCCCTCACATCCCTCACATCCCTCACATTCCTCTCATCCCTCTCATCCCTCACATCCTTCACATCCCTTCACATCCTTCACATCCCTCTCATCCCTCTCATCCCTCACATTCCTCTCATCCCTCACATCCCTCTCATCCCTCTCATTCCTCTCATCCCTCTCATCCCTCACATCCCTCTCATCCCTCTCATCCTTCACATCCCTCTCATCCCTCTCATCCCTCTCATCCCTCACATCCCTCTCATCCCTCTCATCCCTCACATCCCTCTCATCCCTTCACATCCTCACATCCCTCTCATCCTTCACATCCCTCTCATCCTCACATCCTTCACATCCCTCTCATCCCTCTCATCCCTCTCATCCTTCACATCCCTCTCATCCCTCTCATCCCTCTCATCCTTCACATCCCTCTCATCCCTCACATCCCTCTCATCCCTCTCATCCCTCACATCCCTCTCATCCCTCACATCCTCTCATCCCTCTCATCCCTCACATCCTCTCATCCCTCTCATCCCTCTCATCCCTCACATCCTTCACATCCCTTCACATCCTTCACATCCCTCTCATTCCTCTCATCCCTCTCATCCCTCTCATCCCTCACATTCCTCTCATCCCTCTCATCCCTCTCATCCCTCACATCCCTCTCATCCCTCTCATCCCTCTCATCCCTCACATCCCTCTCATCCCTCACATCCCTCTCATCCTCTCATCCCTCTCATCCCTCTCATCCCTCACATCCCTCTCATCCCTCTCATCCCTCACATCCCTCTCATCCCTCTCATTCCTCTCATTCCTCTCATCCCTCTCATCCCTCTCATCCCTCACATCCCTCTCATCCCTCTCATTCCTCTCATTCCTCTCATCCTTCACATCCCTCTCATCCCTCTCATCCCTCACATCCCTCTCATCCCTCTCATCCCTCTCATCCCTCTCATCCCTCTCATTCCTCACAGAACTAAAGTATGCTTTAAATAAGGTTTCATGAGATGATGGAATCAAAGATGAACTGAATCACATCAAAAGGCCCACATGCTGAGAACCCAACCCCAGCAGGGGGTCTGGGGGGATTCTCCCCAGCAGGGGGTCTGGAGGGATTCTCCCCAGAAGGGGGTCTGGAGGGATTCTCCCCAGCAGGGGGTCTGGGGGGATTCTCCCCAGCAGGGGGTCTGGAGGGATTCTCCCCAGCAGGGGGTCTGGAGGGATTCTCCCCAGCAGGGGGTCTGGGGACAGATTTAGAAATACTAACATATAAACTACGCATTCTGGTACACTCTGAGAAGAGAATAAATACATCTGTTACTACCCGACAGATTGGTAATATGTGATGCCATAGTTTGTGTTTCACTCTGACAGCTTGCTGCTCCTCACAGAGAGCAGAGCAAAGAGGAGAGAGTCTGTGTGAATCACTTAGTGGGTAAGGGTAGATAGCCCCCATTGTTCTGTGACCTGTCAGTCATCAGACCGGGGGTCAGATCTCATCACGTGTTCATTTGTATCTGAAGTCGTACCCATGGATGCATAAAGAAGTTCTACCGCTAAGTTATTCTCCGTGGGGACTTCCGGCAACCATCTTGATTCTGATTGGCCAGAAGACTCGAGAAAACATCAGCAAAGATGTTTTATTGAGAAGATGATCACTACGTGACAGAAAAACCGTTGATGGTCTCCGGTACTTCCAGTCCGCGACCCGCTCCAAACGGGTCCGCGACCCGCTCCAAACGGGTCCGCGACCCGCTCCAAACGGGTCCGCGACCCGCTCCAAACGGGTCCGCGACCCGCTCCAAACGGGTCCGCGACCCGCTCCAAACGGGTCCCCGACCCGCTCCAAACGGGTCCGCGACCCGCTCCAAACGGGTCCCCGACCCGCTCCAAACGGGTCCCCGACCCGCTCCAAACGGGTCCGCGACCCGCTCCAAACGGGTCCGCGGCCCGCTCCAAACGGGTCCGCGACCCGCTCCAAACGGGTCCGCGACCCGCCAGTTGAGAACCACTGATCTAAATACATGTTTTTAATAACATTTGAATATTTAAAGCATTAAAAAAAAACATTACAAATATTATAATCTTTACGAAACATAAAATGTTAATAATTTCAAAATCAAGAAATGAATCTGATTCTTCTTCATTTAAAGAGTTTAATAACATCATGTTCACTTCCGGTGTTTATCTCAGGTGTTTAATTATCTCAGGTGTTCACCTCAGGTGTTTAATTATCTCAGGTGTTCATCTCAGGTGTTCACCTCAGGTGTTTAATTATCTCAGGTGTTCATCTCAGGTGTTCATCTCAGGTGTTTAATTATCTCAGGTGTTCATCTCAGGTGTTTAATTATCTCAGGTGTTCATCTCAGGTGTTTTTCTCAGGTGTTCATCTCAGGTGTTCATCTCAGGTGTTTATCTCAGGTGTTCATCTCAGGTGTTTAATTATCTCAGGTGTTCATCTCAGGTGTTTTTCTCAGGTGTTCATCTCAGGTGTTTATCTCAGGTGTTTAATTATCTCAGGTGTTCATCTCAGGTGTTCATCTCAGGTGTTTTTCTCAGGTGTTTATCTCAGGTGTTCATCTCAGGTGTTCACCTCAGGTGTTTATCTCAGGTGTTCATCTCAGGTGTTCACCTCAGGTGTTTATCTCAGGTGTTCACCTCAGGTGTTTATCTCAGGTGTTTAATTATCTCAGGTGTTCACCTCAGGTGTTTAATTATCTCAGGTGTTCACCTCAGGTGTTTAATTATCTCAGGTGTTCATCTCAGGTGTTCATCTCAGGTGTTTATCTCAGGTGTTTATCTCAGTTGTTTATCTCAGGTGTTCATCTCAGGTGTTCATCTCAGGTGTTTAATTATCTCAGGTGTTTGTTCATCTCAGGTGTTTAATTATCTCAGGTGTTTAATTATCTCAGGTGTTCATCTCAGGTGTTTATCTCAGGTGTTTAATTATCTCAGGTGTTCATCTCAGGTGTTCATCTCAGGTGTTTAATTATCTCAGGTGTTCATCTCAGGTGTTCATCTCAGGTGTTTAATTATCTCAGGTGTTCATCTCAGGTGTTCTCAGGTGTTCATCTCAGGTGTTTAATTATCTCAGGTGTTCATCTCAGGTGTTTAATTATCTCAGGTGTTTAATTATCTCAGGTGTTCATCTCAGGTGTTTAATTATCTCAGGTGTTTAATTATCTCAGGTGTTTAATTATCTCAGGTGTTCATCTCAGGTGTTATATTGAGTCAGTGAGATCTCACTTTAAATAATGAACTGTGACGTCACAGTTGTGTGACGTGTCTCAGCTCCTTTAATCATTCTTTAATAAAAGCCGTTTCTAATCCAATAAACGGCTTTTATTCCTGAACATGTTGAATAATAAATAAAGAGGATTAAAGTCTTCTGTAATTAGAGCCAGAAGCTGCGCGCGCAGCTCAAACGGGCTTAGAGATAATATCTAAACTTCATATTAAAATTCAAACTTGCCTCACTGCACTTCCGCGTTGCTGCTGCAGAGTGTCGCGTGCTGTTCGTCCCGCGCGATGACGCAGATTCCCGCGGGAAGAAACTCAAATAAAAAAAGTTCTTAATTATTAAAGTTAATATAATTAAAAACGTTGAAGTCTGTCGGAGCGTTTGTGCACGAGCTCTGCTGTTTGTTTTGCTTCCGGTTTGGGTCAGCTGACTCAGCGCTGCCGACACTTCCGGCCAGGAAATGACGTCATTTAGGAGGAGGTCCTTAAATCCCATTAAATGTAGTTTAAAAAGTACTATATAAATATATTATTATATAAATATAATTATATATTTATATATAAATATAATAATATATTTATATATTAATATTAACATATTAACATATTAATGTTTATTTCTGCTGCTTTTTGTAATAAATGCAGAATATTTTATATTCTTTATGATATGTGTGTTTTCTACTGTAGATATATAAATATATATTTGCTGTTTATTTTATTGTTCAAACTTTATTCCACCTCCTAAATGCTGTAACAGATCAATAAATAATATCTACTTAAAGGTCCCATGACATCACATTTAGCTGACGCTACTGACTGATCAGGAGAAATGACTCATGGCCATTTCTCCTGATCATAGTTCCATTGTTGAGGTCTACTAGAACAGATTCACATCGTTCAATGTTCCAAACTCACATTGGTTTCTCACAGCATCTCCGTATAGTCTGTGTATTCACTCTCTGTCCTAACGGCTGGTTGGAGCTCCTGCCCCCCCCTCCCTGTGAGCCCACTGTGCTCTGATTGGTCAGCTCGCCCACTCTGTTCTGATGAGTCCACCACCGTTACAGCGGAACATCAGTGATTATGTTTTACAATGGCGTTAATTAGCAACCAGGAAATGACAAACAGATGGGAATGCTGCGTGGGGTCTGGGTGCCGTGTTGGGGGGACGTTGGGGGGCTCGCTGCTCCGCCCTGTGAGGCTCGAGGAGCGGACAGTGGGAGCTGGATTACTGGGGTCGTTTCCTGGTTGCTGCGTGGGGTCTGCGAGACACCGCGGAACTCAGCCTGAGCACACACACGCCCTCACAGCCTGAGCACACACACACACACTCACAGCCTGAGCACACACACACACACTCACAGCCTGAGCACACACACACCCTCACAGCCTGAGCACACACACACTCACAGCCAGAGAAAAGATAAGGCTGAGTGTTTCTCCGCGATCCCAACTCGTCTATTACCAACGTTCAGGGAGCTCGATGCAAGTCAATGGGACTCCCCGATAGTTGGAAATCGACTCTAAAGGTCCCCCCACTGCGTTTGATAGTGACGCCAAGGGATCCTGGTGTGTGTGAGGAGCTCCACGGATTGGTCCATTTGGTCGTTACGTCACTTGGAAAAAGAAGAACTCCAACGAGGCGTTCAGGGACAGCAGAGACAGGTCTTCTCTGTTAGAGTTTTACTCCCTACAGGGTGCACTTTGAGGGTTTGAGACTCTGCAGACCGGTTACATGCAGGAGCTTCAGAACACAAGGGGACGGGTCAGAACCAGAAGAGCATGACATGGACCTTTGAACTTTAGTTAAAGTATTAAAATATAATCAGTTAATGCTTTAAAGTATAAAGTAGGACAAAATTACGATAAATTAAAATATAAATGACTTTTTAGATATTTTTTGTCAAATCAGAAGTTTTTCCTCAAAACAAATATTTAGCTTTTATTGTTGTTGAATAATTCTGCTTCCTGTCAGAGGGGCAACTCGTTAACACACGTTTGATATCATTTATATTAAATATAGTGGAGAATAAACGCCTGAGTTTCCCCTCGGAGAGAAATGAGTCTCATCTCAAAGCATCACGTGGTCTAACGTACCTTAACCTGCACTGAAGTACTGAAGTACCTGCACTTTACACCGCTGCTTAAAGTCATTCAGTGGAAGTGTTTTCATTAAACTTCAGTTAAAGTAATTAATAATACACATTACATCACTGCGCCACAGGGACACAACGACATGCTGACTGCAGTGGGGTTTGAACCTGAGCTCCAGGCCACTGCGCCACAGGGACAAAACGACATGCTGACAGCAGTGGGGTTTGAACCTGAGCTCCAGTCCACTGCGCCACAGGGACATGCTGACTGCAGTGGGGTTTGAACCTGCGCTCCAGGCCACTGCGCCACAGGGACATGCTGACTGCAGTGGGGTTTGAACCTGCGCTCCAGGCCACTGCGCCACACGCCTCCCGGCATAAATGACAGGAACATCTCAGAACAGGAAATAAGAACAACAAACAGACGGAGAATCAACTCATTTTATTAAAATACAGATCTGTGTGTTAGTGCATCTCCGTGTGTGTGTGTGTGTGTGTGTGTGTGTGTGTGTGTGTGTGTGTGTGTGTGTGAGTCTATCACAGCAGTGCACTCTTGGCGTACGACAGCAAACACATTGATTGGTCGAAAGACGTCCGTAGCTCCGCCCACCCAGCCTCCAGCCTATTGGAGAGCCCCAGTAACGCTGCCATGGCAACCGAGTCCTGAGAGAGGGAGCGCAGGTGCACCTGAGGGAGGAGAGATTTTCACAATAAAGGTCTGGAGCTCAACGACCCCTTTTATACTGAAAATCTCCTGCGCCGTTTAGAGCACGTTTCCCTTTGAATCATCAACAAAACCTTTAAGAGCGAACACTTCCAGGTGCAGGACCTTTATTTTGAAAGGGTCACATGAATTGAATGCTGCGCTCTGATTGGCTTACCTTCAGGAAAAGCGCCAGGTAACCCTGCGCCAGGTCGAAGTCCCGCCCACTGGCCAGCATGCTGTCAATCATCTGGATGAAGGCGGGCAGCAGACTGGCTCCGCCCCCTGGTGATGTGGCTCCGCCCCCTAGTGATGTCAGACATGTGATCTCCACGGAGACCGCTGCCGGCCCACAATCCTTCAGGAGACTCAGCGGGCGATCGACTGCACGGAGAGAGAGAGAGAGAGAGAGAGACAGAGAGAGAGAGAGAGAGAGAGAGAGAAGAGAGAGAGAGAGACAGAGAGACAGAGAGAGAGAGAGAGAGAGAGAGACAGAGAGAGAGAGAGAGAGAGAGACAGAGAGACAGAGAGACAGAGAGAGAGAGAGACAGAGAGACAGAGAGAGACAGAGAGAGAGAGAGACAGAGAGAGAGAGAGAGAGAGAGACAGAGAGAAAGAGAGAGAGAGAGACAGAGAGACAGAGAGAGAGAGAGAGACAGAGAGACAGAGAGAGAGAGAGAGACAGAGAGAAAGAGAGAGACAGAGAGAGACAGAGAGACAGAGAGAGAGAGAGAGAGAGAGAGACAGAGAGACAGAGAGAGAGAGAGAGAGACAGAGAGACAGAGAGAGAGAGAGACAGAGAGAGACAGAGAGAGACAGAGAGAGAAAGAGAGAGAGAGACAGAGAGAGAGAGAGAGAGAGAGAGAGAGAATTACGATAAGCTTGTGTTGGAAACTAATATCCAGTAGTTCCTGATGATTGCAGCGTATGTTCTCATGAGCGAACGCAGTCATACAACATATATAAACATATAGTAAAAAGCACAAGAAGGGAGAGCCGCGCTCTATAGCTATGTGATGAACATGATGATTCAGCCTCTATGGAGAGAGACAGATGACAAGCAGGATCATTTCTGACGTGGAGCTAATCTGAAGTAAACATTGAATACTGCTTTCTATTCCTCCATCTTGTGACTGTGTAACTCCCTCTCTTGGATATCAGCATGTGAAGGACACTGTTCAGGAACTAGTTGATGCTCTGTATGTGATGACTCCTTCCATTCTGGAGAGGATCACAGATACATGGATCCTGATGTTGAAGCTCAAGCCGGGGACCAGAGAGAGTTTCTAACAGAAATACATATCCAGAATAAATGAAGCCAAAATAGATCCTTTATATTGATCACATGACCCGGTCCTGAGACGCCTCTCTGTCATATAGAGATCTACAGGAACAGATGCATTACACTATGAAAGATTCATTCAATGATATCAGGTGTTAGGGTGAGCCTCACAGCAGGAGGTCTGCAGCGCCGCCTGCAGGTCGGAGAGGAACTCAGAGCGCTGCGTCAGCAGAGAGGAGCCCAGCAGGCGAGACTGCAACAACAACAACAACAACAACAACAATTAGATAATAACATAAGAGGTACTTTATTCCTCCTAATTTGGGGAACGATCTTTGTTGCAGCAGCATGAAGCAATAACCCTAACCTGCTTTAAGAAAGGTATACAGATGAACACATCTATAAACTGACTGGCACATCTTCTGCTATAAGCAGGATGTTATTGATCAGGTGTTATTGATCAGGTGATCAGGTGATCAAATGAAATGTGAATGTTATAAGAGAAACGATAGAGAGTGTAGAGTGATGTCAGGAAGCAGGGATGTTCCCCTGAACCTCTCCTTGCTATCAGCTCTATTCTCTCTCTGTGTCCTCGCTACTGAACCTCACCTGAGTTTCTTCTGTTGCCACGGGAGACGTGATCGAGAGGCGTCAGGCCGGTGACCGTCGGGAGGAAGAAGGGAGCGGAGGGAGGAGCTGAGGGGGGGGCGGAGGGCTTATTCCTCCTCTGAGAGAGAGAGCGAGAGAGAGAGAGAGAGAGAGAGAGAGAGAGAGAGAGAGAGAGAGAGAGAGAGAGAGAGAGAAAGAGAGAGACAGAGACAGAGACAGAGAGAGAGAGAGAGAGAGAGAGAGAGAGAGAGAGAGAGAGAGAGAGAAAGAGAGAGAAGAGACAGAGAGAGAGAGAGAGAGAGAGAGGAGAGAAGAGAGAGACAGAGAGAGAGAGACAGAGAGAGAGAGAGAGAGAGAGAGAGAGAGAGAGAGAGAGAGAGAGAGAGAGAGACACACACACACATTAAATACATGCAGTATATTTCTAATGTGTCCCTGGTGGGATTGTCAGTTTTTCTTTGGGAAAGTTCTGACGGAGTGTTTGTCCAGGTGTCTCACCTGTACACTAGATAAACCCTCTGTTTCGGTACGTCCACACGGCAGCGTGCGTTGAAGCTTGCTGGTGGGCGTGTCTGGCGTGCGACCAACAACCAATCACATTAATCTCCCGCCACGGACACACAAGCACGCGGTTTGATTGGCTAGCGCTTCGGTCGAAGCGAGCAACGGAACCACAATGCAGTTCGGCAAAACGTGACATCACCCCATTCAAAGTGAACGGGAAGCGTCTCCGTTGAAGCACGCAACGCTGCCGTGTAGACGTACTGTAATAGACGTTTGTTGCCCAGGTGTCTCAGGTGTGTCTCACCTTGATGGTGTCCAGGTGCATCAGACTCTTCCAACGTGACTCCGGCAGCAGAGAGAGCGTCACTAGCTCCGCCCCCAGCTGATCAGCTGACTCGTACGCATCATCAAAGTCCTCTGATGTCACTTCCTGTTCAGAAGCGTCTGCCATGACGCCGGGCAGCGTCTCCTCCGTCGGCAGGAAGTCAGCCGGGAGGGGGCGGAGCCCGACGGGTCCACACAGGCTCTTATTGGTCCTGAGGGAGAGACGGCACTGTGATTGGCTGCTGGAGATCAGTGTTCTACACACATGTTGCTGTCACGTTATAATATGAGTCCTGCACTGTGATTGGCTGCTGGAGATCAGTGTTCTACACACATGTTGCTGTCACGTTATAATATGAGTCCTGCACTGTGATTGGCTGCTGGAGATCAGTGTTCTACACAGAGCGAGGTTATATAATAATGTATTGTAATGTAATGTATTTAAACATATGAATCAATATGAATCCTGCGATGTGATTGGTTCTGACCAGAGGTAAACGCCCAGACTGTCGACGTGTGTCGTAACCAGGAAGTCTCCCGTCGGCGACAGCGACACGCTGGTGGGTGCCATGGCAACCAGGAAACAGTCGACGAGGCTGAAGAAGAAGAGAGAAAGTTTACTGTCAACGTGTCGCTGAACAATAAAGTTAAATCGAGCGGACCGTTCCACTCTCACCTTCCGGAGGGGAGGTCCCAGGTCCGGATGGTGCAGTCCATCGCCACGGTAACCAGCCAGCGGCCGTCAGGGCTGAAGGTCTGCAGAGAGAAACAGAGTTAGCGCTGTTAGCATGTTAGCTGTTACTGAGCATTGTTAGCGTGTTAGCTTTCCTCTACCAACCATGTCGTTGATGTTGCCTTGGTGACCGGCGAACTTCCTGACGACCCGTCTGGTTTCTATGTCAACAACCAGCAGCGTGAAGTCGTCCAGCGCTAATGCTAACATCCCGCTAACGTGAAGAAACAACACTGTTAGCATGCTAATAAGGAATATAAACATAAACAACACAAGGAAGAAGCTGGTCAGGTGACACATGCTAACCCTTAGCTACCTGTCTCTGTGTAGCATCATGCTAACCCTTAGCTACCTGTCTCTGTGTAGCATCATGCTAACTGTTAGCTACCTGTCTCTGTGTAGCATCATGTTAGCTACCTGTCTCGGTGTAGCATCACGCTAGCTGTTAGCTACCTGTCTCTGTGTAGCATCATGCTAACCCTTAGCTACCTGTCTCTGTGTAGCATCATGCTAGCTGTTAGCTACCGGTCTCTGTGTAGCATCAAGCTAACCGTTAGCTACCTGTCTCTGTGTAGCATCATGCTAGCTGGCGCAGCAGGTAGCTTTAGCTCCCCTTCCTGCTTCCTGGTCTTGAAGCGCCAGAACTTGAGGAGCCAATCAGAGCCTGCTGTAAAGGTCATCTGATTCAGGGTCTCCGTGGCGACGCCTCGAACCGCCCCACTGTGAGCTGAGGGAGAGAGAGAGAGAGAGAGAGAGGGCGGGGTTAGTGAGGGACAGACAGAACGGACCAATCACAGAGCAGGTGAAGGGACCAATCACAGAGCAGCTGAACGGACCAATCACAGAGCTGCATACCTCTCTCCGCCCCCAGGCCCCCGCGGTGAAGGCCGGACTGAAGGTTGTAAACATCGACGCGGCCGCTCGACGAGCCAATCACAGCGAAGTTACCACAGGAAGTGATGTCGACAGCCTGGGGAGCAGAAACAGGAAGTCACATGACGCTGAGAGAGAGCAGGGGGAGGAGCTTAGTCGCTGTGGTGTAAACAGGCGTTTCAGAGTGAAGGAGGAGCTGCTCAGATTTCTGATTCGTCTTCATGGAGAATCAAAGGTGTCCTAATTGGTCATCACTGCAGCTCCCCTCACACAACTCTAATAAACTGCAGGTATCAGAGCACCTGAACGCATCATCTCAGAGTCATCACTTCTGCTCAAAGTTAGTTCAACACTTTAGTTATAAATAGCTTAATATTGCTTTTACTCGGCCTCACGTCTCCGACATTTAGTCTCATATCTATCTATTTCAACATGTCTATCTTCTACTGTTTTTAATGCTATTTTATTTCTATTTGAGACGTTTACATTTTGAATAGTTTATTTCTTTTAATGTCTCTGATGTTCAATGTTTCTTTCTGCTGCTGCGGCGCCAACATTTCACACATTGGGATCAATAAAGTCCTTCTGATGTTATCTGATGTTACCGTGGCGATGCCGGTGCGGTGTTCTCTCGGCGGCTGCAGGTGATGATCTCCCATGGTGCACCGCTGGTAGTTCCAGGTGGTGGTTGCTAGGCGACCGCGGTGACACGCCACGATGCCGTCCCAGTCCGACTGACGAGCAGCAACTGTCAATCATCAGAGGGTTCATAAAGCTACACGTTAGCCTAGCCTGATCCGTCTTGCGCACACATTCAGTCAGGGTATTTGCATCATTTTGAAATGTGTATTATAATTAAATCACTGTAAAATATGTATTTGTTGTTGTTTGTATCTACCATAGTATCTCATGGAGATAAGACCCGCCCCCTCGCCAGCATTTGAGTGACAGGAGTAAACACCAATGAGGTGAAACTCCAGCGATTATGAGATTAAAGCTTCATCGCTGACAGTTTCGCTATGAGGGGCGCTATGTAAAGCTAATGCTAACAGACGCCTTGTGAAGCTAACGCTAACAGGATGAATCTATGTAAAGCTAACGCTAACAGACGCTATGTACAGCTAACGCTAACAGGCGCTTTGTAGAGCTAACGCTAACAGGCGCTTAGTAAAGCTAATGCTAACAGGATGAATTTATGTAAAGCCAACGCTAACAGGATGAATCTATGTAAAGCTAACGCTAACAGGCGCTATGTAAAGCTAACGCTAACAGGCGCTTTGTAAAGCTAACGCTAACAGGCGCTTTGTAAAGCTAACGCTAACAGGCGCTTTGTAAAGCTAACGCTAACAGGCGCTTTGTAAAGCTAACGCTAACAGGCGCTTTGTAAAGCTAACGCTAACAGGCGCTTTGTAAAGCTAACGATTATGAGATTAGCGCTTCATCCCTGACAGTTCCTGAAGTGTTTGAATATGCTAATGAAGCTAATGCTAATCATCACCCACCAGAGGACAGTCCAATGATGGCGGGGAGACGCAGGTGCTCGAACGTCAGACCCTTCTTCTTCTTCTTCTCCTTCTTCTTGTTGATGGAGCCTGAACACACACACGGTTGTTACCATGGATACCAAATCAAACAGCGGACCAATGTGATCAGGGTGGGGTGTCGTGTGATCGGAGCGTGGCATTACGTGATCAGGGCGTGGCGTCACGTGATCTGATCTATATGCGCTGTGGTGTCATGTGATCAGGACGTGGTGTCATGTGATCAGGGCGTGGTGTCATGTGATCAGGGCGTGGTGTCATGTGATCAGGACGTGGTGTCATGTGATCAGGGCGTGGTGTCATGTGATCAGGGCGTGGTGTCATGTGATCAGGACGTGGTGTCGTGTGATCAGGACGTGGTGTCGTGTGATCTGATCTATATGCGCTGTGGTGTCATGTGATCAGAGCGTGGTGTCATGTGATCAGGGCGTGGTGTCATGTGATCATGACGTGGTGTCATGTGATCAGAGTGTGGTGTGATCAGGGCGTGGTGTCATGTGATCAGAGCGTGGTGTCATGTGATCAGAGCGTGGTGTCATGTGATCAGGGCGTGGTGTCATGTGATCAGGGCGTGGCGTCACGTGATCTGATCTATATGCGCTGTGGTGTCATGTGATCAGGGCGTGGTGTCATGTGATCATGACGTGGTGTCATGTGATCAGAGTGTGGTGTCATGTGATCAGGGCGTGGTGTCATGTGATCAGGGCGTGGTGTCATGTGATCAGGGCGTGGTGTCATGTGATCAGAGCGTGGTGTCATGTGATTGGCTGCAGGACTGACCGTGACCCAGGCTCTTGTTGAAGCGCTCGTGCACCGTGGAGAAGGACTGCAGCGTCCCGTCCTGACCTGCAGGGGGCAGCAGACACCACTTTATATACAGACATACAGTATCTATATTATATCATTCAATCAGAACAGCTTCCTTTACAAAATGTGATTTAAAAATAAACATATATTGAGTTTCAGGGAAGCAGAGCTCAGTCTGAACAAGGTGTAAATAATATAAATAACAACAAATAGCATTTAATTTTATCAAATTATTCTTTATAATTTGATAAAATTAATTAACGTTAAAAAAAGAAAGTAAATATTAAAGCTGCAACAACGAGTCAAACATTGACCATCAGTTGTTGTTGTTGTTGTAATATTACATGACATTACTTGTTAGACGCTTTTATCCAAAGCGACTCAGTACTGAGGTCAATCCCCCCAGGAGCACTTTGGGGGGAAGTGTGTCAGGGACACAACGACATGCTGACTGCAGTGGGGTTCGAACCTGAGCTCCAGTCCACTGCGCCACAGGGACACAACGACATGCTGACTGCAGTGGGGTTCGAACCTGAGCTCCAGTCCACTGCGCCACAGGGACATGCTGACTGCAGTGGGGTTCGAACCTGAGCTCCCCTGATCCAAACACCAACGCACAACCCACTGCGCCACCGCCTAATAAATGTTTTTACCGGCACTGAGGATGTTCTTGCCGTCGTTGCCGTGGTGACGGATGGTGGTGGGCGGGGCACTGTGTCCCTGACGACAGCGTAGCAACCGGGCTCCGCCCCCTTCCTGGTCGAATATCCAAACCTGAAGAAATGATGATGAGTTAACCTTCACACTAACGACCTTCAGATTAACGACCTTCAGATTAACGACCTTCACACTAACGACCTTCAGATTAACGGCCTTCAGATTAACAACCTTCAGATTAACGACCTTCAGATTAATGACCTTCACACTAACGACCTTCAGATTAACGACCTTCAGATTAACAACCTTCAGATTAATGACCTTCAGATTAACGACCTTCAGATTAACGACCTTCAGATTAACAACCTTCAGATTAACGACCTTCAGATTAACGACCTTCAGATTAACAACCGCCTGTTTTATCTTTGATATTTTATTCCATTCTATTTCATGTAAATACTGCTATTTTTTATGTTATTATAGTTTTCTCTATCTGTGTTTATCCTTCTTTGTCTCTCACGTCTGCTCCACGTCACCAAGTCAAACTCCTCGTACGAGTCGAGCGCAGGGGCGGATCTACCGGGGTGGCATGGGGTGGCAACTGCCACCCTAAAAATAGGCCTTGCCACCCCAGCTGCCACCCCAGCTGCATCTTTGTTTTGAAAGAAAAGTTGTGGCTCATCGGACATTTATGAGAGAAAGTCTCTAATGTCCGAGTGCAAGTGAATGCAGCACAAGACGCGAGCATTGTAGCCCCTCCCCCGGCCCTGGCGCGAGCGAGGAAATATGATTGGCGGCGATTTCATTTGAACAGGGCGGCGCAAAACGAGAAGCATCCGGACCCAAGCAGACGGAAGGAACGAGGTGCTACAATGACAGAAGAGCCTGTCAGTGTGGCTGCACTCAGCTGTTATAGAGAGGCGAAGTCCCGCCCTTCTACTTCTGCCCCATGGGACCTTATTTCAGAGAAAGTATGTATTGAAGTCAATGGAGAGAGAAAGATTATCTCTCGATCCCGTTTGAATTGTGCCACGAATTACACATGATGTTTGTCGATCTTAAAAAGTCACAGTTTGTCGTAAAACTGTTGAAATATAAGACTATGAAAAACACGCAACTAGAAAGACTACAAATCCCAGAGTCCCGGTCCCGCATGCTGGCTCTTAGGGAACCGACTAACTCCCCTTGTGTGTGTACAGCTCTCAACACGCCCAGACTTGGAGTGATTTTCACCTCTTTTAATACTTTCCGCCTCATTCTGAAAGAAAGAAGTGAAACGTGCCAACGTGACGGCCGTCTGGGTGTGTGGTGCGAGAGGAGATGTAGTTCATGGAGCGTTTCACACAACAACAAAAAAGTGTTACTTCACATTTTTACGACACATTTTTATTTTTTGACTTGCAGAATTATCTTTGAAATTGACGAACATCATCTGTGTAATTCGTGGCACAATTCAAACGGGATCGAAAGATAATCTTTCTCTCTCCATTGACTTCAATACATACTGTTTCAGAAATCAGGTCCCATGGAGGACCCCCGGGAGGGGAGGGACTTCGCCTCTCTATGGGCATGCCAACTTGATGCTCTGCTCACGGATGACTCGATGAGCATAACACACTGTTCAGATGATGACCTTGTATGTGTGTATATTCTTTTTTCTTTGTGGGGGTCTGCCCCCAAAAAACTGTTTCAAGTCCTGAGAAAGTCAAATCAGACGTAGAACTGCACTGCCCAGCCAACAGAAAGTAACCACTTTGATTGAACTAGGCCAGTAGGTAAGGGCTTTCCACTGGATCATTGAGTTTGATCTGAATCCACGTGTTTTAACCCTAACTGATGCAGTTAGTCACTTCTTTAATGTTTGTTCTTTCTGATGTAAAGTCAAGGTTGTAACTGTTTGCAGTAAAGTCGTGGGGCGCTGAACTGTTCCTTTGGATCTTTTGATACATGATAGAATTACTTGTCTTTCAAATTTGAAGCAGGGAGCAAGCATCTTGAGGAACATTCATCATTAACTCCAACAAATATAGTTTATTCAATAATAAATGAATGTGAATCATAACAGTGATTGACAGCTGATGGGAATAATATGATTGTTAATATTATCATATTCATTCAGACAAACATCGATGAGACAGTTAATGTACTCATTGCAGCAGTCTGCATAGATCTGGTTCCCCTGCTGGTCTGAGAGTGAAACACTCATTCAGTTATTGTTCAGTTAAATGCATTAAATGATGTCTGCCACCTTATATATTTATATTAAAGGCTTCACTGATGTGCCACAATAATGTCACCTGATGTTATTGAGTTAAAATATTAATATTGTGGCTTTCCAAGTTAACATTGATTGATATGACTGCGATTAAATCAGCATATGCTTCTGCCAGGGGATGCCACCCCTCAACATCTCCTGCCACCCCTCAACATCTCCTGCCACCCCTCAACATCTCCTGCCACCCCTCAACATCTCCTGCCACCCCTCAACATCTCCTGCCACTCCTCAACATCTCCTGCCACCCCTGAACATTTCCTGCCACATCTCCTGCCACCCCTCAACATCTCCTGCCAACCCTCAACATCTCCTGCCAACCCTCAACATCTCCTGCCAACCCTCAACATCTCCTGCCACCCCTCAACATCTCCTGCCACATCTCCTGCCACCCCTCAACATCTCCTGCCACCCCTCAACATCTCCTGCCAGCCCTCAACATCTCCTGCCACCCCTCAACATCTCCTGCCACATCTCCTGCCACCCCTCAACATCTCCTGCCACATCTCCTGCCACCCCTCAACATCTCCTGCCAACCCTCAACATCTCCTGCCAACCCTCAACATCTCCTGCCACCCCTCAACATCTCCTGCCACATCTCCTGCCACCCCTCAACATCTCCTGCCACCCCTCAACATCTCCTGCCAACCCTCAACATCTCCTGCCACCCCGCCACATCTCCTGCCACCCCTCAACATCTCCTGCCACATCTCCTGCCACCCCTCAACATCTCCTGCCACCCTCAACATCTCCTGCCACATCTCCTGCCACCCCTCAACATCTCCTGCCACATCTCCTGCCAACCCTCAACATCTCCTGCCACCCCTCAACATCTCCTGCCACATCTCCTGCCACCCCTCAACATCTCCTGCCACCCCTCAACATCTCCTGCCACATCTCCTGCCACATCTCCTGCCACATCTCCTGCCACCCCTCAACATCTCCTGCCAACCCTCAACATCTCCTGCCACCCCTCAACATCTCCTGCCACATCTCCTGCCACCCCTCAACATCTCCTGCCACCCCTCAACATCTCCTGCCACCCCTCAAAATCTCCTGCCACCCCAACATCATCCCTGCCACATCTCCTGCCACCCCTCAACATCTCCTGCCACATCTCCTGCCACCCCTCAACATCTCCTGCCACCCCTCAACATCTCCTGCCACATCTCCTGCCACCCCTCAACATCTCCTGCCACATCTCCTGCCACCCCTCAACATCTCCTGCCACCCCTCAACATCTCCTGCCACATCTCCTGTCACCCCTCAACATCTCCTGCCACCCCATGAATATGTTTCTAGATCCGCCCCTGGTCGAGCGACCTGGAGATAAACCTGACTCTGAGAACTACCGCTAACCGTCATCATGTGATAAAGACATTGTTGTTGTTGTTGTTGTTGTTGTCACCTTGATGGCGTTGTCGGCCCCGTTGGTGATGAGCAGCGGCTCTCCGTGCAGGAAGGTTGCCGCGGCGATGGCGGTGTTGTGGGCGTGTCTCTGCTGAGTCACCAGGTGACGGCGCTCCAGGTCCCAGAATGCAATGTGGCCCTGCGGACTGCCGGACGCCAGGATGGGGGGGCCGTCTGCAGACAACAGTCAACAACAATAAACAACAAGGTTCCAGTCCGGGGGGGGGGGGGGGGGGGGGGGGTCACCATCACTACTGACTGGAGCACAGAGGATACTTCAGACTGACTGGAGCACAGAGGATGCTTCAGACTGACTGGAGCACAGAGGATGCTTCAGGCAGACTGGAGCACAGAGGATGCTTCAGACTGACTGGAGCACAGAGGATGCTTCAGGCAGACTGGAGAACAGAGGATGCTTCAGACTGACTGGAGCACAGAGGATGCTTCAGGCAGACTGGAGCACAGAGGATACTTCAGACTGACTGGAGCACAGAGGATGCTTCAGACTGACTGGAGCACAGAGGATGCTTCAGGCTGACTGGAGCACAGAGGATACTTCAGACTGACTGGAGCACAGAGGATGCTTCAGACTGACTGGAGCACAGAGGATGCTTCAGGCAGACTGGAGCACAGAGGATGCTTCAGACTGACTGGAGCACAGAGGATGCTTCAGGCAGACTGGAGCACAGAGGATGCTTCAGACTGACTGGAGCACAGAGGATGCTTCAGACTGACTGGAGCACAGAGGATGCTTCAGGCAGACTGGAGCACAGAGGATGCTTCAGACTGACTGGAGCACAGAGGATGCTTCAGGCAGACTGGAGCACAGAGGATGCTTCAGGCAGACTGGAGCACAGAGGATACTTCAGACTGACTGGAGCACAGAGGATGCTTCAGACTGACTGGAGCACAGAGGATGCTTCAGGCTGACTGGAGCACAGAGGATGCTTCAGGCAGACTGGAGCACAGAGGATACTTCAGACTGACTGGAGCACAGAGGATGCTTCAGGCTGACTGGAGCACAGAGGATGCTTCAGACTGACTGGAGCACAGAGGATGCTTCAGACTGACTGGAGCACAGAGGATGCTTCAGACTGACTGGAGCACAGAGGATGCTTCAGGCTGACTGGAGCACAGAGGATGCTTCAGACTGACTGGAGCACAGAGGATGCTTCAGACTGACTGGAGCACAGAGGATGCTTCAGGCAGACTGGAGCACAGAGGATGCTTCAGACTGACTGGAGCACAGAGGATGCTTCAGACTGACTGGAGCACTGGAGCACAGAGGATGCTGCTGGAGCCTCTCAGGTTATTATGGGATGTCAGGAAGTCTCTGACAGGGTGGACCAATCATCTGTGAGCAGATTCCTAACAGGTGGAGCAGTTAGATTTTAGAGCTGTTGCAACACGTCACCTGTCCTGAAAGCCAGCGAGCTGATTGGTCCCCAGTCCTGCGTGAAGCTCATCAGCGTCTCGTCCAATCGGATGTTGTGAATGATGATGCGGCCCGTCGCCGTGCCAACGCCCACCACGTCCACCGCGGGACTCTGGGAAATAAAATCTCATTCATTAAAATCACTTATTTTCAAAATAAAAGCATCTTTTATAAAAAAGAGCATCTAAGCTTTACTCTTTTATCAGCTGAGTGCGTACCTGCTGCAGCACGGTGACGCCTGCCGACCAGCCGGGGAAGGTGAACAGCAGCTTACTGGGGAACACACAAACATCCAGTCAGACCCTGAACGCATCATCGTTACTGAGGAACAAACATCCAGTCAGACCCTGAACGCATCATCGTTACTGGAGAACAAACATCCAGTCAGACCCTGAACGCATCATCGTTACTGAGGAACAAACATCCAGTCAGACCCTGAACGCATCATCGTTACTGAGGAACAAACATCCAGTCAGACCCTGAACGCATCATCGTTACTGAGGAACATCCAGTCAGACCCTGAACGCATCATCGTTACTGAAGAACATCCAGTCAGACCCTGAACGCATCATCGTTACTGAAGAACATCCAGTCAGACCCTGAACGCATCATCGTTACTGAGGAACAAACATCCAGTCAGACCCTGAACGCATCATCGTTACTGAAGAACAAACATCCAGTCAGACCCTGAACGCATCATCGTTACTGGAGAACAAACATCCAGTCAGACCCTGAACGCATCATCGTTACTGAAGAACAAACATCCAGTCAGACCCTGAACGCATCATCGTTACTGAAGAACAAACATCCAGTCAGACCCTGAACGCATCATCGTTACTGAGGAACATCCAGTCAGACCCTGAACGCATCATCGTTACTGAAGAACAAACATCCAGTCAGACCCTGAACGCATCGTCGTTACTGGAGAACAAACATCCAGTCAGACCCTGAACGCATCGTCGTTACTGAAGAACAAACATCCAGTCAGACCCTGAACGCATCGTCGTTACTGGAGAACAAACATCCAGTCAGACCCTGAACGCATCGTCGTTACTGAAGAACAAACATCCAGTCAGACCCTGAACGCATCATCGTTACTGAAGAACAAACATCCAGTCAGACCCTGAACGCATCGTCGTTACTGAAGAACAAACAAACATCCAGTCAGACCCTGAACGCATCGTCGTTACTGAAGAACAAACATCCAGTCAGACCCTGAACGCATCGTCGTTACTGAAGAACAAACAAACATCCAGTCAGACCCTGAACGCATCGTCGTTACTGAAGAACAAACATCCAGTCAGACCCTGAACGCATCGTCGTTACTGGAGAACAAACATCCAGTCAGACCCTGAACGCATCGTCGTTACTGAAGAACAAACATCCAGTCAGACCCTGAACGCATCGTCGTTTACTGAGGAACAAACATCCAGTCAGACCCTGAACGCATCATCGTTACTGAAGAACAAACATCCAGTCAGACCCTGAACGCATCGTCGTTACTGAAGAACAAACATCCAGTCAGACCCTGAACGCATCGTCGTTACTGAAGAACAAACATCCAGTCAGACCCTGAACGCATCATCGTTACTGAGGAACAAACTTCCAGTCAGACCCTGAACGCATCATCGTTACTGAAGAACAAACAAACATCCAGTCAGACCCTGAACGCATCGTCGTTACTGAAGAACAAACAAACATCCAGTCAGACCCTGAACGCATCGTCGTTACTGAAGAACAAACATCCAGTCAGACCCTGAACTCATCGTCGTTACTGAAGAACAAACATCCAGTCAGACCCTGAACGCATCGTCGTTACTGAGGAACAAACATCCAGTCAGACCCTGAACGCATCATCGTTACTGAAGAACATACAAACATCCAGTCAGACCCTGAACGCATCATCGTTACTGAGGAACAAACAAACATCCAGTCAGACCCTGAACGCATCATCGTTACTGAAGAACAAACATCCAGTCAGACCCTGAACGCATCATCGTTACTGAAGAACAAACATCCAGTCAGACCCTGAACGCATCATCGTTATGAACTGAAGAGTGAATCTGATCAGCTGATGCTAACGTGCTAACCTGGTCTTGATGTTCCACAGCTGCAATGCACCCTGGGAGCTCCCCAGCAGCACCTTGTTCAGGTAGGTGCTCGGGTGCATCATGGCCGACACGGAGAAGGAGGCGGAGTCAAAGTGCAGCCGCAGGTAGATATCTGAGGAGAGCAAGGCATCATGGGTAACAGGTAACACGATGCATCATGGGTAACAGGATGCATGATGGGTAACGGGTCACATGACTCACCCCCCCTGGACATCCCACACGATGACATCACCCCCGGCGTCGGCAGAGATCAGCTGATCTCCGAGAGGAAGCAGCAGGCGCACTTCCTGTTCGTGTCCATGGTAACACATGACCACCTGGAGGGGGAGCAGCGAGGCTGAGTTTAATAAAGTTGTATGTGAAGATGTGTTAATAAAGTTGTAAGTGAAGATGTGTTAATAAAGTTTTATGTGAAGATGTGTTAATAAAGTTATATGTGAAGATGTGTTAATAAAGTTGTAAGTGAAGATGTGTTAATAAAGTTTTATGTGAAGATGTGTTAATAAAGTTGTAAGTGAAGATGTGTTAATAAAGTTTTATGTGAAGATGTGTTAATAAAGTTATATGTGAAGATGTGTTAATAAAGTTGTAAGTGAAGATGTGTTAATAAAGTTTTATGTGAAGATGTGTTAATAAAGTTGTATGTGAAGATGTGTTAATAAAGTTTTATGTGAAGATGTGTTAATAAAGTTGTAAGTGAAGATGTGTTAATAAAGTTGTATGTGAAGATGTGTTAATAAAGTTTTGACCTCCTTGTTTCGGGCGAAGGCGCTGACGAGGCGTCCGGCGGCGACGAACACCAGCATCCTGTCTGCCGCCAACACATTGATGTCATCGCTCAGACTGTTACCTAGGCAACAAGCACAGGACACACAGCAGCCAATCAGAGAGCAGCACTCTCAGTACATTGTTTGCAGCAGCCAATCAGAGAGCAGCACCCTCAGTACATTGTTTGCAGCAGCCAATCAGAGAGCAGCACTCTCAGTACATTGTTTGCAGCAGCCAATCAGAGAGCAGCACTCTCAGTACATTGTTTGCAGCAGCCAATCAGAGAGCAGCACCCTCAGAGTCTAAGATGTTCAAAGGTAAATAGATAAACTCACTGACGGAGACGATGCCCAGCTTGTTCACCTGGAGAGAGACACATCATTCAGTTAGCACAGAGGACATCGACTAGGAGAGGACAGGACACAGAGGACATCGACTAGGAGAGGACAGGACACAGAGGACATCGACTAGGAGAGGACATCGACTAGGAGAGGACACCAACTAGGAGAGGACAGGACACAGAGGACATCGACTAGGAGAGGACATCGACTAGGAGAGGACATCAACTAGGAGAGGACAGGACACAGAGGACATCGAGTAGGAGAGGACATCAACTAGGAGAGGACATCGACTAGGAGAGGACATCAACTAGGAGAGGACAGCACACAGAGGACATCAACTAGGAGAGGACATCAACTAGGAGAGGACAGGACACAGAGGACATCAACTAGGAGAGGACAGGACACAGAGGACATCAACTAGGAGAGGACAGGACATAAGGAGAGGAAAGGACATTAACTAGGAGAGGAAAGGACATTAACTAGGAGAGGAAAGGACATTAGGAGAGGAAAGGACATATTAACTAGGAGAGGAGAGGACATTAGGAGAGGAAAGGACATTAACTAGGAGAGGACATTAGGAGAGGAAAGGACATTAACTAGGAGATGAGAGGACATTAACTAGGAGAGAACATTAACTAGGAGAGGACATTAGGAGAGGACATTAACTAGGAGAGGAAAGGACATTAACTAGGAGAGGACATTAAGTAGGAGAGGACATTAACTAGGAGAGGAGAGGACATTAGGAGAGGAAAAGACATTAACTCGGAGAGGACATTAACTCGGAGAGGACATTAACTAGGAGAGGACATTAGGAGAGGACATTAACTAGGAGAGGAGAGAACATTAACTAGGAGAGGACATTAGGAGAGGACATTAGGAGAGGAGAGGACATTAACTAGGAGAGGACATTAGGAGAGGAGAGGACATTAACTAGGAGAGGAGAGGACATTAACTAGGAGAGGACATTAGGAGAGGACATTAACTAGGAGAGGACATTAACTAGGAGAGGACATTGACATTAACTAGGAGAGGACATTAACTAGGAGAGGACATTAGGAGAGGAGAGGACATTAACTAGGAGAGGAGAGGACATTAACTAGGAGAGGACATTAGGAGAGGAGAGGACATTAACTAGGAGAGGAGAGGACATTAACTAGGAGAGGACATTAACTAGGAGAGGAGAGGACATTAACTAGGAGAGGACATTAACTAGGAGAGGACATTAACTAGGAGAGGACATTAACTAGGAGAGGACATTAACTAGGAGGAAAGGACTAATAAAGTTTATATAAATAAGATCAGGGTGAAACGGAAGGGGCGGGGCTTAAACCGGAAGCAACAGATATCATATTTTGTTTAGGCTTGAAAGTTAAAAACAGTTTTATCTGATTTTATTTTGACATTTGATTTAAATATAATTAATTTACATATTTAATAAACTGTTTATGGGACTGATGTTTGATGCCAATAAAGTTCTGATCGATTCAATGTTGACTGGACACGAGACCATAGCACGAGGCCATAGCACGAGCCCCAAGCAGCGGGATAGAGAACACTAGAAACACTAACAAGGTGCACTCACGTTGTAGGTGTGGAAGCACTTCCCGGCCGCGGTCAGCAGGTAGAATTCGCGGTGCTTCTTGTGGAACCGGAGCGCGTGCGGGACGTGGTTTGAGTAGAGCGCGAGGACCCGGAACCCGGAGAACAAAGAGCTGCCGCCCGGCATGGCGGGAAGCAGCTGGGACCGGAGGGGTCACCGGAGAGAGAAGTTAGAGAGAAAGCACCGGAGGAAGTTCGGTAAACACACAGGAGGCACGCTGCGGAGCACAACACATGGAGCACAGCCTGCAACTCAGTCCGACGGGGAACAGCAGCACGAAGGTTCCGCTCTGCCGGAAGAGGCGGAACCAATGAAGAAGACCAGATTAAATGTAACACACATATCTAACCTGACCGAAGGCATTAAAATACATTATAATATCTATTATTATATCGATCTACACGTTTATTTAGAGGTATATTAATGAATGTACTGCAGTTATTAAGGTGTGTTTAAGGAGTTATTGATCAGCAGGAGTTATTGATGAGTGTCTGCAGGTCTCTCTAATAACTGGTCAATGATCAGCAGGAGTTATTGATGAGTGTCTGCAGGTCTCTCTAATAACTGGTCAATGATCAGCAGGAGTTATTGATGAGTGTCTGCAGGTCTCTCTAATAACTGATCAATGATCAGCAGGAGTTATTGATGAGTGTCTGCAGGTCTCTCTAATAACTGGTCAATGATCAGCAGGAGTTATTGATGAGTGTCTGCAGGTCTCTCTAATAACTGGTCAATGATCAGCAGGAGTTATTGATGAGTGTCTGCAGGTCTCTCTAATAACTGGTCAATGATCAGCAGGAGTTATTGATGAGTGTCTGCAGGTCTCTCTAATAACTGGTCAATGATCAGCAGGAGTTATTGATGAGTGTCTGCAGGTCTCTCTAATAACTGGTTATTGATCAGCAGGAGTTATTGATGAGTGTCTGCAGGTCTCTCTAATAACTGATCAATGATCAGCAGGAGTTATTGATGAGTGTCTGCAGGTCTCTCTAATAACTGGTTATTGATCAGCAGGAGTTATTGATGAGTGTCTGCAGGTCTCTCTAATAACTGGTCAATGATCAGCAGGAGTTATTGATGAGTGTCTGCAGGTCTCTCTAATAACTGGTTATTGATCAGCAGGAGTTATTGATGAGTGTCTGCAGGTCTCTCTAATAACTGGTTATTGATCAGCAGGAGTTATTGATGAGTGTCTGCAGGTCTCTCTAAACTGGTCAATGATCAGCAGGAGTTATTGATGAGTGTCTGCAGGTCTCTCTAATAACTGGTTATTGATCAGCAGGAGTTATTGATGAGTGTCTGCAGGTCTCTCTAATAACTGGTTATTGATCAGCAGGAGTTATTGATGAGTGTCTGCAGGTCTCTCTAATAACTGGTCAATGATCAGCAGGAGTTATTGATGAGTGTCTGCAGGTCTCTCTAATAACTGATCAATGATCAGCAGGAGTTATTGATGAGTGTCTGCAGGTCTCTCTAATAACTGGTTATTGATCAGCAGGAGTTATTGATGAGTGTCTGCAGGTCTCTCTAATAACTGGTTATTGATCAGCAGGAGTTATTGATGAGTGTCTGCAGGTCTCTCTAATAACTGGTTATTGATCAGCAGGAGTTATTGATGAGTGTCTGCAGGTCTCTCTAATAACTGATCAATGATCAGCAGGAGTTATTGATGAGTGTCTGCAGGTCTCTCTAATAACTGGTTATTGATCAGCAGGAGTTATTGATGAGTGTCTGCAGGTCTCTCTAATAACTGGTCAATGATCAGCAGGAGTTATTGATGAGTGTCTGCAGGTCTCTCTAATAACTGGTTATTGATCAGCAGAGTTATTGATGAGTGTCTGCAGGTCTCTCTAATAACTGGTTATTGATCAGCAGGAGTTATTGATGAGTGTCTGCAGGTCTCTCTAATAACTGGTTATTGATCAGCAGGAGTTATTGATGAGTGTCTGCAGGTCTCTCTAATAACTGGTTATTGATCAGCAGGAGTTATTGATGAGTGTCTGCAGGTCTCTAATAACTGGTTATTGATCAGCAGGAGTTATTGATGAGTGTCTGCAGGTCTCTCTAATAACTGGTTATTGATCAGCAGGAGTTATTGATGAGTGTCTGCAGGTCTTTCTAATAACTGATCAATGATCAGCAGGAGTTATTGATGAGTGTCTGCAGGTCTCTCTAATAACTGGTCAATGATCAGCAGGAGTTATTGATGAGTGTCTGCAGGTCTCTCTAATAACTGGTTATTGATCAGCAGGAGTTATTGATGAGTGTCTGCAGGTCTCTCTAATAACTGGTTATTGATCAGCAGGAGTTATTGATGAGTGTCTGCAGGTCTCTCTAATAACTGGTCAATGATCAGCAGGAGTTATTGATGAGTGTCTGCAGGTCTCTCTAATAACTGATCAATGATCAGCAGGAGTTATTGATGAGTGTCTGCAGGTCTCTCTAATAACTGGTTATTGATCAGCAGGAGTTATTGATGAGTGTCTGCAGGTCTCTCTAATAACTGGTCAATGATCAGCAGGAGTTATTGATGAGTGTCTGCAGGTCTCTCTAATAACTGGTTATGATCAGCAGGAGTTATTGATGAGTGTCTGCAGGTCTCTCTAATAACTGATCAATGATCAGCAGGAGTTATTGATGAGTGTCTGCAGGTCTCTCTAATAACTGGTTATTGATCAGCAGGAGTTATTGATGAGTGTCTGCAGGTCTCTCTAATAACTGATCAATGATCAGCAGGAGTTATTGATGAGTGTCTGCAGGTCTCTCTAATAACTGGTCAATGATCAGCAGGAGTTATTGATGAGTGTCTGCAGGTCTCTCTAATAACTGGTTATTGATCAGCAGGAGTTATTGATGAGTGTCTGCAGGTCTCTCTAATAACTGGTCAATGATCAGCAGGAGTTATTGATGAGTGTCTGCAGGTCTCTCTAATAACTGGTCAATGATCAGCAGGAGTTATTGATGAGTGTCTGCAGGTCTCTCTAATAACTGGTTATTGATCAGCAGGAGTTATTGATGAGTGTCTGCAGGTCTCTAATAACTGGTCAATGATCAGCAGGAGTTATTGATGAGTGTCTGCAGGTCTCTCTAATAACTGGTCAATGATCAGCAGGAGTTATTGATGAGTGTCTGCAGGTCTCTAATAACTGGTTATTGATCAGCAGGAGTTATTGATGAGTGTCTGCAGGTCTCTCTAATAACTGGTCAATGATCAGCAGGAGTTATTGATGAGTGTCTGCAGGTCTCTAATAACTGGTCAATGATCAGCAGGAGTTATTGATGAGTGTCTGCAGGTCTCTCTAATAACTGGTCAATGATCAGCAGGAGTTATTGATGAGTGTCTGCAGGTCTCTCTAATAACTGATCAATGATCAGCAGGAGTTATTGATGAGTGTCTGCAGGTCTCTCTAATAACTGGTCAATGATCAGCAGGAGTTATTGATGTTATTAAATGTATTTATTGAACATGAAACAGATCACAAGTGTTTTTCTCTTCCAGTGCAAAGTTTAACATTTACAACAACAACAACAACAACAACAAAGTGCAGATTCAGAGATTTAAATAAACATTTAAAACATCTTATTTATTTTTTGCAATATCACTTTTATTGTGAAAAGCCTCAGCGTCTGCTTTAATCTTTTATTGATCTCATTTAAATGTCATATGGATTTAAATAGGAACCATATAATCTACTTTTAATACATTTGCATTTTTACAGCTTTGTACAGAGGGGACTGTTTATGTGAGCGGACTGACCTGCTCCAACACAGGAAGTGACACACACACGGGGACCTGACTTCCTGTTGGCTAACAGTTGCCTCCAGTCTTTGTGCTAAGCTAGGCTAATGGGACAGAGCGCTCTTCAGTCATATGATCACATGATGATCACATGATCACATGACCACATGATGATCACATGATCACATGATGACCACATGATGATCACATGATCACATGACCACATGATGACCGCATGATGACCGCATGATGATCACATGATCACATGACCACATGATGACCGCATGATGACCGCATGATGATCACATGATCACATGACCACATGATGACCGCATGATGACCACATGATCACATGACCACATGATGACCACATGATGATCACATGATCACATGACCACATGATGATCACATGATCACATGATGACCGCATGATGATCACATGACCACATGATGACCGCATGATGACCGCATGATGATCACATGATGACCGCATGATGACCACATGATGATCGCATGATGATCACATGACCACATGATGATCGCATGATGATCACATGACCACATGATGACCGCATGATGATCACATGATCACATGACCACATGATGATCACATGATCACATGATGATCACATGATGATCACATTATGACCACATGACGACCGCATGATGATCACATGATGACCGCATGATCACTCTTAATCAGTTTCACTTTTCTGACAAAATATGATGTTTTGACAGCTGTCACCATGACGACAACCTGTCGATTACCCAGAATCCTCTCCTGTTATAACTACACGTTGTAACATCAACAGGAAATGAACACGTTAGATGTTTTCAAAGTAAAGCCTTGATGAATCCCATTGGATCACATGACCATTAACCCTAACCCATTGGATCACATGACCATTAACCCATTGGATCACATGACCATTAACCCTAACCCATTGATCACATGACCTCTCTTCCTGTCTCAGTGGAGATATTTCATATAAAGCAGATCTGCAGAGCTCTCGTTTCAATCTCACTTCTCTCAGGTGTTGTTGTCATGGTGACGGCGTGGCGTCTCCATGGCGACTACACTGCGTCTCCATGGCTACGCCCCCTTACGCCCCCCCCGGCTGCGTCTCCATGGCTACGCCCCCCCCCGCCCCCCCTCCAGCAGCAGCACCCTCAGCAGAGCCCTCGCCCCCCCCAACAGCGCCCCCTGCAGGGCGTACTGCGCCGCCAGCGCCCCCACGCCCCGGTAGAACCCGGCCGGACCCTCGCGGCGCCGCACAGCCAGAAGACAGTCAGACACACCGTCGTACTGAGTGTTCACCGGCAGAACCAGAGGCCCGTTCCCCCCCGAGCCGTCAGTGCTGTCGATGATGGTCCTGGTGCCCTGCAGGCTGAGAGAGAGAAGAGGACTCTTTAAACACTCTTTAAAGACCCTTTAAAGACCCTTTAAAGACCCTACAGACTGACCCACTGCCTGGTTAACACTCAGTGATGGAGCTGCTCACCTGAGGCGATGCAGGGCCGTCTCCAGGGGGAACAGCAGCACGTCGGCCACCAGCGCTCCGGCGCAGCCCGCCAGCAGCTCAGGGAAGTACGAGTCCAGCAGGTCGGGGGGGTCTCTGTGCCCCCCCCCCCGCTGCCTCCCCCCCCGCTGCTGCAGCCACAGCACCCCCCGCTGCACACAGGAAGTGATGACATAGCGCAGCACGCCGTGCAGCGCTGCCGGCAGCAGCAGCCAGCGCAGAGGCAGCAGGCGCAGAGAGTGAGGCGCCCCCACCCCAAAGAGACGAGTCACTCCTTCACGAAGACAGTCCAGAAGACCTGAGGACGCCTCGTCTCTCACTATCTCACTCTGAGGGGACAGGAAGAGGCGTTACACACTGAGGGGACAGGAAGAGGCGTTACACACTGATGGGACAGGAAGAGGCGTTACACACTGAGGGGACAGGAAGAGGCGTTACACACTGATGGGACAGGAAGAGGCGTTACACACTGAGGGGACAGGAAGAGACGTTACACACTGAGGGGACAGGAAGAGACGTTACACACTGAGGGGACAGGAAGAGGCGTTACACACTGAGGGGACAGGAAGAGACGTTACACACTGAGGGGACAGGAAGAGACGTTACACACTGAGGGGACAGGAAGAGACGTTACACACTGAGGGGACAGGAAGAGACGTTACACACTGAGGGGACAGGAAGAGACGTTACACACTGAGGGGACAGGAAGAGACGTTACACACTGAGGGGACAGGAAGTCATGTAACACAGGGACAGGAAGTACACATTACTTTTAATATGTAATAATAAAGATCTCACCTGCACGGTCTCGATGAGGCTGGCGCAGTAAAAAGGAAGAGCCACCATCGCTGTCAGCCTGACGCACAGAGAGAGGAGACATCAGGAGACACATCAGGAGGAGACATCAGGAGGAGACATCAGGAGACACATCAGGAGACACATCAGGAGGAGACATCAGGAGACACATCAGGAGACACATCAGGAGGAGACATCAGGAGGAGACATCAGGAGACACATCAGGAGGAGACATCAGGAGACACATCAGGAGACACATCAGGAGACACATCAGGAGGAGACATCAGGAGACACATCAGGAGGAGACATCAGGAGACACATCAGGAGGAGACATCAGGAGACACATCAGGAGGAGACATCAGGAGACACATCAGGAGGAGACATCAGCAGCACATCAGAGGAGACATCAGGAGACACAGGAGGAGACATCAGGAGACACATCAGGAGACACATCAGGAGGAGACATCAGGAGACACATCAGGAGACACATCAGGAGGAGACATCAGGAGACACATCAGGAGACACATCAGGAGGAGACATCAGGAGACACATCAGGAGGAGACATCAGGAGACACATCAGGAGGAGACATCAGGAGACACATCAGGAGGAGACATCAGGAGACACATCAGGAGACACATCAGGAGACACATCAGGAGAGACATCAGGAGACACATCAGGAGGAGACATCAGGAGGAGACACACAGACATCAGGAGGAGACACATCAGGAGGAGACACAAAGACATCAGGAGGAGACACACAGACATCAGGAGGAGACACACAGACATCAGGAGGAGACACATCAGGAGGAGACACACAGACATCAGGAGACACACAGACATCAGGAGACACAGAGACATCAGGAGGAGACACACAGACATCAGGAGGACACATCAGGAGGAGACATCAGGAGGAGACATCAGGAGGAGACACATCAGGAGGAGACATCAGGAGGAGACACATCAGGAGGAGACATCAGGAGGAGACACAAAGACATCAGGAGGAGACACACAGACATCAGGAGGAGACACACAGACATCAGGAGGAGACACACAGACATCAGGAGGAGACACACAGACATCAGGAGGAGACACACAGACATCAGGAGGAGACACACAGACATCAGGAGGAGACATCAGGAGGAGACATCAGGAGGAGACATCAGGAGGAGACACAAAGACATCAGGAGGAGACACACAGACATCAGGAGGAGACACACAGACATCAAAAGAGAAACAAGAGGTTTGAATAAAGAGTAGAAGAAGAACTGACCCCTTCAGCAGCAGATGTCCTGCCAGCTGTTTGAGGCTCCACCTGTGAGGAAGCTCCCTGAACACAACACTCACATTACTACAGTCATTCAGGAACATTACTACAGTCAGACAGGAACATTACTACAGTCAGACAGGAACATTACTACAGTCATTCAGGAACATTACTACAGTCAGACAGGAACATTACTACAGTCAGACAGGAACATTACTACAGTCATTCAGGAACATTACTACAGTCATTCAGGAACATTACTACAGTCATTCAGGAACATTACTACAGTCAGACAGGAAACATACAGTCAGACAGGAACATTACTACAGTCATTCAGGAACATTACTACAGTCATTCAGGAACATTACTACAGTCATTCAGGAACATTACTACAGTCAGACAGGAACATTACTACAGTCAGACAGGAACATTACTACAGTCAGACAGGAACTACAGTCATTCAGGAACATTACTACAGTCAGACAGGAACAATACTACAGTCAGACAGGAACATGACTACAGTCATTCAGGAACATGACTACAGTCAGACAGGAACATTACTACAGTCATTCAGGAACATTACTACAGTCAGACAGGAACATTACTACAGTCAGACAGGAACATTACTACAGTCAGACAGGAACATTACTACAGTCAGACAGGAACATTACTACAGTCATTCAGGAACATTACTACAGTCATTCAGGAACATTACTACAGTCAGACAGGAACATTACTACAGTCATTCAGGAACATTACTACAGTCAGACAGGAACATTACTACAGTCAGACAGGAACATTACTACAGTCATTCAGGAACATTACTACAGTCACACAGGAACATTACTACAGTCATTCAGGAACATTACTACAGTCAGACAGGAACATTACTACAGTCATTCAGGAACATTACTACAGTCAGACAGGAACATTACTACAGTCAGACAGGAACATTACTACAGTCAGACAGGAACATTACTACAGTCATTCAGGAACATTACTACAGTCAGACAGGAACATTACTACAGTCATTCAGGAACATTACTACAGTCAGACAGGAACATTACTACAGTCAGACAGGAACATTACTACAGTCATTCAGGAACATTACTACAGTCATTCAGGAACATTACTACAGTCATTCAGGAACATTACTACAGTCATTCAGGAACATTACTACAGTCATTCAGGAACAATACTACAGTCAGACAGGAACATTACTACAGTCAGACAGGAACATTACTACAGTCATTCAGGAACATTACTACAGTCAGACAGGAACATTACTACAGTCATTCAGGAACATTACTACAGTCATTCAGGAACATTACTACAGTCATTCAGGAACATTACTACAGTCAGACAGGAACATTACTACAGTCAGACAGGAACATTACTACAGTCAGACAGGAACAATACTACAGTCATTCAGGAACATTACTACAGTCAGACAGGAACATTACTACAGTCAGACAGGAACATTACTACAGTCAGACAGGAACATTACTACAGTCAGACAGGAACATTACTACAGTCATTCAGGAACATTACTACAGTCAGACAGGAACATTACTACAGTCAGACAGGAACATTACTACAGTCAGACAGGAACATTACTACAGTCAGACAGGAACATTACTACAGTCAGACAGGAACATTACTACAGTCATTCAGGAACATTACTACAGTCAGACAGGAACATTACTACAGTCAGACAGGAACATTACTACAGTCAGACAGGAACATTACTACAGTCAGACAGGAACATTACTACAGTCATTCAGGAACATTACTACAGTCATTCAGGAACATTACTACAGTCAGACAGGAACATTACTACAGTCAGACAGGAACATTACTACAGTCAGACAGGAACATTACTACAGGAATACAACTATTTGGATTACTTCCTCAAATTTAAAAACGTTCAACTTTAAAGAACCGCAGTAACACTGCTGTGGTTACCGTGGTAACGGCGTGAGCTCGCTGATGATGCCCTCCGCTCCGAGTGTGATGCCGTGAACGATGAAGGTGCTGCCCAACCCCTTCCAGAGAGCCTTCAGACCCTGAACACAACATGTCTGCTTTAAAGAGTCCTCTCCTGCTGATGTTCAGGTGTATATCAGTATGTAGTGTCTCTACTTTAAAGAGTCCTCTCCTGCTGATGTTCAGGTGTATATCAGTATGTAGTGTCTCTACTTTAAAGAGTCCTCTCCTGCTGATGTTCAGGTGTATATCTGTATGTAGTGTCTCTACTTTAAAGAGTCCTCTCCTGCTGATGTTCAGGTGTATATCAGTATGTAGTGTCTCTACTTTAAAGAGTCCTCTCCTGCTGATGTTCAGGTGTATATCAGTATGTTATGTCTCTACTTTAAAGAGTCCTCTCCTGCTGATGTTCAGGTGTATATCAGTATGTAGTGTCTCTACTTTAAAGAGTCCTCTGATGTTCAGGTGTATATCAGTATGTAGTGTCTCTACTTTAAAGAGTCCTCTCCTGCTGATGTTCAGGTGTATATCAGTATGTAGTGTCTCTACTTTAAAGAGTCCTCTCCTGCTGATGTTCAGGTGTATATCAGTATGTAGTGTCTCTACTTTAAAGAGTCCTCTCCTGCTGATGTTCCATTGTATAAAAGTATGTAGTGTCTCTACTTTAAAGAGTCCTTTCCTGCTGATTTTCAGGTGTATATCAGTATGTAGTGTCTCTACTTTAAAGAGTCCTCTCCTGCTGATGTTCAGGTGTATATCAGTATGTAGTGTCTCTACTTTAAAGAGTCCTCTCCTGCTGATGTTCAGGTGTATATCAGTATGTAGTGTCTCTACTTTAAAGAGTCCTAACCTGCTGATGTTCAGGTGTATATCAGTATGTAGTGTCTCTACTTTAAAGAGTCCTCTCCTGCTGATGTTCAGGTGTATATCAGTATGTAGTGTATCTACTTTAAAGAGTCCTCTCCTGCTGATGTTCGGTGTATATCAGTATGTAGGTCTCTACTTTAAAGAGTCCTCTCTGCTGATGTTCAGGGTATATCAGTATGTAGGTCTCTACTTTAAAGAGTCCTCTCCTGCTGATGTTCAGGTGTATATCAGTATGTAGTGTTTCTACTTTAAAGAGTCCTCTCCTGCTGATGTTCAGGTGTATATCAGTATGTTATGTCTCTACTTTAAAGAGTCCTCTCCTGCTGATGTTCAGGTGTATATCAGTATGTAGTGTCTCTACTTTAAAGAGTCCTCTCCTGCTGATGTTCAGGTGTATATCAGTATGTAGTGTCTCTACTTTAAAGAGTCCTCTCCTGCTGATGTTCAGGTGTATATCAGTATGTAGTGTCTCTACTTTAAAGAGTCCTCCCCTGCTGATGTTCAGGTGTATATCAGTATGTAGTGTCTCTACTTAAAGAGTCCTCTCCTGCTGATGTTCAGGTGTATATCAGTATGTAGTGTCTCTACTTTAAAGAGTCCTCTCCTGCTGATGTTGAGGTGTATATCAGTATGTAGTGTCTCTACTTTAAAGAGTCCTCTCCTGCTGATGTTCAGGGTATCAGTATGTAGTGTCTCTACTTTAAAGAGTCCTCTCTGCTGATGTTCAGTGTATATCAGTATGTAGTGTCTCTACTTTAAAGAGTCCTCCTGCTGATGTTCAGGTGTATATCAGTATGTAGTGTCTCTACTTTAAAGAGTCCTATCCTGCTGATGTTCAGGTGTATATCAGTATGTAGTGTCTCTACTTTAAAGAGTCCTCCCTGCTGATGTTCAGGTGTATATCAGTATGTAGTGTCTCTACTTTAAAGAGTCCTCTCCTGCTGATGTTCAGGTGTATATCAGTATGTAGTGTCTCTACTTTAAAGAGTCCTTCCTATGATGTTCAGGGTATATCAGTATGTAGTGTCTCTACTTTAAAGAGTCCTCTCCTGCTGATGTTCAGGTGTATATCAGTATGTAGTGTCTCTACTTTAAAGAGTCCTCTCTGCTGATGTTCAGGTGTATATCAGTATGTAGTGTCTCTACTTTAAAGAGTCCTCTCCTGCTGATGTTCAGGTGTATATCAGTATGTAGTGTCTCTACTTTAAAGAGTCCTCTCCTGCTGATGTTCAGGTGTATATCAGTATGTATGTCTCTACTTTAAAGAGTCCTCTTGTTGATGTTCAGGTGTATATCAGTATGTAGTGTCTCTACTTTAAAGAGTCCTCTCCTGCTGATGTTCAGGTGTATATCAGTATGTATGTCTACTTTAAAGAGTCCTCTCCATGCTGATGTTCAGGTGTATATCAGTATGTAGTGTCTCTACTTTAAAGAGTCCTCTCCTGCTGATGTTCAGGGTATATCAGTATGTAGTGTCTATACTTTAAAGAGTCCTCTCTGCTGATGTTCAGGTGTATATCAGTATGTAGTGTCTCTACTTTAAAGAGTCCCCCTACTGATGTTCAGGTGTATATCAGTATGTAGTGTCTCTACTTTAAAGAGTCCTCTCCTGCTGATGTTCAGGTGTGTATATCAGTATGTAGTGTCTCTACTTTAAAGAGTCCTCTCTTGATGTTCAGGTGTATATCAGTATGTAGTGTCTCTACTTTAAAGAGTCTCCCCTGCTGATGTTCAGGTGTGTATCAGTAGTAGGTCCTACTTTAAAGAGTCCTCTCCTGCTGATGTTCAGGTGTATATCAGTATGTAGTGTCTCTACTTTAAAGAGTCCTCCTACTGATGTTGAGGTGTATATCAGTATGTAGTGTCTCTACTTTAAAGAGTCCCTCCTGTGATGTTCAGGTGTATATCAGTATGTAGTGTCTCTACTTTAAAGAGTCCTCTCCTACTGATGTTGAGGTGTATATCAGTATGTAGTGTCTCTACTTTAAAGAGTCCTCTCCTGCTGATGTTCAGGTGTATATCAGTATGTAGTGTCTCTACTTTAAAGAGTCCTCACCTGGGCCTTAGTAATGGAGTACATGACGGCGACAGCGCTGAATGGGCTCAGGTGGTAACAGCGGGCGTGGTAGTTCACCTGAGAGCAGCAGCCAATCAGAGAGCAGGATTAATAACTACTAAATATGTTATGACAACATCCAAATCAAAGGCATGAAACGTCAGATTGTGTTTAAAGAGTTCCGGGGGTACCTGGCACTGCCTCCTGAAGACGATGCAGGGGTGAGCGAGCACGTTCTCTGTGAACAGGCTGAACACAGCGCTTTATTTACATCTCTAATGTCAACAAACTATTAATACTTTATTTTACAATTAATAAGAATTTATTTCCAACCTGACGAGTCCGATTCCAAATCCTGCGAATCGACTGAGCTGCTCTGCAACAACAACAACAACAACACACCAGCATTAATAAACAACAACAATACATCAGCATTAATAGATAATAATACTGATGCATACAAGCTAACCGCTTCATGCTATCAGGTACATGCTATCAGGTACATGCTAACAGCTACAGGCTAAAAGCTTCATGCTAACAGCTACAGGCTAACAACTACATGCTAACAGCTACAGGCTAAAAGCTTCATGCTAACAGCTACATGCTAAAAGCTACAGGCTAACAGCTACAGGCTAACAACTACATGCTAAAAGCTTCATGCTAAAAGCTTCATGCTAACAGCTACAGGCTAACAGCTACATGCTAACAGCTACAGGCTAACAACTACATGCTAAAATGTGAAGGATGTGAAGGATCCTGTGGAGCTAACGAGGCTAGCTGTCAGTTAGCATGCTCAAAGCGACATTCAGATTCATTTAATTTCCTTTTCATAAATAATAAATCAGTTTCGTTGAATTGTTGTGTAGTTAGCATCTCATGTGTTTGTTTTGATCTGATCTCGGTCTGTTACATGTTGACTCTCTCCATCCTACTTCAGCTTATTTATTATAACATGTGTATTTACCTCCTGCAGTACTTTACAGGAATCTCTGTTGTATCTTAGTTATATTTATCTTATATATTCATGTAGCCCTGTTTTATATTATAGTTGTTTATCTGTAGCCCAGAGGAGGACCCTCAGGTGTTCCTCTCTCAGAGGGTCCTCCTCCCCAGGTGAGCAGCGACCCACCTGCAGGCACCTGGCCGGGCTGCGGGGCCTCCCAGCCGGCTCTCTCCCCGGTCCTCTCCCCTTTCTCCCCGGTCCTCTCCTCTCTCTCCCCGGTCCTCTCCCCGCTCAGAGGGCTCCTCTCCCCGGCCAGGTGCAGGTTCCTGCTCCCCGGGATGTCTGGAGGCTCTGTGACCCGGGGTCCCAGCAGGGGGTCCCCCCGGTACCCGAGCCCCTCTCCTCGGTACCCGAGCCCGTCGAAGCTGTCCGGCCTCCGGGAGAAACCTGATCGATCCATCGGAGGGTCTTAAAGATATTATCCGGAGCGATTTGACCCGAAAAACAACACCGACTGTCACCGGAAATCTTGTCTTTCTCTTCCGGAGGAGCGGCGGTGACCCGGCTCTCTACCGCCTCTCTACCGCCTCCCTACCGCTCTCTACCGCCTCTCTACCGCCTCCCTACCGCTCTCTACCGCCTCTCTACAGCTCTCTACCGCCTCTCTACCGCCTCCCTACCGCTCTCTACCGCCTCTCTACAGCTCTCTACCGCCTCTCTACCGCCTCCCTACCGCTCTCTACCGCCTCCCTACCGCTCTCTACCGCCTCTCTACCGCTCTCTACCGGCGCCTCCCACATGTCATCATCACTGTTTATAATAAACCAAACATGACCTTAAAGGTGGGGCACGTGATTCCCTTCAGAAGCACTTGTTGAATGCTCTCAACATCCCGATAGCAATGAATACATTAAACATTTCCTTGTGGAAGCCGTGACGCTGTAGAAAGCACGACCAATCACCTGAGCCGGCCCGGGTCAGGTGATTGGATGGCCTACCTGCCTGTCAGCCTTCCATCTTGTGCACAAACTTATCGCGCGTGCCCTCATTGCGCGTGCCCTCATTGCGCGTGCCCTCATTGCGCATGCCCGGGCAGCAGTACTTCAGTCAGTCGCCAGGCAGCAACAGCTAGTGGACACTTTCGCCATGGCAGAGTTAGGGTCAACATCGTCTATCGGTCGCAAAAGAAAAACTGTAATGGAGTTAATTAAGAAGAAGAAGAAAGGGGACACTAGGAGAAGTCAAACCAGAGTCAATATCGGAGTTGCTTTTCAACGATGGCGACTAGTGATGGAACACAACAAGCTGAAATCGGACGCCATGGTCGCCCTTTTTCTCTTGGACAGGTCATTAACTGTTTTGTCTGGTTTCCCATTTCCCTGAACTATATCGCCAACCTAACTTTTAGCTGCTCATTTGTAAAACACTTTAAATTGCCAACGAGTATGAATTGTGCTATTTTAACACACTGAACATGTAAGTAGCAGCTAGTGTGTGCATGTATATATCACGTGTGGTGATGTAGGTCTTCTGTGCCTTTCTGTGCCTTTCTGTAGTTACGAGAGAGATGTGTCGGGTCCCACACAGGCTGTGAAAGCTGGAGGGCCGAGACCCCCACCCCCCGCCGTCTCCACCAGTTTGTCGGAGGAGCTTTCTGGAGAGAGAGGCATCTGCAGGCAGTGGCAGGTACTCCCGGCCTCTGATGCCACCACTTACCGTGTCTGCAAAGAGCTAGTTGATGTCCAGCCTTACAAACTGTTCGCCAGTTCCCAAAAACAATAAAAGGGTTGGATAAAAAACATGAATTGTGTCTCGCTTTTTTACTAGACTGTCATGATTGTCTAAAGCAGGGGGGTCAAACTCAAATACACAGTGGGCCAAAATTAAAAAATGGGTACTAGTCGAGGGCCGGACTGGTTCAATGTTTATTTCAGAACTTATTTAAATTAACTTATTGCACATATTAAACCTGGAACTAACAAAGCTTAAATGATTGACTATAAAAACAACATTAAACATGAAATAATCAGTTGCATTCATTTCTCATGGCTCTATCTGCAGACTCATTCCTCATGGCTCTATCTGCAGACTCATTCCTCATGGCTCTATCTGCAGACTCATTTCCTATGGCTCTATCTGCAGACTCATTTCTCATGGCTCTATCTGCAGACTCATTCCTCATGGCTCTATCTGCAGACTCATTTCCTATGGCTCTATCTGCAGACTCATTTCCTATGGCTCTATCTGCAGACTCATTTCCTATGGCTCTATCTGCAGACTCATTCCTCATGGCTCTATCTGCAGACTCATTCCTCATGGCTCTATCTGCAGACTCATTCCTCTATTATCTATTATTGTATTTCCTCTTGAACTGGTTAATGTCTGCACATGGCTTTAGCTCCACGTTCACACTGTTCCATAGCCTCACTCCACAGGTTAGGGTTAATGTCTGCACATGGCTTTAGCTCCACGTTCACACTGTTCCATAGCCTCACTCCACAGGTTAGGGTTAATGTCTGCACATGGCTTTAGCTCCACGTTCACACTGTTCCATAGCCTCACTCCACAGGTTAGGGTTAATGTCTCCACATGGCTTTAGCTCCACGTTCACACTGTTCCATAGCCTCACTCCACAGGTTAGGGTTAATGTTCCACATGGCTTTAGCTCCACGTTCACACTGTTCCATAGCCTCACTCCACAGGTTAGGGTTAATGTCTGCACATGGCTTTAGCTCCACGTTCACACTGTTCCATAGTCTCACTCCACAGGTTAGGGTTAATGTCTCCACATGGCTTTAGCTCCACGTTCACACTGTTCCATAGCCTCACTCCACAGGTTAGGGTTAATGTCTGCACATGGCTTTAGCTCCACGTTCACACTGTTCCATAGCCTCACTCCACAGGTTAGGGTTAATGTCTGCACATGGCTTTAGCTCCACGTTCACACTGTTCCATAGTCTCACTCCACAGGTTAGGGTTAATGTCTGCACATGGCTTTAGCTCCACATTCACACTGTTCCATAGTCTCACTCCACAGGTTAGGGTTAATGTCTGCACATGGCTTTAGCTCCACGTTCACACTGTTCCATAGTCTCACTCCACAGGTTAGGGTTAATGTCTGCACATGGCTTTAGCTCCACGTTCACACTGTTCCATAGTCTCACTCCACAGGTTAGGGTTAATGTCTGCACATGGCTTTAGCTCCACGTTCACACTGTTCCATAGTCTCACTCCACAGGTTAGGGTTAATGTCTCCACATGGCTTTAGCTCCACGTTCACACTGTTCCATAGCCTCACTCCACAGGCTGAGATACAAAATGTTCTTCTGGTTGTACGGACCCTATGAATTGAAATTGTCTCCTTGAACTATATCCCCCCACTCGTTGAGTGAATACGTTTTGGATGTTTCCTGGTGAAACGTTATGATTTGCCTTAAACATGATTTGTGCCGTTTGGAGTTCTACCAGGTCTGTGCATTTTAACGGCTTTGACTGCAGGAATAATGCGTTCGTGTGATCAAGGCATTTGGCGTTGTGAATGATTCGTATGGCTTGTTTTCGTAGCATAGATACTGCATGTATTGAACTCTTGTAGTTATTGCCCCAGATCGCAGTCAGTCAGTCAGTCAGTCAGTCAGTCAGTCAGTCAGATACAGTCAGTCAGTCAGTCAGTCAGATACGGGCAGTCAGTCAGTCAGTCAGATACAGTCAGTCAGTCAGTCAGTCAGTCAGTCAGATACGGTCAGTCAGTCAGTCAGATACAGTCAGTCAGTCAGATACGGTCAGTCAGTCAGATACGGTCAGTCAGTCAGTCAGTCAGTCAGTCAGTCAGTCAGATACGGTCAGTCAGTCAGTCAGATACAGTCAGTCAGTCAGATACGGTCAGTCAGTCAGATACGGGCAGTCAGTCAGTCAGTCAGATACGGGCAGTCAGTCAGTCAGTCAGATACGGGCAGTCAGTCAGATACGGGCAGTCAGTCAGTCAGTCAGATACGGGCAGTCAGTCAGTCAGTCAGATACGGTCAGTCAGTCAGATACGGTCAGTCAGTCAGATACGGTCAGTCAGTCAGTCAGTCAGTCAGATACGGGCAGTCAGTCAGTCAGTCAGATACGGGCAGACCAGCGAACAGCAGAGAATGAGAAGTGATTTCTGATCTAGAACCGGTTTCACTTTGTTTAGTCTGGAAATGCTTCTTGACAGCTTTGACTGTACATGTTTTATGTGTAATTTCCAACTTATTGTGTCATCTATTCTCCAAGACATTTCATTTCATGGACTCTTTGTTCTATGTTCTCCACCAGCTGTTCCATGTTCTCCACCAGCTGTTCTATGTTCTCCACCAGCTGTTCTATGTTCTCCACCAGCTGTTCTATGTCCTCCACCAGCTGTTCTATGTCCTCCACCAGCTGTTCTATGTTCTCCACCAGCTGTTCTATGTCCTCCACCAGCTGTTCTATGTCCTCCACCAGCTGTTCCATGTTCTCCACCAGCTGTTCCATGTTCTCCACCAGCTGTTCCATGTTCTCCACCAGCTGTTCTATGTTCTCCACCAGCTGTTCCATGTTCTCCACCAGCTGTTCTATGTTCTCCACCAGCTGTTCCATGTTCTCCACCAGCTGTTCCATGTTCTCCACCAGCTGTTCCATGTTCTCCACCAGCTGTTCTATGTTCTCCACCAGCTGTTCTATGTTCTCCACCAGCTGTTCTATGTTCTCCACCAGCTGTTCTATGTTCTCCACCAGCTGTTCTATGTTCTCCACCAGCTGTTCTAAATTCTCCCCCGAACAGAATATATTTGTATCATCAGCAAACAAAACTAGCCTCAGTACATTGGATACTCTACAGATGTCTTGATGTACAGTATAAACAGTTTAGGACCCAGCACTGACCCCTGGGGGACACCCAGCACTGACCCCTGGGGGACACCCAGCACTGACCCCTGGGGGACACCCAACACTGACCCCTGGGGGACACCCAACACTGACCCCTGGGGGACACCCAGCACTGACCCCTGGGGGACACCCAACACTGACCCCTGGGGGACACCCAGCACTGACCCCTGGGGGACACCCAGCACTGACCCCTGGGGGACACCCAACACTGACCCCTGGGGGACACCCAGCACTGACCCCTGGGGGACACCCAACACTGACCCCTGGGGGACACCCAGCACTGACCCCTGGGGGACACCCAACACTGACCCCTGGGGGACACCCAACACTGACCCCTGGGGGACACCCAGCACTGACCCCTGGGGGACACCCAACACTGACCCCTGGGGGACACCCAACACTGACCCCTGGGGGACACCCAGCACTGACCCCTGGGGGACACCCAGCACTGACCCCTGGGGGACACCCAGCACTGACCCCTGGGGGACACCCAGCACTGACCCCTGGGGGACACCCAGCACTGACCCCTGGGGGACACCACATCCTGCTGTCTGTTGAGTTCAGGGGCATCTGTGATTTCCTCAATGGATCCCATAACTGCCAGTGATGTTGATGTGCTCTGAATCCGTGTTGACTGTCCCTGATGAATGTGTGCTTCTCTCTGAATGCGTCCGGTCTGTTGTTCAATACTTTTTCTCGTATGTTTGAGAAGTGGGGAAGTAACGAGTCTGTAGTTCGTGAAGTGGTGCTTGTTCCCAGTTTAGTATACAGGTATGACTTTAGCTATTTTCATTTTGTTTGGAATGACAGGTTCCAGATGTTCGTTAACGGGTTAGAAATCCCCCGATGACCATTTTACTAATGTCCTATCAGTCATTATAATCAGTAGACTTTTTATTTTTACATTTTTGAACAATATCTAATCTCTCTCTCATCCAGTTGTCCCTGGATCAGGGACTTCTCTCATCGTCTGGATGTGCCCCAGTTGTCCCTGGATCAGGGACTTCTCTCATCGTCTGGATGTGCCCCAGTTGTCCCTGGATCAGGGACTTCTCTCATCGTCTGGATGTGCCCCAGTTGTCCCTGGATCAGGGACTTCTCTCATCGTCTGGATGTGCCCCAGTTGTCCCTGGATCAGGGACTTCTCTCATCGTCTGGATGTGCCCCAGTTGTCCCTGGATCAGGGACTTCTCTCATCGTCTTGATGTGCCCCAGTTGTCCCTGGATCAGGGACTTCTCTCATCGTCTGGATGTGCCCCAGTTGTCCCTGGATCAGGGACCTCTCTCATCGTCTGGATGTGCCCCAGTTGTCCCTGGATCAGGGACTTCTCTCATCGTCTGGATGTGCCCCAGTTGTCCCTGGATCAGGGACTTCTCTCATCGTCTGGATGTGCCCCAGTTGTCCCTGGATCAGGGACTTCTCTCATCGTCTGGATGTGCCCCAGTTGTCCCTGGATCAGGGACTTCTCTCATCGTCTGGATGTGCCCCAGTTGTCCCTGGATCAGGGACTTCTCTCATCGTCTGGATGTGCCCCAGTTGTCCCTGGATCAGGGACTTCTCTCATCGTCTGGATGTGCCCCAGTTGTCCCTGGATCAGGGACTTCTCTCATCGTCTTGATGTGCCCCAGTTGTCCCTGGATCAGGGACTTCTCTCATCGTCTGGATGTGCCCCAGTTGTCCCTGGATCAGGGACCTCTCTCATCGTCTGGATGTGCCCCAGTTGTCCCTGGATCAGGGACTTCTCTCATCGTCTGGATGTGCCCCAGTTGTCCCTGGATCAGGGACTTCTCTCATCGTCTGGATGTGCCCCAGTTGTCCCTGGATCAGGGACTTCTCTCATCGTCTGATGTGCCCCAGTTGTCCCTGGATCAGGGACTTCTCTCATCGTCTTGATGTGCCCCAGTTGTCCCTGGATCAGGGACTTCTCTCATCGTCTGGATGTGCCCCAGTTGTCCCTGGATCAGGGACCTCTCTCATCGTCTGGATGTGCCCCAGTTGTCCCTGGATCAGGGACTTCTCTCATCGTCTGGATGTGCCCCAGTTGTCCTGGATCAGGGACTTCTCTCATCGTCTGGATGTGCCCCAGTTGTCCCTGGATCAGGGACTTCTCTCATCGTCTGGATGTGCCCCAGTTGTCCCTGGATCAGGGACTTCTCTCATCGTCTGGATGTGCCCCAGTTGTCCCTGGATCAGGGACTTCTCTCATCGTCTGGATGTGCCCAGTTGTCCCTGGATCAGGGACTTCTCTCATCGTCTGGATGTGCCCCAGTTGTCCCTGGATCAGGGACTTCTCTCATCGTCTGGATGTGCCCCAGTTGTCCCTGGATCAGGGACTTCTCTCATCGTCTGGATGTGCCCCAGTTGTCCCTGGATCAGGGGGGACCTTTCTTATCTGACGTATTTCTTATAATGCTGTGAATTATATCCCATATTCCTTTAATGTTGCTTTTGTTTTTATCTATTAATTCCTTATAATAGTCTTTCTTGCTTGTTCTTATAATATTAGTCAACTTATTTTTATATGTTTTATATTTATCCTCTGCACCTTGAGTTCTTTGTTCAATGGAGTCCCTATAGTGTGTTTTTCTTTTTGCAGGCATGTTGTAATCCCTTTGAGATCCAGGGACAATGAATATGTGTGTTTTCTGCTGTATTCTTTAATTGGGCAGTTTTCATATAATGACCCAAATATCCTTAGAAAGGTTTCATGATATCCTTAGAAAGGTTTCATGATATCCTTAGAAAGGTTTCATGATATCCTTAGAAAGGTTTCATGATATCCTTAGAAAGGTTTCGTGATATCCTTAGAAAGGTTTCATGATATCCTTAGAAAGGTTTCATGATATCCTTAGAAAGGTTTCATGAGCAGCATCGATGTCTCTTTCTTGGTAAAGTTTGTCCCAATTCTGTTCCAGCAATTCATTTTCAGTGCGTTGATGGATTCCTCTGATCGCAGCCGTCTGGATGTTTTTCCTGTAGTTGCTATCAGAGACTGAACCCTGTGCTATCAGAGACTGAACCCTGTGCTATCATAGACTGAACCCTGCTATCAGAGACTGAACCCTGCTATCAGAGACTGAACCCTGCTATCAGAGACTGAACCCTGCTATCAGAGACTGAACCCTGTGCTATCAGAGACTGAACCCTGCTATCAGAGACTGAACCCTGCTATCAGAGACTGAACCCTGCTATCAGAGACTGAACCCTGCTATCAGAGACTGAACCCTGCTATCAGAGACTGAACCCTGCTATCAGAGACTGAACCCTGCTATCAGAGACTGAACCCTGCTATCAGAGACTGAACCCTGTGCTATCATAGACTGAACCCTGCTATCATAGACTGAACCCTGCTATCAGAGACTGAACCCTGCTATCATAGACTGAACCCTGCTATCAGAGACTGAACCCTGTGCTATCAGAGACTGAACCCTGCTATCATAGACTGAACCCTGCTATCATAGACTGAACCCTGCTATCATAGACTGAACCCTGCTATCAGAGACTGAACCCTGCTATCAGAGACTGAATCCTGCTATCAGAGACTGAACCCTGTGCTATCAGAGACTGAACCCTGTGCTATCATAGACTGAACCCTGCTATCATAGACTGAACCCTGTGCTATCATAGACTGAACCCTGTGCTATCATAGACTGAACCCTGTGCTATCATAGACTGAACCCTGCTATCAGAGACTGAATCCTGCTATCAGAGACTGAACCCTGTGCTATCATAGACTGAACCCTGTGCTATCAGAGACTGAACCCTGCTATCAGAGACTGAACCCTGTGCTATCAGAGACTGAACCCTGTGCTATCATAGACTGAACCCTGTGCTATCATAGACTGAACCCTGCTATCAGAGACTGAATCCTGCTATCAGAGACTGAACCCTGTGCTATCAGAGACTGAACCCTGTGCTATCAGAGACTGAACCCTGCTATCATAGACTGAACCCTGCTATCAGAGACTGAACCCTGTGCTATCAGAGACTGAACCCTGCTATCATAGACTGAACCCTGCTATCATAGACTGAACCCTGCTATCAGAGACTGAACCCTGCTATCAGAGACTGAACCCTGTGCTATCATAGACTGAACCCTGCTATCAGAGACTGAACCCTGTGCTATCAGAGACTGAACCCTGCTATCATAGACTGAACCCTGCTATCATAGACTGAACCCTGCTATCAGAGACTGAACCCTGCTATCAGAGACTGAACCCTGTGCTATCAGAGACTGAACCCTGTGCTATCAGAGACTGAACCCTGCTATCAGAGACTGAACCCTGCTATCAGAGACTGAACCCTGCTATCAGAGACTGAACCCTGTGCTATCAGAGACTGAACTGCTATCATAGACTGAACCCTGGCAAGTGATCACTGATATCATTGATTAAGAAGCCACTTACTGTGTGGTTTTCAATGTCATTGTTAAAAATATGATCTATCAGGGTGGCACGGTGCGATGTCACTCTACTGGGTCTAGTTGTGTTCGGAAATAGGCTCAGACTATACATTGTATTGATACATCATCAGTAGTTTTGTGCTTGTTAGGATGAAGCAGGTTCATATTCAAATCTCCACATATGAAAATGTTATTTATTTTAGAAAGCATGCCCTCCATCCAGTCTGAACGTTTCACTGCTGACCCTGGCGTCCGATAAATACAGCGAATTAGGACATTCTTCTTCTTTTCCTTGTAGATTTCAATTGTTATGCTTTCTAATAGGATGTCAACCACAGTTTCATACTGTCCACTACACTCTCCTCCTCCTCCTCCTCCTCCTCCTCCTCCTCCTCCTCCTCCTCCTCCTCCTCCTCCTCCTCCTCCTCCTCCTCCTCCTCCTCCTCGGTCTATGTTTGGATCTGAGCTCATATCCATCCAGCTCAAAGTCTATGTCCTTTTCGTTGGTAAATGTATGTAAGTATTCTCTGATGTTGTTAAAGTTGGCATACAGGCTTCTGCTATTAAAATGGATGATTGATAGTTTGCCATTTGATTCGATGTTCTGGTTGTGTTGTTCATCAGTGTAGTAGTAGCAGATGTTGTTGTTGACGAAAAAGTTATTGTCCGGATCAGTTTCATGTTCCGAGTCATGTAGCTTGTGATCAGTGTACTCGAATGTTTTCAGTTCCAGTTGATCATGATCCTTTCTCCTCTGAGTGATGTCCCTATTGACTTCAGATGTATATGAGCCGGTGTCATCAGTGTGCGCCATGGCTTTGTGTGTGTGTCACCTCACAGTCCGGTGTATGATGATGATCACTGGTATCTGTCCAAATCCATGACGTTCCTGATTCCCAGCACTTTTGCTTCCTCTGGTGTTCCATTTAGTTTAATAAATATTTGACAGTCTGACCCTTTCAGCTTTCCTCCCTGTTTCAGCTGCTCCTGTGTTTTCTGTGCACAGAGCTCAGTATGATAGCCGGACTGTCGCTGTCCTTCCGCCTGGGTAGCGGGTCACATGCCTCCATCTTATTGCAATCCAGTTGTATCCCCTTGGACTGTAGGAAAGCAGCCACCTGTTGTTCTGCGGAGCTAGCATCCAGTTCCCCGGGCTCCCCCCCGGCGTCAGCGCCCACAGCCCGGGCATACGACCGGGCTGTGGGCAGTCACTATGTTCGAGTGACTGTTTTCCCATACGTCAATACCTCTGTGTTATTCTGCATTTGGTGCTTTTATGCATGGAGTTGTATAACCAGAAAAGACATCATGTAAATAGTTTTCACTGTGCTCTCAGATCGACTGCAGACCTGGACTCCTTCCACAACACATTCTCATGTATGCAAGCAAGCGCTTCAGCTTCTCCCCAACGGGATATGCAGCTCGGACCCTGCTGGCTGGCCTGGACTACAATCACCACAGACCAGCAAAGAGAGAAGAAGATGGCTCTATCCACTATGTTGTAATAATAGTACTCCTATGCATTTGAGTCTATAGGTGCTTAGTCTTGAGTCTATACTCTTATAGGTGCTTAGTCTTGAGTCTATACCCTTATAGGTGCTTAGTCTTGAGTCTATACTCTTATAGGTGCTTAGTCTTGAGTCTATACCCTTATAGGTGCTTAGTCTTGAGTCTATACCCTTATAGGTGCTTAGTCTTGAGTCTATACCCTTATAGGTGCTTAGTCTTGAGTCTATACTCTTATAGGTGCTTAGTCTTGAGTCTATACCCTTATAGGTGCTTAGTCTTGAGTCTATACCCTTATAGGTGCTTAGTCTTGAGTCTATTGTTGATATGCTGTAATTACTCATATATGTACCTGTGATATTGATTGGAAAGGCCAATCACTGCCCAAAGAACAGAGGATTGGCCCAGCACCCATATGATGTTTATAGTCATTATATAATGTATATATCCTGTAGATTATAATATTCCTGCATTATTGAATACTTGATGGTGTTCCAATACAATAAACAGGTGTCATAACACATTTGGTTGTCATCATTCGTACAGGATGTAAGTAAATAATAAATGTAATCGCTTCATCGTTTATGCTATGAGGAAAAGCATTCCTCATTTTCTACATTTGATTTAAACAAGTTTGACGAAAGTGCAGAACATAAATAGTCAATACTTTTTTTAAAGAAATATTGTGATTGCACATATGACTGTCTGCCACAGTCCTGCTGTGAGCTTACCCTACTGGGGGGGAAGCCTTTGTCCTGCCCATGTGATCTGGGTACCGGTCGCCTGTCTTCCAGACACAGAGGCCGTTTCTCAATGTGGAGTAGAGCTGCTGCAGAGCCACAAGTATCCTACGTCATGGAGTAGAGCTGCTGCAGAGCCACAAGTATCCTACGTGATGGAGTAGAGCTGCTGCAGAGCCACAAGTATCCTACGTCATGGAGTAGAGCTGCTGCAGAGCCACAAGTATCCTACGTCATGGAGTAGAGCTGCTGCAGAGCCACAAGTATCCTACGTCATGGAGTAGAGCTGCTGCAGAGCCACAAGTATCCTACGTCATGGAGTAGAGCTGGCTGCAGAGCCACAAGTATCCTACGTCATGTAGTAGAGCTGCTGCAGAGCCACAAGTATCCTACGTCATGGAGTAGAGCTGCTGCAGAGCCACTAGTATCCTACGTCATGGAGTAGAGCTGCTGCAGAGCCACTAGTATCCTACGTCATGGAGTAGAGCTGCTGCAGAGCCACTAGTATCCTACGTCATGGAGTAGAGCTGCTGCAGAGCCACAAGTATCCTAGTCATGGAGTAGAGCTGCTGCAGAGCCACAAGTATCCTCGTCATGGAGTAGAGCTGCTGCAGAGCCACTAGTATCCTACGTCATGGAGTAGAGCTGCTGCAGAGCCACTAGTATCCTACGTCATGGAGTAGAGCTGCTGCAGAGCCACTAGTATCCTACGTCATGGAGTAGAGCTGCTGCAGAGCCACAAGTATCCTACGTGATGGAGTAGAGCTGCTGCAGAGCCACAAGTATCCTACGTCATGGAGTAGAGCTGCTGCAGAGCCACAAGTATCCTACGTCATGGAGTAGAGCTGCTGCAGAGGGTTAGGGGTGTATCCACTCTGTGACACTCAGGGTCCCACAGTGGTTACACTCTGGGTCAGGGTCCCAGAGTGTAACCACTGTGTGACACTGAGTGTAACCACTGTGTGATCCTGACCCAGGGTGTAACCACTGTGGGACCCTGACCCAGGGTGGTTACACTGTGTGACCCTGACCCAGGGTGTAACCACTGTGGGACCCTGACCCAGAGTGTAACCACTGTGTGACCCTGACCCAGAGTGTAACCACTGTGTGACCCTGACCCAGAGTGTAACCACTGTGTGACCCTGACCCAGGGTGTAACCACTGTGGGACCCTGACCCAGAGTGTAACCACTGTGTGACCCTGACCCAGAGTGTAACCACTGTGGGACCCTGACCCAGAGTGTAACCACTGTGGGACCCTGACCCAGAGTGTAACCACTGTGTGACCCTGACCCAGAGTGTAACCACTGTGTGACCCTGACCCAGAGTGTAACCACTGTGTGACCCTGACCCAGAGTGTAACCACTGTGGGACCCTGACCCAGAGTGTAACCACTGTGGGACCCTGACCCAGAGTGTAACCACTGTGGGACCCTGACCCAGGGTGTAACCACTGTGGGACCCTGACCCAGAGTGTAACCACTGTGGGACCCTGACCCAGAGTGTAACCACTGTGGGACCCTGACCCAGAGTGTAACCACTGTGGGACCCTGACCCAGAGTGTAACCACTGTGGGACCCTGACCCAGAGTGTAACCACTGTGGGACCCTGACCCAGAGTGTAACCACTGTGTGACCCTGACCCAGGGTGTAACCATAGCGGAACTGTTTGATGCTCTCCCGTGTCTTGAAGATCAGCCACTGCCCGGATATCGTTCCAGGGGTTAGTTT
>CM062282.1:834694-850238 GCA_031216635.1 Dissostichus eleginoides | reverse complement strand
AAGTATCCTACGTCATGGAGTAGAGCTGCTGCAGAGGGTTAGGGGTGTATCCACTCTGTGACACTCAGGGTCCCACAGTGGTTACACTCTGGGTCAGGGTCCCAGAGTGTAACCACTGTGTGACCCTGAGTGTAACCACTGTGTGATCCTGACCCAGGGTGTAACCACTGTGGGACCCTGACCCAGGGTGGTTACACTGTGTGACCCTGACCCAGGGTGTAACCACTGTGGGACCCTGACCCAGAGTGTAACCACTGTGTGACCCTGACCCAGAGTGTAACCACTGTGTGACCCTGACCCAGAGTGTAACCACTGTGTGACCCTGACCCAGGGTGTAACCACTGTGGGACCCTGACCCAGAGTGTAACCACTGTTGACCCTGACCCAAGTGTAACCACTGGGACCCTGACCCAGAGTGTAACCACTGTGGGACCCTGACCCAGAGTGTAACCACTGTGTGACCCTGACCCAGAGTGTAACCACTGTGTGACCCTGACCCAGAGTGTAACCACTGTGTGACCCTGACCCAGAGTGTAACCACTGTGTGACCCTGACCCAGAGTGTAACCACTGTGGGACCCTGACCCAGAGTGTAACCACTGTGTGACCCTGACCCAGAGTGTAACCACTGTGGGACCCTGACCCAGAGTGTAACCATAGCGGAACTGTTTGATGCTCTCCCGTGTCTTGAAGATCAGCCACTGCCCGGATATCGTTCCAGGGGTTAGTTTAGTTTCCTCTCCTCTCCCTCTCCCTCTCCTCTCCTCATCTCCTCTCATCTCATCTCCTCTCATCTCCTCTCCTCTCCCTCCTCTCCCTCTCCTCTCCTCTCTCTCCTCTCCCTCTCCCTCTCCTCATCTCCTCTCCTCTCCTCTCCCTCTCATCTCCTCTCCTCTCTCATCTCATCTCCTCTCCTCTCCCTCCTCTCCCTCTCCTCTCCTCTCCTCTCTCTCCTCTCCCTCTCCCTCTCCCTCTCCTCTCCTCTCCTCATCTCCTCTCCTCTCTCATCTCATCTCCTCTCCCTCTCCTCTCCTCTCCTCTCTCTCCTCTCTCCTCTCCCTCTCCCTCTCCCTCTCCTCTCCTCTCTCTCCCTCTCCTCCCCTCTCCTCATCTCCTGTCATCTCCTCTCCTCTCTCATCTCATCTCCTCTCCTCTCCTCTCTCATCTCATCTCCTCTCCTCTCCTTTCCTCTCCTCTCTCCTCCTCTCATCTCCTCTCTCCTCATCTCATCTCCTCTCCTCTCCTCATCTCATCTCCTCTCTCTCCTCTCATCTCCTCTCCTCTCCTCTCTCCTCTCCTCTCCTCTCTCTCTCTCCTCTCCTCTCTTCTCTCCTCTCCTCTCATCTCCTATCTCCTCATCTCCTCTCTCTCCTCACCTCTCTCCTCTCCTCTCCTCTCCTCTCTCCTCTCCTCATCTCCTCTCCTCTCTCCTCTCCTCTCCTCTCTCCTCTCCCCTCTCATCTCCTCTCCTCTCCACTCTCCTCTCCTCTCATCTTTTCTCATCTCCTCTCCTCTCTCCTCATCTCCTCTCCTCTCTCTCATCTCATCTCCTCTCCTCTCCTCTCTTTTCCTCTCATCTCCTCTCCTCTCATCTCCTCTCCTCTCTCCTCATCTCCTCTCCTCTCTCTCCTCTCTCTCCTCTCCTCTCATCTCCTCTCCCCTCTCATCTCCTCTCCTCTCCTCTCTCCTCTCCTCTCATCTCCTCTCTCTCATCTCCTCTCCTCTCCACTCTCCTCTCCTCTCATCTCATCTCCTCTCCTCTCTCCTCTCCTCTCCTCTCTTCTCCTCTCTTCTCATCTCTTCTCTCCTCTCCTCTCATCTCTTCTCTCCTCTCCTCTCTCTCCTCTCCTCTCATCTCTTCTCCCTCCTCTCCTCTCCTCTCATCTCCTCATCTCTTCTCCTCTCTCTCCTCTCATCTCCTCTCCTCTCATCTCCTCTCTCCTCCTCTCTCCTCTCTCCTCTCTTCTCCTCTCCTCTCCTCTCCTCTCATCTCTTCTCTCCTCTCCTCTCCTCTCTCCTCATCTCCTCTCATCTCCTCATCTCCTCTCCTCTCCTCTCTTCTCCTCTCCTCTCCTCATCTCCTCTCTCCTCTCCTCATCTCCTTCCTCTCCTCTCTCCTCTCCTCTCCTCTCCTCTCCTCTCCTCTCTTCTCCTCCCTCCTCATCTCCTCCTCTCCTCATCTCTCCTCATCTCTTCTCTTCTCTCCTCTCCCCTCATCTCCTCTCATCTCCTCTCTTCTCCTCTCATCTCTCATCTCATCTCTTCTCCTCTCATCTCCTCTCTCCTCTCCTCTCATCTCATCTCCTCTCATCTCTTCTCTCCTCTCATCTCTTCTCTTCTCCTCTCTCCTCTCATCTCTTCTCTCCTTTCATCTCTTCTCCTCTCCTCTCATCTCTTCTCCTCTCCTCTCATCTCTCCTCATCTCCTCTCTCTCCTCTCATCTCCTCTCACTCCTCTCCTCTCCTCTCCTCTCTCCTCTCTTCTCTTCTCTTCTCCTCTCTCATCTCCTCTCCTCTCCTCTCCTCTCCTCTCTTCTCTCCTCTCTCCTCTCCTCTCCTCTCTCCTCTCCTCATCTCCTCTCCTCTCCTCTCTTCTCCTCTCCTCATCTCATCTCTTCTCTTCTCCTCATCTCCTCTCCTCTCCTCTCTCCTCCTCTCCTCTCATCTCTCCTCTCCTCTCATCTCTTCTCTCCTCTCTCCTCTCCTCTCTCCTCATCTCTCTCATCTCCTCCTCTCCTCTCTTCTCCTCTCCTCATCTCATCTCTTCTCTTCTCCTCATCTCCTCCTCTCCTCTCCTCTCTCCTCCTCTCATCTCTCCTCATCTCCTCTCTCCTCTCCTCTCCTCTCATCTCTCTCTTCTCTTCTCCTCTCCTCTCCTCTCTTCTCTCCTCATCTCCTCTCATCTCTTCTCTTCTTTCCTCTCATCTCTTCTCCTCTCCTCTCTTCTCCTCTCATCTCTCCTCTCTTCTCCTCTCATCTCTCATCTCATCTCTCCTCATCTCCTCTCCTCTCTCCTCTCTCTTCTCTCCTTCCTCTCCCTCTCCTCTCCTCTCCTCTCCTCTCTCCTCCTCTCCTCTCTCCTCATCTCCTCTCTCCTCTCATCTCTTCTCCTCTCCTCTCTTCTCCTCCTCTCCTCTCTTCTCCTCATCTCCTCTCCTCTCCTCTCCTCTCTTCTCCTCTCATCTCTCCTCATCTCCTCTCCTCTCCTCTCTTCTCCTCTCATCTCTTCTCTTCTCTCATCTCATCTCTTCTCCTCTCCTCTCATCTCCTCTCATCTCCTCTCCGCTCATCTCTTCTCATCTCTCCTCATCTCCTCTCTACTCCTCTCATCATCTCCTCTCATCTCCTCTCTCATCTCATCTCTTCTCCTCTCCTCTCTTCTCATCTCCTCTCCTCTCATCTCTTCTCATCTCTCCTCATCTCCTCTCTTCTCCTCTCCTCTCATCTCCTCTCCTCTCATCTCCTCTCTCTCCTCTCATCTCCTCTCATCTCCCATCTCTTCTCTCCTCTCATCTCCTCTCCTCTCCTCTCCTCTCTTCTCCTCTCATCTCTTCTCTTCTCCTCATCTCCTCTCCTCTCCTCCTCTCATCTCTCCTCATCTCATCTCTCCTCTCATCTCTCCTCTCCTCTCCTCTCCTCTCTCTCCTCATCTCCTCTCATCTCCTCTCTCATCTCATCTCCTCTCCTCTCCTCTCCTCTCATCTCCCATCTCTTCTCTCCTCATCTCATCTCATCTCATCTCTCTCCTCTCCTCTCCTCTCTCCTCATCTCCTCTCCTCTCATCCCTCTCCTCTCCTCTCCTCTCATCTCCTCTCCTCTCATCTCCTCTCCTCTCCTCTCTCCTCTCCTCTCTCCTCTCCTCTTCTCTCATCTCTTCTCCCCTCTCATCTCATCTCTTCTCTTCTCTCATCTCATCTCCTCTCCTCTCTCCTCTCTCCTCATCTCCTCATCTCCTCTCATCTCTCTCTCCTCTGTAACGACACCACGCGTTGTTTCTTCATTAACTTTATTCTGTTTGTTTTCAATGATTCCAGCATTTGTGACAATTCAAACATTTCAGACATTTCCATGTATTGATGAGTTTCCTTCAGAGACGGGTTCACGCCCACAGGGCCGCTCCACAAAGTCCAGTAACCACCATCTGTCCCTGCAGCCTGATTGGTCCAGCTGTAAGCCCCGCCTCCCTCAGTGTGACTCATAGTAATAATCACAAGAAATCACAGGCAGGAGTAAAGCATTGTGGGTAGAAACCGGTCCTGTTTCCTGTTTCCAACAAACCCCTTCAGACCCCCCTGAGACCCCCCCTTCAGACCCCCCATTCAGACCCCCTGAGACCCCCCTAGACCCCCTGAGACCCCCCCTTCAGACCCCCTGAGACCCCCCCTTCAGACCCCCCTAGACCCCCCTGAGACCCCCCCAGACCCCCCACAGTGAACCAGCAGGTCCCCGGCCCCTAAGGCACCGCACGGCGTGTCGGTTTAAGGCCGACGGAGGAAACACGTGAAACTAAACTCTGGTTTAAAAAAGGACTCAGTGAATAATTCATTCATGAGATTTAAATTCAAGTTTTAAAGTTTCATGATGTTTTTAATAAAAAATATTTATACTTTTAAAAAATCATAATGTTTTTGAAACATCTGAGCTGTGATTGGCTGGCTGGCGGACCAATAGGAGACGGTTTGTTTGTTTTCACTTCAACAAAAATCAAAAAGACATTTAATATTTTCATTTAAATCTAAATAAAAAATGTGTAAAACTCTATAAATTATTTTCTACAGAAATGTTTAAATACTGACATGTGGCCGCTAACAGTGCTAACTAAAGGGTAAATAAGGTAAGCTACGAATGCTAACATTAGCACTAGCCTTTCCAGTTGTCATGGCACCAAACAGGAAATTAACAACAGAATGAGGATCAGCCAATCAGAGGCTTCCGCGGTGATCCGAGCTGTGATTGGAGCTCACAACCAAACAGGAAATACATCGCAGATAGTCGGATTAATTAACCGCTAACTAAAGACGTTAGTGTGCACACTAACCTACATCAAAGTGTTACCATGGTTACCTGGGACTTAGTGTCTCGTTTCTAACAATCTGGGATTTGTAATTCAGTCAGCTAGCATGCTAACACTTGGCTAATCTGTTAGCGTTTCCTCGATTGTGTTCCGCAAATATCAAACTCCAGATCGACCGGATACTAACTAGCACGCTAACTAGCACGCTAGCTAGTGGCAGTGCTCGGTGATGTCGACGACCACCGCCTTCCTCCAGCTGAACAGGAAGTACCCCATCCCGGCGCCGGCTGCCACGGCGATGCACAGGTACGCGTTGTAGGTCATGAAGACGAGCATCAGGAGGTAGCTGACGACCACCTGCACGATGTGGAGCAGCGTCTGCAGGAAGTGGGCGGGGCTTATCATCCGCTGCCTGAGAGGACGAGAGGGTAGCATCACAGTTAGCATCACGGCTTGCTTTACAGTTATCATTACAGTTAGCATCACGGCTAGCTTTACAGTTATCATCACAGTTAGCATCACTGATAGCTTTACAGTTAGCATCACTATTAGCATCACTGCTAGCCTCACTGCTAGCTTTACAGTTAGCATCACTATTAGCATCATCTAAAAGAACCAGGACTCGAACCAGAACTCTACTGGACTGCTGAGAGGCGGGACTTAAGACTGACGAGGAAGCTCCGCCCCTCCACAAACTGACCGACAGTGAACACATTACATCACATGACTGATGATCACATGTCTGATGATCACATGACTGATGATCACATGATCACATGACTGATGATCACATGACTGATGATCACATGACTGATGATCACATGATCACATGTCTGATGATCACATGTCTGATGATCACATGACTGATGATCACATGTCTGATGATCACATGATCACATGTCTGATGATCACATGTCTGATGATCACATGACTGATGATCACATGATCACATGACTGATGATCACATGTCTGATGATCACATGACTGATGATCACATGTCTGATGATCACATGTCTGATGATCACATGTCTGATGATCACATGACTGATGATCACATGACTGATGATCACATGTCTGATGATCACATGTCTGATGATCACATGATCACATGACTGATGATCACATGACTGATGATCACATGATCACATGTCTGATGATCACATTTCTGATGATCACATGACTTATGATCACATGATCACATGACTGATGATCACATGACTGATGATCACATGTCTGATGATCACATGTCTGATGATCACATGATCACATGTCTGATGATTACATGTCTGATGATCACATGATCACATGTCTGATGATCACATGATCACAAGTCTGATGATCACATGTCTGATGATCACATGTCTGATGATCACATGACTGATGATCACATGATCACATGTCTGATGATCACATTTCTGATGATCACATGACTTATGATCACATGATCACATGACTGATGATCACATGACTGATGATCACATGTCTGATGATCACATGTCTGATGATCACATGATCACATGTCTGATGATTACATGTCTGATGATCACATGATCACATGTCTGATGATCACATGATCACATGTCTGATGATCACATGTCTGATGATCACATGACTGATGATCACATGTCTGATGATCACATGACTGATGATCACATGATCACATGACTGATGATCACATGACTGATGATCACATGTCTGATGATCACATGTCTGATGATCACATGATCACATGTCTGATGATCACATGTCTGATGATCACATGATCACATGTCTGATGATCACATGATCACATGTCTGATGATCACATGTCTGATGATCACATGACTGATGATCACATGTCTGATGATCACATGACTGATGATCACATGTCTGATGATCACATGATCACATGACTGATGATCACATGACTGATGATCACATGAATGATGATCACATGTCTGATGATCACATGAATGATGATCACATGTCTGATGATCACATGTCTGATGATCACATGTCTGATGATCACATGATCACATGACTGATGATGACATGACTGATGATCACATGACTGATGATCACATGTCTGATGATCACATGATCACATGACTGATGATCACATGATCACATGTCTGATGATCACATGATCACATGTCTGATGATCACATGATCACATGTCTGATGATCACATGATCACATGACTGATGATCACATGACTGATGATCACATGATCACATGACTGATGATCACATGTCTGATGATCACATGATCACATGACTGATGATCACATGATCACATGAGTGATGATCACATGATCACATGTCTGATGATCACATGTCTGATGATCACATGACTGATGATCACATGATCACATGTCTGATGATCACATTTCTGATGATCACATGACTTATGATCACATGACTTATGATCACATGATCACATAACTGATGATCACATGACTGATGATCACATGTCTGATGATCACATGTCTGATGATCACATGTCTGATGATCACATGATCACATGACTGATGATCACATGACTGATGATCACATGATCACATGTCTGATGATCACATGTGATCATCAGTCATGTGATCATCAGACATGTGATCATCAGTCATGTGATCACATGACTGATGATCACATGACTGATGATCAGATGATCACATGACTGATGATCACATGACTGATGATCACATGATCACATGACTGATGATCACATGTCTGATGATCACATGATCACATGACTGATGATCACATGATCACATGTCTGATGATCACATGACTGATGATCACATGACTGATGATCACATGACTGATGATCACATGTCTGATGATCACATGACTGATGATCACATGTCTGATGATCACATGACTGATGATCACATGATCACATGACTGATGATCACATGTCTGATGATCACATGATCACATGACTGATGATCACATGTCTGATGATCACATGACTGATGATCACATGACTGATGATCACATGATCACATGACTGATGATCACATGTCTGATGATCACATGATCACATGACTGATGATCACATGTCTGATGATCACATGACTGATGATCACATGTCTGATGATCACATGATCACATGTCTGATGATCACATGACTGATGATCAGATGATCACATGACTGATGATCACATGACTGATGATCACATGATCACATGACTGATGATCACATGTCTGATGATCACATGATCACATGACTGATGATCACATGATCACATGACTGATGATCACATGATCACATGTCTGATGATCACATGTCTGATGATCACATGTCTGATGATCACATGACTGATGATCACATGAGTGATGATGGTCAGTATGTCATCACTTCCTGTGTGTGTTGTTGTTGTTGTCACGTACCCCACAGTCTTGTGCGTCTCCATCAGGATGGTCCCATCAGCTCCAGGTAGAGGCATGGAGTTGTAGCGGACGTTCACCTGACTGCGGCGCAGCAGCGTCTCTCGACCCATCTTCAGACCCTCGTACAGGACGGCCAATAGGAACACTCCGATGCACGCCCCCACCATCTCTGATTGGACCAGAGGAGAGGAGGGTTAATGTAGACGTGGGAATATATAAACAATATACAAGTCAAATATATAAAAGGAATATAATGTATTAGAACGTCTTATTGGATATAAAAACTACAGGATTAAAACTAAATATATACAAACAATAAAACATGAATACACAGTAAAAACATTTAATCAATGTATTAGGAAAAATAATTAAAATACAATTAAAATAATAAAATAATATTTAATACAATTCATTAATACATAAATAATAACTATTTATTTGATCACATTAAAATACTAATAATATGAAAGGTGTGTACCTCCCGGGGAGTTGATGAGCAGGCCGGTGAACAGCAGCTCCACGTTGGTGTACCCGAAGTAGAAGGTCATCACCTAGCAACCACAACGTTAGCATGTTAGCTCCACGCTACATGTAGCACGCTAACATCACATGTAGACCGTCTTTATAAGAAGATAAGAAGTACTTTATTGATCCCAATTTAGGACATTTTTGCGTTGTGATCACATCATGTAGCAGTTAAAATGTTGTTAGCATGTAGCACGCTAACATCACATGTAGACTGTCTTCATCACATCATGTAGCAGTTAAAGTGGTGTTAGCATGTAGCACGCTAACATCACATGTAGACTGTCTTTATCACATCATGTAGCAGTTAAAATGTTGTTAGCATGTAGCACGCTAACATCACATGTAGACTGTCTTCATCACATCATGTAGCAGTTAAAGTGGTGTTAGCATGTAGCACGCTAACATCACATGTAGACTGTCTTCATCACATCATGTAGCAGTTAAAGTGGTGTTAGCATGTAGCACGCTAACATCACATGTAGACCGTCTTCATCACATCATGTAGCAGTTAAAGTGGTGTTAGCATGTAGCATGTAGCCTCACCATGCCCCCGTGGCCCCCCACCTCCCCCCCCCCGTGGTCCCCGTGGCCCCCGGTGGGGGGGGCGGAGGTGGAGGGGTGGTGGCCGCTGTGGTCCATGCCGCTGTGGTCCATGCCGCTGTGGTTCATGCCGCTGTGGTCCATGGCTGAAAGACATACACAGCTCATTCATCACACAAGAACTACAAATCCCATGATGCTCTGGGGTCAGGAAATAGATAAGATACCAAGAACTTTATTGATCCCAATTTGGGAAAGTTTGGCGTTGCAGCAGCCGAAAAAGACGAGGCAATAAACAATCCAACATGTAAACATCAATAGAAATAAACAATCCAACATGTAAACATCAATAGAAATAAACAATCCAACATGTAAACATCAATAGAAATAAACAATCCAACGGCTCGGAGCAGAGGCTCCTCCCCGACATCTCTTATCTTTACCAGCTGATAATAACGCCTAAAGACACCTCCAACAGGACAGATGGAGACAGATGGAGACAGATAGAGACAGATAGAGACAGATGGAGACAGATGGAGACAGATGGAGACAGATGGAGACAGGTGGAGACAGATAGAGACAGGTGGAGACAGGTGGAGACAGATGGAGACAGGTGGAGACAGGTGGAGACAGATGGAGACAGATAAGAGACAGATAGAGACAGGTGGAGACAGATAGAGAAAGTTAGTCCTGTTTAGAGACAGATAGAGACAGGTGGTCCTGTTTAGAGACAGATGGAGACAGATAGAGACAGATGGAGACAGATGGAGACAGATAGAGACAGGTGGAGACAGGTGGAGACAGGTGGAGACAGAAGAAGACAGATGGAGACAGATGGAGACAGGTGGAGACAGATAGAGACAGGTGGAGACAGATAGAGACAGATAGAGACAGGTGGAGACAGGTGGAGACAGATAGAGAAAGTTAGTCCTGTTTAGAGACAGATGGAGACAGATAGAGACAGATGGAGACAGATGGAGACAGATGGAGACAGATAGAGACAGGTGGAGACAGATAGAGACGGGTGGAGACAGGTGGAGACAGAAGGAGACAGATGGAGACAGGTGGAGACAGATAGAGACAGGTGGAGACAGGTGGAGACAGAAGGAGACAGGTGGAGACAGGAGACAGATGGAGACAGGTGGAGACAGATAGAGACAGGTGGAGACAGGTGGAGACAGAAGGAGACAGGTGGAGACAGGTGGAGACAGATGGAGACAGATAGAGACAGATGGAGACAGATAGAGACAGATGGAGACAGATAGAGACAGGTGGAGACAGGTGGAGACAGATAGAGACAGGTGGAGACAGATAGAGACAGATGGAGACAGATGGAGACAGATAGAGACAGATGGAGACAGATAGAGACAGATAGAGACAGATGGAGACAGATAGAGACAGATAGAGACAGGTGGAGACAGGTGGAGACAGATAGAGAAAGTTAGTCCTGTTTAGAGACAGATGGTCCTGTTTAGAGACAGATAGAGACAGGTGGTCCTGTTTAGAGACAGATAGTCAGATGGAGACAGATAGAGACAGATAGAGAAAGTTAGTCCTGTTTAGAGACAGATAGAGACAGATGGTCCTGTTTAGAGACAGATAGAGACAGATGGTCCTGTTTAGAGACAGATAGAGAAAGTTAGTCCTGTTTAGAGACAGATAGAGACAGGTGGTCCTGTTTAGAGACAGATAGAGAAAGTTAGTCCTGTTTAGAGACATATAGAGACAGGTGGTCCTGTTTAGAGACAGATAGAGACAGATGGTCCTGTTTAGAGACAGATAGAGACAGATGGTCCTGTTTAGAGACAGATGGTCCTGTTTAGAGACAGATAGAGAAAGTTAGTCCTGTTTAGAGACAGATAGAGACAGGTGGTCCTGTTTAAAGACAGATAGAGACAGGTGGTCCTGTTTAGAGACAGATAGAGACAGATGGTCCTGTTTAGAGACAGATAGAGACAGATAGAGACAGATGGTTCTGTTTAGAGACAGATAGAGACAGATGGAGACAGATGGAGACAGACAGAGACAGATGGAGACAGATAGAGACAGATGGAGACAGATGGAGACAAATAGAGACAGATGGAGACAGATGGAGACAGATAGAGACAGGTGGAGACAGATAGAGACAGATAGAGACAGATGGTCCTGTTTAGAGACAGATAGAGACAGATAGAGACAGATGGAGACAGATGGAGACAGATAGAGACAGATGGAGACAGATGGAGACAGATGGAGACAAATAGAGACGGATGGAGACAGGTGGAGACAGGTGGAGACAGATAGAGACAGGTGGAGACAGATAGACAGGTGGAGACAGATAGAGACAGATGGAGACAGATGGAGACAGATAGAGACAGATAGAGACAGATGGAGACAGATAGAGACAGATGGAGACAGATAGAGACAGATGGAGACAGATAGAGACAGATAGAGACAGGTGGAGACAGGTGGAGACAGATAGAGAAAGTTAGTCCTGTTTAGAGACAGATAGAGACAGATGGTCCTGTTTAGAGACAGATAGAGACAGATAGAGACAGATGGTCCTGTTTAGAGACAGATAGAGACAGGTGGTCCTGTTTAGAGACAGATAGAGTCAGATGGAGACAGATAGAGACAGATAGAGAAAGTTAGTCCTGTTTAGAGACAGATAGAGACAGATGGTCCTGTTTAGAGACAGATAGAGACAGATAGAGACAGATGGTCCTGTTTAGAGACAGATAGAGACAGGTGGTCCTGTTTAGAGACAGATAGAGAAAGTTAGTCCTGTTTAGAGACATATAGAGACAGGTGGTCCTGTTTAGAGACAGATAGAGACAGATGGTCCTGTTTAGAGACAGATAGAGACAGATGGTCCTGTTTAGAGACAGATGGAGACAGATAGAGACAGATGGAGACAGATGGAGACAGATAGGACAGGTGGAGACAGGTGGAGACAGGTGGAGACAGAAGGAGACAGATGGAGACAGATGGAGACAGATGGAGACAGGTGGAGACAGATAGAGACAGGTGGAGACAGATAGAGACAGATAGAGACAGGTGGAGACAGATAGAGAAAGTTAGTCCTGTTTAGAGACAGATGGAGACAGATAGAGACAGATGGAGACAGATGGAGACAGATGGAGACAGATAGAGACAGGTGGAGACAGATAGAGACGGATAGAGACGGGTGGAGACAGGTGGAGACAGAAGGAGACAGGTGGAGACAGGAGACAGATGGAGACAGATAGAGACAGGTGGAGACAGATAGAGACAGGTGGAGACAGGTGGAGACAGATAGAGAAAGTTAGTCCTGTTTAGAGACAGATGGAGACAGATAGAGACAGATGGAGACAGATGGAGACAGATAGAGACGGATAGAGACGGGTGGAGACAGGTGGAGACAGAAGGAGACAGATGGAGACAGGTGGAGACAGATAGAGACAGGTGGAGACAGGTGGAGACAGAAGGAGACAGGTGGAGACAGGAGACAGATGGAGACAGGTGGAGACAGAAGGAGACAGGTGGAGACAGGTGGAGACAGATGGAGACAGATGGAGACAGATAGAGACAGATGGAGACAGGTGGAGACAGGTGGAGACAGGTGGAGACAGATAGAGACAGGTGGAGACAGATAGAGACAGATAGAGACAGGTGGAGACAGGTGGAGACAGATAGAGAAAGTTAGTCCTGTTTAGAGACAGATAGAGACAGATGGTCCTGTTTAGAGACAGATAGAGACAGGTGGTCCTGTTTAGAGACAGATAGTCAGATGGAGACAGATAGAGACAGATAGAGAAAGTTAGTCCTGTTTAGAGACAGATAGAGACAGATGGTCCTGTTTAGAGACAGATAGAGACAGATGGTCCTGTTTAGAGACAGATAGAGAAAGTTAGTCCTGTTTAGAGACAGATAGAGACAGGTGGTCCTGTTTAGAGACAGATAGAGAAAGTTAGTCCTGTTTAGAGACATATAGAGACAGGTGGTCCTGTTTAGAGACAGATAGAGACAGATGGTCCTGTTTAGAGACAGATGGTCCTGTTTAGAGACAGATAGAGACAGATAGAGAAAGTTAGTCCTGTTTAGAGACAGATAGAGACAGGTGGTCCTGTTTAGAGACAGATAGAGACAGATAGAGAAAGTTAGTCCTGTTTAGAGACAGATAGAGACAGATGGTCCTGTTTAGAGACAGATAGAGACAGGTGGTCCTGTTTAGAGACAGATAGAGACAGATGGTCCTGTTTAGAGACAGATAGAGACAGATAGAGACAGATGGTCCTGTTTAGAGACAGATAGAGACAGATAGAGACAGATGGAGACAGATGGAGACAGACAGAGACAGATGGAGACAGATAGAGACAGATGGAGACAGATGGAGACAAATAGAGACAGATGGAGACAGATGGAGACAGATAGAGACAGGTGGAGACAGATAGAGACAGATAGAGACAGATGGTCCTGTTTAGAGACAGATAGAGACAGATAGAGACAGATGGAGACAGATGGAGACAGATAGAGACAGATGGAGACAGATGGAGACAAATAGAGACGGATGGAGACAGATGGAGACAGATAGAGACAGGTGGAGACAGATAGAGACAGGTGGAGACAGATAGACAGGTGGAGACAGATAGAGACAGATGGAGACAGATGGAGACAGATGGAGACAGATGGAGACAGATAGAGACAGATGGAGACAGATGGAGACAGAGAGAGACAGATAGAGACAGGTGGAGACAGGTGGAGACAGATAGAGAAAGTTAGTCCTGTTTAGAGACAGATAGAGACAGATGGTCCTGTTTAGAGACAGATAGAGACAGATAGAGACAGATGGTCCTGTTTAGAGACAGATAGAGACAGATAGAGACAGGTGGTCCTGTTTAGAGACAGATAGAGACAGGTGGTCCTGTTTAGAGACAGATAGAGAAAGTTAGTCCTGTTTAGAGACATATAGAGACAGGTGGTCCTGTTTAGAGACAGATAGAGACAGATGGTCCTGTTTAGAGACAGATAGAGATAGATGGTCCTGTTTAGAGACAGATGGTCCTGTTTAGAGACAGATAGAGACAGATAGAGACAGGTGGTCCTGTTTAGAGACAGATAGAGACAGATGGTCCTGTTTAGAGACAGATAGAGACAGGTGGTCCTGTTTAGAGACAGATAGAGACAGATAGAGAAAGTTAGTCCTGTTTAGAGACAGATAGAGACAGATGGTCCTGTTTAAAGACAGATAGAGACAGATAGAGACAGGTGGTCCTGTTTAGAGACAGATAGAGACAGATGGTCCTGTTTAGAGACAGATAGAGACAGATGGTCCTGTTTAGAGACAGATAGAGACAGGTGGTCCTGTTTAGAGACAGATAGAGACAGATGGTCCTGTTTAGAGACAGATAGAGAAAGTTAGTCCTGTTTAGAGACAGATAGAGACAGGTGGTCCTGTTTAGAGACAGATAGAGACAGGTGGTCCTGTTTAGAGACAGATAGAGACAGATGGTCCTGTTTAGAGACAGATAGAGACAGGTGGTCCTGTTTAGAGACAGATAGGGACAGATAGAGACAGATGGTCCTGTTTAGAGACAGATAGAGACAGGTGGTCCTGTTTAGAGACAGATAGAGACAGGTGGTCCTGTTTAGAGACAGATAGAGACAGATGGTCCTGTTTAGAGACAGATAGAGACAGGTGGTCCTGTTTAGAGACAGATAGGGACAGATAGAGACAGATGGTCCTGTTTAGAGACAGATAGAGACAGGTGGTCCTGTTTAGAGACAGATAGAGACAGATAGAGACAGATGGTCCTGTTTAGAGACAGATAGAGACAGATAGAGACAGGTGGTCCTGTTTAGAGACAGATAGAGACAGATAGAGACAGGTGATCCTGTTTAGAGACAGATAGAGACAGATAGAGACAGATGGTCCTGTTTAGAGACAGATGGTCTTACCTGGCTCTTTCCTCTGAAACGATGATCTGAACTAAAACACACTGGGAGACACTGACTGGTTAAAACCATCACCGTGGCAACGTCCTGACGTCACCAGGGAGACGCCCAGCTGTAATCTGATTGGCCCTCAGGCCCCGAGGCTACAGGAGCCAGAACCGGCCAATCAGAGTGCTCCGAGGA
>CM062282.1:764694-827194 GCA_031216635.1 Dissostichus eleginoides | reverse complement strand
TGCTGATGTTCAGGTGTATATCAGTATGTAGTGTCTCTACTTTAAAGAGTCCTCTCCGGCTGAACGCCTGAACTCTGATCTAAATCTCTCTATTATGCAAACTCACAATCTCAGAATTAAGAATAATGTTTGATGTTTCCCTCCCTGTTCCTCTTCCTGCCCCCCCCCCCCCCCCCTCCTCTCCTCTCTGGATCACAGCTCTTACTCTTCCTGCCCGCCCCCTCTCCTCTCTGGATCCCAGCTCTTACTCCTCGTGCCCCCCCCCCCCCCCTCTCCTCTCTGGATCACAGCTCTTACTCTTCCTGCCCCCCCCCCCTCTCCTCTCTGGATCACAGCTCTTACTTTCCTGCCCCCCCCCCCTCTCTGGATCACAGCTCTTACTCTTCCTGCCCCCCCTCCCCTCCCCTCCATTGTTTCACATCAAACAGCTCCATCCTCTCCCATGATGCTCTCTGTCAGCTGAACTACAGCATCACAGCTGAACTACGGCATCACAGCTGAACTACGGCATCACAGCTGAACTACGGCATCACAGCTGAACTACGGTATCACAGCTGAACTACGGCATCACAGCTGAACTACGGCATCACAGCTTAACTACGGCATCACAGCTGAACTACGGCATCTGAACTCCGGCATCACAGCTGAACTACGGCATCACAACTGAACTACGGCATCACAGCTGAACTACAGCATCACAGCTGAACTACGGCATCTGAACTACGGCATCACAGCTGAACTACGGCATCACAGCTGAACTACGGCATCACAGCTGAACTACGGTATCACATCTGAACTACGGCATCACAGCTGAACTACGGCATCACAGCTGAACTACGGCATCACAGCTGAACTACGGCATCTGAACTCCGGCATCACAGCTGAACTACGGCATCTGAACTACGGCATCACAGCTGAACTACGGTATCACAGCTGAACTACGGTATCACATCTGAACTACGGCATCACAGCTGAACTACGGCATCACAGCTGAACTACGGCATCTGAACTACGGCATCACAACTGAACTACGGCATCACAGCTGAACTACAGCATCACAGCTGAACTACGGTATCACAGCTGAACTACGGCATCTGAACTACAGCATCACAGCTGAACTACGGTATCACAGCTGAACTACGGCATCTGAACTACGGCATCACAGCTGAACTACGGCATCACAGCTGAACTACGGCATCACAGCTGAACTACAGCAGCTGAACTACAGCATCACAGCTGAACTACGGCATCACAGCTGAACTACGGCATCACAGCTGAACTACAGTATCACAGCTGAACTACGGCATCACAGCTGAACTACGGTATCACAGCTGAACTACGGCATCACAGCTGAACTACGGCATCACAGCTGAACTACGGCATCACAGCTGAACTACAGCAGCTGAACTACAGCATCACAGCTGAACTACGGCATCACAGCTGAACTACGGCATCACAGCTGAACTACGGCATCACAGCTGAACTACGGTATCACAGCTGAACTACGGCATCACAGCTGAACTACGGCATCACAGCTGAACTACGGCATCACAGCTGAACTACGGCATCACAGCTGAACTACGGCATCTGAACTCCGGCATCACAGCTGAACTACGGCATCACAACTGAACTACGGCATCACAGCTGAACTACGGCATCACAGCTGAACTACAGCATCACAGCTGAACTACGGTATCACAGCTGAACTACGGCATCACAGCTGAACTACAGCATCACAGCTGAACTACGGTATCACAGCTGAACTACGGCATCTGAACTACGGCATCACAGCTGAACTACGGCATCACAGCTGAACTACGGCATCACAACTGAACTACGGCATCACAGCTGAACTACAGCATCACAGCTGAACTACGGTATCACAGCTGAACTACGGCATCTGAACTACGGCATCACAGCTGAACTACGGCATCACAGCTGAACTACGGCATCACAGCTGAACTACGGTATCACATCTGAACTACGGCATCACAGCTGAACTACGGCATCACAGCTGAACTACGGCATCACAGCTGAACTACGGCATCTGAACTCCGGCATCACAGCTGAACTACGGCATCTGAACTACGGCATCACAGCTGAACTACGGTATCACAGCTGAACTACGGTATCACATCTGAACTACGGCATCACAGCTGAACTACGGCATCACAGCTGAACTACGGCATCACAGCTGAACTACGGCATCTGAACTCCGGCATCACAGCTGAACTACGGCATCACAACTGAACTACGGCATCACAGCTGAACTACAGCATCACAGCTGAACTACGGTATCACAGCTGAACTACGGCATCTGAACTACAGCATCACAGCTGAACTACGGCATCTGAACTACGGCATCACAGCTGAACTACGGCATCACAGCTGAACTACAGCATCACAGCTGAACTACGGCATCACAACTGAACTACGGCATCACAGCTGAACTACGGCATCACAGCTGAACTACGGCATCTGAACTACGGCATCACAGCTGAACTACGGCATCACAGCTGAACTACAGTATCACAGCTGAACTACAGCAGCTGAACTACAGCATCACAGCTGAACTACGGCATCACAACTGAACTACGGCATCACAGCTGAACTACAGCATCACAGCTGAACTACAGCAGCTGAACTACAGCATCACAGCTGAACTACAGCAGCTGAACTACAGCATCACAGCTGAACTACCGTATCACAGCTGAACTACAGCAGCTGAACTACAGCATCACAGCTGAACTACAGTATCACAGCTGAACTACAGCAGCTGAACTACAGCATCACAGCTGAACTACAGTATCACAGCTGAACTACAGCAGCTGAACTACAGCATCACAGCTGAACTACAGCAGCTGAACTACGGCATCACAGCTGAACTACGGCATCACAGCTGAACTACGGCATCACAGCTGAACTACAGCATCACAGCTGAACTACAGCATCACAGCTGAACTACAGTATCACAGCTGAACTACAGCATCACAGCTGAACTACGCATCACAGCTGAACTACAGCATCACAGCTGAACTACAGCATCACAGCTGAACTACGGCATCTGAACTACGGCATCACAGCTGAACTACAGCATCACAGCTGAACTACAGCATCACAGCTGAACTAGAGTACATGTACTATATATGTAGAACATGTACTTCACATGAATGAAGGCGAGTGTCTCTGAACAGGAAGCTGTCACCTCGTTCTCTTCCGCTGCTACAGCTGAAGAGAACACGGTGTTTCTCTGATACACGGTGTGTGTGTCTCTGTAGGATCCACACTGCGCTCTGCAGAGGCGACAGATAGGAGCCTGCGGTTCAGTGTGAGCAGAGGTCACATGTACACACACACACTCACACACACTCACACACACTCTCACACACTCTCACTCTCACACACACACACCGCTCTCTCACCTGCAGGTCCTCAGGTGTTCCTTCTTGTTCTTCTTGTTCTTCTTCTCCTCCGGTTTGTGTTCGAAGAAGAAAGAAAGTCAACTTCACCGTCCGGCTGCACTTCCGGTTCCCCGCGTCATGTCGTAACCACGCAGCCCACAGTGGGAGGGGCTAAGAGGGATCCCCGTTTGTACCAATCAGAAGGCGAGTTCTGGGGCTAAGGGGCGGGGCTTTGGTGGAGCCACGTAAGCGGGGATAGTGAAGAGTCACGTGACAGAAAATCACAGGCTCTGAAAAACGAGACATTTTAAATGAATTTAAATCATTTTTAATGAATTTATAAGGAGAGACACTAGCATGAAACTTCCCCAGTTTATTAAATACATTATCTAAAATATCTTTAGTATGACAACATTTCAGAAATATGTTTAAATATGCAAATTAGGCTTTATGTAGGATATTAATGGGTGCATTTAGGAGAACGCTCCCGACAGGTGTGTGAGGGAGACAGGTGTGTGAGGGAGACAGGTGAGGGAGACAGGTGTGTGAGGGAGACAGGTGTAGTTTAATATAACAGCTGTAAAGACAGGTGTAGTTTGGCCAGATGTTCCCTGTAATGTATAGCGCACAGCTGTATGTGAGTTGAACCGTCTGGCCAGATGTTCCCTGTAATGTATAGCGCACAGCTGTATGTGAGTTGAACCGTCTGGCCAGATGTTCCCTGTAATGTATAGCGCACAGCTGTGTGTGAGTTGAACCGTCTGGCCAGATGTTCCCTGTAATGTATAGCGCACAGCTGTATGTGAGTTGAACCGTCTGGCCAGATGTTCCCTGTAATGTATAGCGCACAGCTGTGTGTGAGTTGAACCGTCTGGCCAGATGTTCCCTGTAATGTATAGCGCACAGCTGTGAGTTGAACCGTCTGGCCAGATGTTCCCTGTAATGTATAGCGCACAGCTGTGTGTGAGTTGAACCGTCTGGCCAGATGTTCCTGTAATGTATAGCGCACAGCTGTGTGTGAGTTGAACCGTCTGGCCAGATGTTCCCTGTAATGTATAGCGCACAGCTGTGAGTTGAACCGTCTGGCCAGATGTTCCCTGTAATGTATAGCGTACAGCTGTATGTGAGTTGAACCGTCTGGCCAGATGTTTCCCTGTAATGTATAGCGCACAGCTGTGAGTTGAACCGTCTGGCCAGATGTTTCCCTGTAATGTATAGCGCACAGCTGTGTGTGAGTTGAACCGTCTGGCCAGATGTTCCCTGTAATGTATAGCGCACAGCTGTATGTGAGTTGAACCGTCTGGCCAGATGTTTCCCTGTAATGTATAGCGCACAGCTGTGTGTGAGTTGAACCGTCTGGCCAGATGTTCCCTGTAATGTATAGCGCACAGCTGTATGTGAGTTGAACCGTCTGGCCAGATGTTCCCTGTAATGTATAGCGCACAGCTGTGTGTGAGTTGAACCGTCTGGCCAGATGTTCCCTGTAATGTATAGCGCACAGCTGTATGTGAGTTGAACCGTCTGGTCAGATGTTCCCTGTAATGTATAGCGCACAGCTGTGAGTTGAACCGTCTGGTCAACACTTCCTGTGAACTCTGAGGACCTTCCCCTTTATAATATGTTATCTTGTTTTAAAGTCTCCAGTTAAAGACGCAGATTGATCAACATCCAGTTTATTGTTTTCATCATCATCATCACTTTACAAACATCAACAGGAAGTCATCAGAACATCAACAGGAAGTCATCAGAACATCAACAGGAAGTCATCAGAACATCAACAGGAAGTCACATGGTCAAACACAGGAAACAAAAACTAAAGTTTCACAACAAAAGTCTTCTCAGCAGAGACTGCCTCCTGATTGGAGGAGAGAGCTCAGAGAGGAACAACCAATCAGAGATCTGATATTTATATATTATTTAATTTAACTGTCTCCTGATTGGCTGATTCTCTCTGCAGTGAAGAGAGGCTTTTATTCTGTTAGATGCAGGAAATGGTTTCGGAAATGAATCCTGATATAAATATAAACATCGCCACGGTAACAACACGTAAACATCACCACGGCAACAACACAGGAAACAGGAAGAGGTGGAACGCCAAGCTTCTTGTGGCTGTGATAGAAGCTAACGAAGCTAATGTTGCTAGCGTCCAGGCCCCGCCCCCTTCACCCGGCCACCCTGTAGTTAACGTGGAACTCGGGTGTGATGTCACAGACGCGCCGCAGCAGGTCTCCCAGCACCGTCTCCCTGTTGCCACGGTAACTGGCCTGGATCAGAGCCATGCGCTCCACCGTGTCACGGTCCACCTCCACCGCGCTGTTGCCATGGGAACCAAGAGCCTGGGGGGGTACATATATAAATCATTAAAGTTAATTATATAAAACTATTTCTGGTGGAATATACACACATGCATCTATATGATGAGTAACATGAGGAGGGTCTCCTCTGAACCACCGGCCCTGCATATAGTCATCTATATGATGAGTAACATGAGGAGGGTCTCCTCTGAACCACCGGCCCTGCATATAGTCATCTATATGATGAGTAACATGAGGAGGGTCTCCTCTGAACCACCGGCCCTGCATATAGTCATCTATATGATGAGTAACATGAGGAGGGTCTCCTCTGAACCACCGGCCCTGCATATAGTCATCTATATGATGAGTAACATGTGGAGGGTCTCCTCTGAACCACCGGCCCCCTGAGTCAGGGGTGCACAGAACGTTCTCAGTGAGTTACTCCGATGAGAACCAGGAGACGGTGCTTTTGGTGCTCCAACTTGTGGCCACGCAAAGTTATGTGCACCCTGATTATAGTGTGTATATATAGTGTGTATAGTGTGTATAGTGTGTATGTATATATAGTGTGTATATATAGTGTGTATATATAGTGTGCATGTATAGTGTGTATAGTGTGTGTGTATATATAGTGTGTATAGTGTGTGTGTATATATAGTGTGCATGTATAGTGTGTATGTATATATGGTGTGTATATATAGTGTGTATATATAGTGTGTATAGTGTGTATGTATATATAGTGTGTATATATAGTGTGCATGTATAGTGTGTATAGTGTGTATGTATATATAGTGTGTATATATAGTGTGTATAGTGTGTATAGTGTGTGTGTATATATAGTGTGTATATATAGTGTGCATGTATAGCATGTATAGTGTGTATGTATATATAGTGTGTATATATAGTGTGTATAGTGTGTATAGTGTGTATGTATATATAGTGTGCATGTATAGTGTGTATAGTGTGTATAGTGTGTATGTATATATAGTGTGTATATATAGTGTGCATGTATAGCATGTATAGTGTGTATGTATATATAGTGTGTATATATAGTGTGCATGTATAGCATGTATAGTGTGTATGTATATATAGTGTGTATATATAGTGTGTATAGTGTGTATAGTGTGTATGTATATATAGTGTGTATATATAGTGTGTATAGTGTGTATAGTGTGTGTGTATAGTGTGCATGTATAGCATGTATAGTGTGTGTGTATATATAGTGTGTATATATAGTGTGCATGTATAGCATGTATAGTGTGTGTGTATATATAGTGTGTATATATAGTGTGCATGTATAGCATGTATAGTGTGTATGTATATATAGTGTGTATATATAGTGTGTATAGTGTGTATAGTGTGTATGTATATATAGTGTGTATATATAGTGTGTATAGTGTGTATAGTGTGTGTGTATATATAGTGTGCATGTATAGTGTGTATGTATATATGGTGTGTATATATAGTGTGTATAGTGTGTATAGTGTGTGTGTATATATAGTGTGTATATATAGTGTGCATGTATAGCATGTATAGTGTGTATATATATATTATATATGATATATTACCGCGGCCTCCTTGGTCTTGAACTCCTTCTCTCTCTGCATGCGGTACTGCTCGATCTCGGCCTGAGCTTCCTCCTTCGCCTGCTTCAGACGCCGGTTCTTACCTGCAGACAAACACCTGCTGTGTTACTATCATCATCATCATCATCATCACCACTAACACCTGCTGTGTTACTATCATCATCATCATCATCATCATCATCATCATCACTAACACCTGCTGTGTTACTATCATCATCATCATCATCACCACTAACACCTGCTGTGTTACTATCATCATCATCATCACTAACACCTGCTGTGTTACTATCTTCATCATCACCACTAACACCTGCTGTGTTACTATCATCATCATCATCATCACTAACACCTGCTGTGTTACTATCATCATCATCACTAACACCTGCTGTGTTACTATCATCATCATCATCACTAACACCTGCTGTGTTACTATCTTCATCATCACCACTAACACCTGCTGTGTTACTATCATCATCATCATCATCACTAACACCTGCTGTGTTACTATCATCATCATCACTAACACCTGCTGTGTTACTATCATCATCATCATCATCATCATCATCATCACTAACACCTGCTGTGTTACTATCATCATCATCATCATCATCATCATCATCACTAACACCTGCTGTGTTACTATCATCATCATCATCATCATCATCATCATCATCATCATCACTAACACCTGCTGTGTCACTATCAATATTAATATCCATCATCAATAATAATAATCACCATTGACCCCAGCATCACAGTGTGAACTCTGTGTTGTTGAGAGACCATCAGGTGAAGCCCTGAAGGAACTCTTTAAACTGTGTTGTTGAGAGACCATCAGGTGAAGCCCTGAAGGAACTCTTTAAACTGTGTTGTTGAGAGACCATCAGGTGAAGCCCTGAAGGAACTCTTTAAACTGTGTTGTTGAGAGACCATCAGGTGAAGCCCTGAAGGAACTCTTTGAACTCTGTGTTGTTGAGAGACCATCAGGTGAAGCCCTGAAGGAACTCTTTGAACTCTGTGTTGTTGAGAGACCATCAGGTGAAGCCCTGAAGGAACTCTTTAAACTCGGTGTTGTTGAGAGACCATCAGGTGAAGCCTGAAGGAACTCTTTAAACTCGGTGTTGTGAGAGACCATCAGGTGAAGCCCTGAAGGAACTCTTTAAACTCTGTGTTGTTGAGAGACCATCAGGTGAAGCCCTGAAGGAACTCTTTAAACTCTGTGTTGTTGAGAGACCATCAGGTGAAGCCCTGAAGGAACTCTTTGAACTCTGTGTTGTTGAGAGACCATCAGGTGAAGCCCTGAAGGAACTCTTTGAACTCTGTGTTGTTGAGAGACCATCAGGTGAAGCCCTGAAGGAACTCTTTAAACTCGGTGTTGTTGAGAGACCATCAGGTGAAGCCCTGAAGGAACTCTTTAAACTCGGTGTTGTTGAGAGACCATCAGGTGAAGCCCTGAAGGAACTCTTTAAACTCTGTGTTGTTGAGAGACCATCAGGTGAAGCCCTGAAGGAACTCTTTAAACTCTGTGTTGTTGAGAGACCATCAGGTGAAGCCCTGAAGGAACTCTTTAAACTCGGTGTTGTTGAGAGACCATCAGGTGAAGCCCTGAAGGAACTCTTTAAACTTGGTGTTGTTGACAGACCATCAGGTGAAGCCCTGAAGGAACTCTTTAAACTGAGTTGTTGAGAGACCATCAGGTGAAGCCCTGAAGGAACTCTTTAAACTGAGTTGTTGAGAGACCATCTTTAGAGGAACTGGAGGTGTTTCTGTTATTCTGTCCACCCACTGATCCAATCAGATCACTCCTCTGAGTCACGTGATGCTCGGACGTGACTCATTATGATCACATGACTAAAGGAAGCTAATAGTATCCTCTTGTTAACACTAGCCTGGTCACATGACCACTGTCAGCTGATTACAGTGAACTAATCACACTGTTATTTAACACATGCACTTTAACTCGGAACATATTTCATTACATGCTGAGTCACTCTGCAGTCATCACGTGATTCACAATCTAACCCAAATAACTGAGGAGAAGTTAAAGAGGAAGTGATTCTGAAAATATCGGTTTTCTTCGGGTTCAATTCAAATGCTTTAAAGTGTTTCCATGGCGGATCAGCAGGCTGTCTGTACCATGGATGATTCTACTAAGAACGGCCTGGACACGAGTCTAAACCCGGGTCTCTGCTGGTGTTCATGTCCCTCCTGTCTCTCCTCACTTCGCAGTATTAAAGCGGCTCTTTCAGCTTCATCATCCGTGCCTCTCTCCCCGGGCCTCAGCCCCTCTCTCCCCGGGCCTCAGCCCCTCTCTACGGCCTCTCTATCCCCGGCCCTCGGAGCCTCTCTCCCCGGTGTGTGTACTCACGCTTGCGGGCCTCGGCCACCTTCTCCGCGGCTCTCTACCCGGGTCTAAGCCCCTCTCTCCCCGGCCCTCTCTACCCTCTCTCTGTACTCACGCTTGCGGGCCTCGGCCACCTCCTCCGCGGCTCTCTACCCGGGTCTAAGCCCCTCTCTCCCCGTTGTGTGTGTACTCACGCTTGCGGACCTCGGCCACCGCCTCCGCGGCTCTCTAGCCGGGTCTAAGCCCCTCTCTCCCCGGTGTGTGTACTCACGCTTGCGGGCCTCGGCCACCTTCTCCGCGGCTCTCTACCCGGGTCTAAGCCCCCTTCTCCCCGGCCCTTGGAGCCTCTCTCCCCGGTGTGTGTACTCACGCTTGCGGGCCTCGGCCACCTTCTCCGCGGCTCTCTTCTCGGCCTGCAGCAGCTGCTGGATCCCTTGAGACTGGCTGGCCATGGTTCTGGTTCTGAGAGGAGGATAAAGATGAGGTTCTGATGAAGGTCGGAGGATCCTGTCTGACGGTCAGCTGATCACACGTCACGATGCAGAGCTGTCACGTGATTCTGTCACGAGCTTCTTCTTCTTCGGTGGTTTTAAAGGCGCGTGCCGCCCCCTGCTGTTTGTATATGTATCATGATTAAAAGACTCTTTAATTAATAAGGTGTTATAAAGTGAGGTTTTTCTTTGACCTGCTTTCAGCGTTTAGCTGCTCATTATTTATTAGTTTCTCCTTTAGATTATTAATGTTTAACTTTATGACAGTTTTTATTTCTACAACAGTTTATTGTAATAATATATAAATGTAAAATGCTCGTTAGAGATCAGAGCTCCAATCTAATGAGTTCACTCGTTAAGCTTTTATTAAAGAACAAACATTCAAAATGTAAACTGGAACTTTATTCAAAAAATAAACAGGAAAAAAACTGAGATTTTATTCACTTTCAGACCAAAAAACAAAATCCTGATGACACCCCGATGATGACATCACGATGACACCCCGATGACATCACGATGACACCCCGATGACATCACGATGACACCTCGATGACATCACTCGAGGACATCACGTTGACACCCCGATGACATCACGATGACATCACTCGATGACATCACGATGACACCCCGATGATGACATCACGATGACACCCCGATGATGACATCACGATGACACCCCGATGATGATGACACCCCAATGACATCACGATGACACCTCGATGACATCACGATGACACCCCAATGACATCACGATGACACCTCGATGACATCACTCGAGGACATCACGATGACACCCCGATGATGACATCACGATGACACCCCGATGACACCCCGATGATGACATCACGATGACACCCCAATGACATCACGATGACACCTCGATGACATCACTCGAGGACATCACGATGACACCCCGATGACATCACGATGACACCTCGATGACATCCCTCGAGGACATCACGATGACACCTCGATGACATCACTCGAGGACATCACTCGGTCAGCCACAGTTTGAAGGTGCGGTCGTACGAACTCGTTGCGATCAGTTTGCCGTCCGGAGAAACGTCGACGCCCATCACCTGTTGATGAAAACACGTTAATGTCTGGACCAATCAGAGCGTCTGAACGGACCAATCAGAGCGTCTGAGCGGACCAGTCTGAGCATCTGAACGGACCAATCAGAGCGTCTGAACGGACCAATCAGAGCGTCTGAACGGACCAGTCTGAGCGTCTGAACGGACCAATCAGAGCGTCTGAACGGACCAATCAGAGCGTCTGAACGGACCAATCAGAGCGTCTGAACGGACCAATCAGAGCGTCTGAACGGACCAATCAGAGCGTCTGAACGGACCAATCAGAGCGTCTGAACGGACCAATCAGAGCGTCTGAACGGACCAATCAGAGCGTCTGAACGGACCAGTCTGAGCGTCTGAACGGACCAATCAGAGCGTCTGAACGGACCAATCAGAGCGTCTGAACGGACCAATCAGAGCGTCTGAACGGACCAATCAGAGCGTCTGAACGGACCAATCAGAGCGTCTGAACGGACCGGTCAGAGCGTCTGAAAGGACCAATCAGAGCGTCTGAACGGACCGGTCAGAGCGTCTGAACGGACCAATCAGAGCGTCTGAACGGACCGGTCAGAGCGTCTGAACGGACCAATCAGAGCGTCTGAACGGACCAATCAGAGCATCTGAACGGACCAATCAGAGCGTCTGAACGGACCAATCAGAGCGTCTGAACGGACCGGTCAGAGCGTCTGAATAGATCAGAGCGTCTGAACGACCAATCAGAGTGTCTGAACGGACCAATCAGAGCGCAGCGTCTCACCTTGCCCTCGTGTCCGGCGAGCGTCTTCAGAGGCGTCCAGCCGGGGTGAGACCACACCTTCGCTGTGTTGTCATAGGCTCCCGTCAACAGGAAGTGACCGTCTGTGGCTGTGGACAAACAGGAAGTGAGGTCAGAGACACAAACAGGAAGTGAGGTCAGAGATACAAACAGGAAGTGAGGTCAGAGACACAAACTGGAAGTGAGGTCAGAGACACAAACAGGAAGTGAGGTCAGAGACACAAACTGATAAAAACCACAACATTAAACATAAACACAAAAATAAAAGTAAGGGTGATGAAGGTGATGAAGGTGATGAAGGTGATGAAGGTAGTGTGTTATTGAAGGTGATGAAGGTGATGAAGGTGATGAAGGTGATGAAGGTGATGAAGGTGATGAAGGTGATGAAGGTGATGAAGGTAGTGTGTTATTAAAGGTGATGAAGGTGATGAAGGTGATGAAGGTGATGAAGGTAGTGTGTTATTGAAGGTGATGAAGGTGATGAAGGTGATGAAGGTAGTGTGTTATTGAAGGTGATGAAGGTGATGAAGGTGATGAAGGTGATGAAGGTAGTGTGTTATTGAAGGTGATGAAGGTGATGAAGGTGATGAAGGTAGTGTGTTATTGAAGGTGATGAAGGTGATGAAGGTGATGAAGGTAGTGTGTTATTAAAGGTGATGGAGGTGATGAAGGTGATGAAGGTGATGAAGGTGATGAAGGTAGTGTGTTATTGAAGGTGATGAAGGTGATGAAGGTGATGAAGGTGATGAAGGTGATGAAGGTAGTGTGTTATTGAAGGTGATGAAGGTGATGAAGGTGATGAAGGTGATGAAGGTAGTGTGTTATTGAAGGTGATGAAGGTGATGAAGGTAGTGTGTTATTAAAGGTGATGAAGGTGATGAAGGTAGTGTGTTATTAAAGGTGATGAAGGTGATGAAGGTGATGAAGGTAGTGTGTTATTAAAGGTGATGAAGGTGATGAAGGTAGTGTGTTATTGAAGGTGATGAAGGTGATGAAGGTAGTGTGTTATTGAAGGTGATGAAGGTGATGAAGGTAGTGTGTTATTAAAGGTGATGAAGGTGATGAAGGTAATGAAGGTGATGAAGGTAGTGTGTTATTAAAGGTGATGAAGGTGATGAAGGTAATGAAGGTGATGAAGGTAGTGTGTTATTGAAGGTGATGAAGGTGATGAAGGTAGTGTGTTATTAAAGGTGATGAAGGTGATGAAGGTAGTGTGTTATTAAAGGTGATGAAGGTGATGAAGGTAGTGTGTTATTAAAGGTGATGAAGGTGATGAAGGTAGTGTGTTATTAAAGGTGATGAAGGTGATGAAGGTAATGAAGGTGATGAAGGTAGTGTGTTATTAAAGGTGATGAAGGTGATGAAGGTGATGAAGGTGATGAAGGTGATGAAGGTAGTGTGTTGATGAAGGTGATGAAGGTGATGAAGGTGATGAAGGTAGTGTGTTATTAAAGGTGATGAAGGTGATGAAGGTGATGAAGGTGATGAAGGTGATGAAGGTAGTGTGTTATTAAAGGTGATGAAGGTGATGAAGGTAGTGTGTTATTAAAGGTGATGAAGGTGATGAAGGTGATGAAGGTGATGAAGGTAGTGTGTTATTAAAGGTGATGAAGGTGATGAAGGTAGTGTGTTATTAAAGGTGATGAAGGTGATGAAGGTAGTGTGTTATTAAAGGTGATGAAGGTGATGAAGGTAGTGTGTTATTGAAGGTGATGAAGGTGATGAAGGTGATGAAGGTGATGAAGGTGATGAAGGTAGTGTGTTATTAAAGGTGATGAAGGTGATGAAGGTGATGAAGGTGATGAAGGTAGTTACGCTGAAAGCGCACGGCGGACACCAGGTTCTGGTGGGCGGGCACTGTGTAGAGGCACTTCCTGTTCCTCAGCTCCCACACCTTACAGGTGTTGTCTCCACTTCCTGTGGCCAGGTGATGCCTGAGAGGAAACACTGCATTACAGAGGGAACAACAGCTACATCTCAAACTCTCATAGATTATTCATCTCAGGAATCTCTACAGCTGCTCTGTGATTGGCTGTGTGTACAGTGAGCTCCTCTGTGATTGGCTGTGTGTACAGTGAGCTCCTCTGTGATTGGCTGTGTGTACAGCGAGCTGCTCTGTGACTGGCTGTGTGTACAGTGAGCTGCTCTGTGACTGGCTGTGTGTACAGTGAGCTGCTCTGTGACTGGCTGTGTGTACAGTGAGCTGCTCTGTGACTGGCTGTGTGTACAGTGAGCTGCTCTGTGATTGGCTGTGTGTACAGTGAGCTGCTCTGTGACTGGCTGTGTGTACAGTGAGCTGCTCTGTGATTGGCTGTGTGTACAGTGAGCTGCTCTGTGACTGGCTGTGTGTACAGTGAGCTGCTCTGTGACTGGCTGTGTGTACAGTGAGCTGCTCTGTGATTGGCTGTGTGTACAGTGAGCTGCTCTGTGACTGGCTGTGTGTACAGTGAGCTGCTCTGTGACTGGCTGTGTGTACAGTGAGCTGCTCTGTGACTGGCTGTGTGTACAGTGAGCTGCTCTGTGACTGGCTGTGTGTAGAGTGAGCTGCTCTGTGATTGGCTGTGTGTACAGTGAGCTGCTCTGTGATTGGCTGTGTGTAGAGTGAGCTGCTCTGTGATTGGCTGTGTGTACAGTGAGCTGCTCTGTGATTGGCTGGGTGTACAGTGAGCTGCTCTGTGATTGGCTGTGTGTAGAGTGAGCTGCTCTGTGATTGGCTGGGTGTACAGTGAGCTGCTCTGTGATTGGCTGGGTGTACAGTGAGCTGCTCTGTGATTGGCTGTGTGTACTGTGAGCTGCTCTGTGACTGGCTGGGTGTACAGTGAGCTGCTCTGTGATTGGCTGGGTGTACAGTGAGCTGCTCTGTGATTGGCTGGGTGTACAGTGAGCTGCTCTGTGATTGGCTGGGTGTACAGTGAGCTGCTCTGTGACTGGCTGTGTGTAGAGTGAGCTGCTCTGTGATTGGCTGTGTGTACAGTGAGCTGCTCTGTGATTGGCTGTGTGTACTGTGAGCTGCTCTGTGATTGGCTGTGTGTATAGTGAGCTCCTCTCTGATTGGCTGACCCGTTGGGAGAGAAGTGTAGAGAGTAGATCTCCTTTAGGTGTCCCTCCAGGAACATCACACAGCGTCCGGTCCGGAGATCCCACACCCTGCCGAACGAATCCAGCCCTCTGATTGGACGAGAGGCAGACAGAGAGGTGATTGGTCACCAGAGAGGGGCGGGGTCACAGAGAGAGGGGCGGGGTCACAGAGAGAGAGGGGAACATTAGAGTGATTCTGTCAGCACGTTTTACTTTATATTAAATATATCTGTAAGTTATTAATATGTAGTGTTTGCATTAACTTATATATATAGTAGTGTTCAGTACCCGGTGGCAGCCAATGAGCCGTCAGGGTGGAAGCCGATGTCATGGACTCCTTTGCTGTGACCCTCCTGATGAAGAATCTCCTCCTGAACTTCAAGATCCCACAGACGCCACGACTTATCATAGCTACACACACACACACACACACACACACACACACACACACACACACACACACACACAACACACACACACACACACACACACACACACCACACACACCACACACACACACACACACACACACACACACACACACCACACACACACACACACACACACACACACACAGGTCATGTATATATATATAAAACATACGTGCGTGTGTGTGTGTGTGTGTGTGTGTGTGTGTGTGTGTGTGTGTGTGTGTGTGTGTGTGTGTGTGTGTGTGTGTTACCTGGATGTTCCCAGGAATCTCCCTGATGGATGCCAGGAGACTCGAGATACTCTCTCACTGTGACCCTCTATATCAGCTACTGGTTCATCACTAGAGACAGGAGAGAGACAGACAGGTGAGAGACAGACGGGAGAGAGACAGACAGGTGAGAGACAGACAGGTGAGAGACAGACGGGAGAGAGACAGACAGGTGAGAGACAGACAGGTGAGAGACAGACAGGTGAGAGACAGACAGGTGAGAGAGACAGACAGGAGAGAGACAGACGGGTGAGAGACAGACGGGAGAGAGACAGACGGGAGAGAGACAGACGGGTGAGAGACAGACGGGAGAGAGACAGACGGGTGAGAGACAGACGGGTGAGAGACAGACGGGAGAGAGACAGACGGATGAGAGACAGACGGGTGAGAGACAGACGGGTGAGAGACAGACGGGAGAGAGACAGACAGGTGAGAGACAGACGGGAGAGAGACAGACGGGTGAGAGACAGACGGGTGAGAGACAGACGGGAGAGAGACAGACAGACAGGTGAGAGACAGACGGGAGAGAGACAGACAGGTGAGAGACAGACGGGAGAGAGACAGACGGGTGAGAGACAGACAGGTGTGAGACAGACGGGAGAGAGACAGACAGACAGGTGAGAGACAGACGGGTGAGAGACAGACGGGTGAGAGACAGACGGGAGAGAGACAGACAGACAGGTGAGAGACAGACGGGAGAGAGACAGACGGGTGAGAGACAGACAGGAGAGAGACAGACAGGTGAGAGACAGACGGGAGAGAGACAGACAGGTGAGAGACAGACAGGTGAGAGACAGACAGGTGAGAGACAGACAGGTGAGAGACAGACGGGTGAGAGACAGACGGGAGAGAGACAGACAGGTGAGAGACAGACGGGAGAGAGACAGACAGGTGAGAGACAGACGGGTGAGAGACAGACGGGAGAGAGACAGACGGGTGAGAGAAAGACGGGTGAGAGACAGACGGGAGAGAGACAGACAGGTGAGAGACAGACGGGAGAGAGACAGACGGGTGAGAGACAGACGGGTGAGAGACAGACGGGAGAGAGACAGACAGACAGGTGAGAGACAGACGGGAGAGAGACAGACGGGTGAGAGACAGACGGGAGAGAGACAGACGGGTGAGAGACAGATGGGAGAGAGACAGACGGGAGAGAGACAGACTGGTGAGAGAGACGGGAGAGAGACAGACGGGAGAGAGACAGACAGGTGAGAGACAGACGGGAGAGAGACAGACAGGTGAGAGACAGACGGGAGAGAGACAGACAGACAGGTGAGAGACAGACAGGTGAGAGACAGACGGGAGAGAGACAGACGGATGAGAGACAGACAGGTGAGAGACAGACGGGAGACAGACAGGTGAGAGACAGACGGGAGAGAGACAGACAGGTGAGAGACAGACAGGTGAGAGACAGATAGGTGAGAGACAGACGGGAGACAGACAGGTGAGAGACAGACGGGAGAGAGACAGACAGGTGAGAGAGAGACAGGTGCTTAATGCGGGGCATAATGACAGGAGGCGGGGCTTAAGGGGCGCATGCTCTGTGAGCGCACATACGGGTTCTTCTCAGGCATGATGGGTAATCTGTGACGTTTCACTCTCTCAAAAGTTGGGCCATTTTGTCCTCATGAGCCAATGAGCAGCTCTCATAGGAAAGACCCCGCCTCCTCCCCCTCGTTCCATTGACTCCTCCCCCTCGTCTCAATAGGCTCGTTTGAGATGAGCGAGACCGACGCAGACCTGCGCAATTGCGTCCGCCGTCTTGCTCGTGCGTTGCATGATGGGTAGTCATTTTGTCCGACTTGCTCTGGAGGCTCGCCTGCATGAGACGTTGAAATCTCGCGGGACAAAGACAGCCTTGAGAGCGAGGCGGAGCAGTTTCTCTCCACGAGCTGCAGCAGCGAAATGCTTGATGGGAAACGACTCGCTGGTATCTCGAGCTGAGCGCTCATTGGTGGCTTTCACCCCGTGCTGGGGAGGAAGCTCTCCGATTGGCTCGGCAAAAGTTTGTTGTTGTTTTGTGTCAGTTTCACGTCGCCACTTCCATTCACATTTTTCATCATTGTTCCACAATGTTCATCATCATGAAGTTAATATCTATATATTTTATACTATACTTGCACTGCTTACCGTTTTCATACTTTATATATCTTATTCATACACACTGTTCACAGGCTGCTGTGTGTATCTAGTGTATTCATACACACTGCTCACAGGCTGCTGTGTGTATCTAGTGTATTCATACACACTGCTCATACTGCTCACAGGCTGCTGTGTGTATCTAGTGTATTCATACACTGCTCATACTGCTCACAGGCTGCTGTGTGTATCTAGTGTATTCATACACACTGCTCACACTGCTCACAGGCTGCTGTGTGTATCTAGTGTATTCATACACACTGCTCACACTGCTCACAGGCTGCTGTGTGTATCTAGTGTATTCATACACACTGCTCACACTGCTCACAGGCTGCTGTGTGTATCTAGTGTATTCATACCCCTCACTGTTTATTCATCATTCAATTCATTCTATATTGTATTCTGTAGATTGTGTACATTACTTTTCACTCTACTGCTTGTTGCACTCCTGGTTAGAAGCTAAACTGCATTTCGTTGTCTCCTGTAATCTGTGCAATATCAATAAAGTTTAATCTAATCTTGAGCAGGAACAAATGTATTTACTTAGTACATCTGACATTAACGATTAAACACATTTGAGCATTCTTTATAAATGCAAACCGAGTCAAGCCGACTCCAGAGGTGGCGGTATGCACCTTAAAGTTTGCAATCCGCCCAAAAAACGAGAGAAGAAGAAGAAGAAGAAGAAGAAGAAGAAGAAGAAGAAGAAGAAGAAGACTCCGAGCTGTCCGACTTCAGGCCAGCTTTCTGAGACCTCCCGGCTGCCATCGGCTGTTTGAGGCGAGCCGCAGCTCATCTCAAACAAGCCTAGTGACTCCTCCTCCCTCGTCTCCTTGGCCCCTCCCCCCCTCCCACCTTGACTCCTCCCCCGTCGGCTCCTCCCCCCTCGTCTCCTTGACTCCTCCCCCTACCTCTCGAGGTTCCACAGCTTCACTGAGCCGTCTCCGGCACATGATGCTAAGCTGACGTCTGATTGGTCGAGAGAGACTCCGGCCTGTGGGCGGAACACGATGGCCCCCACGTTGGTGTTGTGTCCTGCAGCCAATCAGAGAGCAGAGAGGGGCGGAGTCAGAGCAGTAACAGCTTTATATAGAGTAAATAACTATAAATACACATGTATATATATAACTATAAATACACATGTATATATATATAACTATAAATACACATATATATATATATATCTATAAATACACATATATATAACTATAAATACACATATATATATATATAACTATAAATACACATATATATATATAACTATAAATACACATGTATATATATATAACTATAAATACAGATGTATATATCTATAAATACAGATGTATATATCTATAAATACACATGTATATATATATAACTATAAATACACATGTATATATATATAACTATAAATACAGATGTATATATATCTATAAATACAGATGTATATATATCTATAAATACAGATGTATATATATCTATAAATACACATATATATATATATATCTATAAATACAGATGTATATATATCTATAAATACAGATGTATATATATCTATAAATACACATATATATATATATATCTATAAATACAGATGTATATATATCTATAAATACAGATGTATATATATCTATAAATACACATATATATATATATATCTATAAATACAGATGTATATATATCTATAAATACACATATATATATATATATCTATAAATACAGATGTATATATATCTATAAATACACATGTATATATATATAACTATAAATACACATGTATATATATATAACTATAAATACAGATGTATATATATCTATAAATACAGATATATATATAACTATGAATACAGATGTATATATATCTATAAATACAGATGTATATATATATATCTATAAATACAGATGTATATATATCTATAAATACAGATGTATATATATCTATAAATACACATGTATATATATCTATGAATACAGATGTATATATATATCTCTATAAATACAGATGTATATATATCTATAAATACACATGTATATATATATAACTATAAATACACATGTATATATATATAACTATAAATACAGATGTATATATATCTATAAATACAGATGTATATATATCTATAAATACACATGTATATATCTCTATAAATACAGATGTATATATATCTATAAATACAGATGTATATATATCTATAAATACAGATGTATATATATCTATAAATACAGATGTATATATCTCTATAAATACAGATGTATATATATCTATAAATACAGATGTATATATATCTATAAATACAGATGTATATATCTCTATATGTGAATGTACCTCTGAGCGTTCTCAGCAGGCTGCAGTCGGGGACGGACCACAGCTTACACAGACCGCTCCTGTGGGTTAGCACGTTAGCATTAGCTTCATCACAACATGTGTATTCAAGGGTTAGCTGCTGTCATGCTAAATATGTGCGAAAGTGGGCGGGGCTTGGTACCAGGAAGCTGTGGCGAGCATCTTGGAGTCGGGGCTGAAATGGCAGAAGCTGATTGGACGATCGTCTCCGATCTGACTGCAGAAGTTATTGAGATTCTGCAGAAGAAGAAGTTAGAGATATATGTAATGTTATATATGATATATGTTATATATGATATATGTTATATATGTAATGTTATATATGATATATGTTATATATGATATATGTAATGTATGATATATGTTATATATTATATATGTTATATATGATATATGTTATATATGATATATGTTATATATGATATATGTAATGTTATATATGATATATGTAATGTATGATATATGTAATATATGATATATGTAATGTTATATATGATATATGTTATATTATAGATGTAATGTTTATATGATATATTTTATATATGATATATGTAATGTTATATATGATATATGTTATATATGATATATGTTATATATGATATGTTATATATGATATATGTTATATATGATATATGTAATGTATGATATATGTTATATATGATATGTTATATATGATATATGTTATATATGATATATGTAATGTATGATATATGTAATGTATGATATATGTTATATATGATATATGTAATGTTATATATGATATATGTTATATATGATATATGTAATATATGATATATGTTATATATGATATATGTTATATATGATATATGTAATGTATGATATATGTTATATATGATATATGTAATGTTATATATGATATATGTTATATATGATATATGTTATATATGATATATGTTATATATGATATATGTAATGTATGATATATGTAATGTATGATATATGTTATATATGATATATGTTATATATGATATATGTAATGTATGATATATGTTATATATGATATATGTTATATATGATATATGTAATGTATGATATATGTTATATATGATATATGTAATGTTATATATGATATATGTTATATATGATATATGTTATATATGATATATGTAATGTATGATATATGTAATGTATGATATATGTAATGTTATATATGATATATGTTATATATATATGTAATGTATGATATATGTTATATATGATATAGTTTATATGATATATGTAATGTATGATATATGTTATATATGATATATGTAATGTTATATATGATATATGTTATATATGATATATGTAATATATGATATATGTTATATATGATATATGTTATATATGATATATGTAATGTATGATATATGTAATGTATGATATATGTTATATATGATATATGTTATATATGATATATGTAATGTATGATATATGTAATGTATGATATATGTAATGTATGATATATGTTATATATGATATATGTTATATATGATATATGTAATGTTATATATGATATATGTTATATATTATATATGTAATGTATGATATATGTTATATATTATATATGTTATATATGATATATGTTATATATGATATATGTAATGTATGATATATGTTATATATGATATGTTATATATGATATATGTTATATATGATATATGTAATGTATGATATATGTTATATATGATATGTTATATATGATATATGTTATATATGATATATGTAATGTATGATATATGTAATGTATGATATATGTTATATATGATATATGTTATATATGATATATGTAATGTATGATATATGTAATGTATGATATATGTAATGTATGATATATGTAATGTTATATATGATATATGTTATATATGATATATGTAATATATGATATATGTTATATATGATATATGTAATGTATGATATATGTAATGTATGATATATGTTATATATGATATATGTTATATATGATATATGTAATGTATGATATATGTTATATATGATATATGTAATGTTATATATGATATATGTTATATATGATATATGTAATATATGATATATGTTTATGATAAATGTTTATGATATGATAATGTAATGTATGATATATTTAATGTATAATATAATGTTAATATGATATATGTTATATATGAATATATGTATATGTATGATATATGTAATGTATGATATATTTATATTGATATATTTATATATGATATAGTAATGTTATATATGATATATATATTATCTATGTAATGTATATGATATATGTTTATATTATATGATGTTATATATGATATATGTTATATATGACATATGTAATGTATTATATGTAATGTTTATATATGATAATGTTATATCTGATATATGTTATATATGATATATGTTATATATTATATATGTAATGTATGATATATGTAATGTATGATATATGTAATGTATGATATATGTAATGTATGATATATGTTATATATGATATATGTAATGTTATATATGATATATGTTATATATGATATATGTAATGTTATATATGATATATGTAATGTTATATATGATATATGTAATGTTATATATGATATATGTTATATATGATATATGTAATGTTATATATGATATATGTTATATATGATATATGTTATATATGATATATATGATATATGTAATGTTATATATGATATATGTAATGTTATATATGATATATGTTATATATGTTATATATGTAATGTTATATATGATATATGTAATGTTATATATGATATATGTTATATATGTTTATATGTAATGTTATATATGATATATGTAATGTTATATATGATATATGTAATGTTATATATGATATATGTTATATATGTTATATATGTAATGTTATATATGATATATGTAATGTTATATATGATATATGTTATATATGATATATGTAATGTTATATATGTTATATGTAATGTTATATATGATATATGTAATGTTATATATGATATATGTTATATATGATATATGTAATGTTATATATGATATATATGATATATGTAATGTTATATATGATATATGTTATATGATATATGTAATGTTATATATGTAATGTTATATATGATATATGTAATGTTATATATATATATGTTATATATGATATATGTAATGTTATATATGATATATGTTATATATGATATATGTAATGTTATATATGATATATGTTATATATGATATATGTTATATATGATATATATGATATATGTAATGTTATATATGTTTATATGTAATGTTATATATGATATATGTTATATATGATATAATGTGTATAACTCTCTCACCCTCAGGCTCTTCTGCTGCTCTTGTTGTTTTATCGCTCTCGTCGCCTCGGCAACGTCCTTCTGAACGCGAGCCTCCTCCAGACGCCTCATCGCCCTGTGGACCAATCAGAGCAGAGCAGGTGAGCCACAGCCAATCAGAGCAGAGCAGGTGAGCCACAGCCAATCAGAGTCCTCCCATACTAGAGGCACTTAGTTACGATCACACACACACACACACACACAGCCTCCCTCCCTGTGATTGGTCGCTGACTCACCGTGGCAGAGAGTATTTGGCCAACCAGAGGCGAGCGTCTTTCAGGGAGGCGGAGCCTTCGTGGTACCAGGTCTGCTGGCACTGTGATTGGTCAGAAACACAGAACATGTTATTTATTGATTTCTAAAAACGTCATCAAATCTCTACCGGACTGTTGTTGTTGTTGTTTACCTCGTCCTGGCTCTTCTTGCCCCTCTCCTCCTCTCTCCTGGATTTCTTCAGAGCGTCCGGACCGACCACCGAGAGGACTCCCCTCAATCTGAAAATAGATTTATATTATATTTCATTCGAGTGCTATTGTTCATGTCTGCCTGTTTAAATAAAGGCTCCTCCCACCTCTCCCTGCGGTCAGCTGGTCCCTCTCCGAACAATACGATTGGCTCTCCCAGCGCTCGGAGCCCCGCCTTCACCTCTGAGTCATCAGTAGAGACGGTGATCTGCCTCGCCCTGCGTCGCCTCTCGAAGGCAGCGAGCGCGTCGTTCTGATGCTCGCTGACACGCTCCTCCATCTCCAGGTACTCGCCTGCAAGGCATCATGGGAAACGTAGTTCACTCACAAGGTATCATGGGAAATGTAGTTCAATCACAATGCATCATGGGAAACGTAATCTCACTCACAAGGCATCATGGGAAACGTAGTTCACTCACAATGCATCATGGGAAACGTAATCTCACTCACAAGGCATCATGGGAAACGTAATCTCACTCACAAGGCATCATGGGAAACGTAGTTCACTCACAATGCATCATGGGAAACGTAATCTCACTCACAAGGCATCATGGGAAACGTAATCTCACTCACAAGGCATCATGGGAAACGTAGTTCACTCACAATGCATCATGGGAAACGTAATCTCACTCACAAGGCATCATGGGAAACGTAATCTCACTCACAAGGCATCATGGGAAACGTAGTTCACTCACAATGCATTATCGGAAATGTAGTTCAATCACAATGCATCATGGGAAACGTAATCTCACTCACAAGGCATCATGGGAAACGTAGTTCAATCACAATGCATCATGGGAAACGTAGTCTCACTCAAAAGGCATCATGGGAAGCGTAGTTCACTCACAAGGCATCATGGGAAACGTAATCTCACTCACAAGGCATCATGGGAAACGTAGTTCACTCACAATGCATCATGGGAAACGTAATCTCACTCACAAGGCATCATGGGAAACGTAATCTCACTCACAAGGCATCATGGGAAACGTAGTTCACTCACAATGCATCATGGGAAACGTAATCTCACTCACAATGCATTATGGGAAATGTAGTTCAATCACAATGCATCATGGGAAACGTAATCTCACTCACAAGGCATCATGGGAAACGTAGTTCAATCACAATGCATCATGGGAAACGTAGTCTCACTCAAAAGGCATCATGGGAAGCGTAGTTCACTCACAAGGCATCATGGGAAACGTAGTTCACTCACAAGGCATCATGGGAAATGTAGTCTCACTCACAAGGCATCATGGGAAATGTAGTTCACTCACAAGGCATCATGGGAAACGTAGTTCACTCACAAGGCATCATGGGAAACGTAGTTCACTCACAAGGAGATGTTGATGTTTACAGATGTATAATGTTGTTGTTGATGTTTACAGATGTATAATGTTGTTGTTGTTGTTTACCTGAGGAGATGTTGATGTTCCCAGCCTTGATGCCAGCCTTAAGGGCGTCTCTCCCTCGCTCGCCCCCCAGCCTCTCCCTCTCTCTCTCCTCCAGGCTGCCATAATAAACTCGACTCCTCTTCATCACCGGAGCATCGTCATCGTCAGACATCTTCACACCGCTGGGGCTGCTGGGAAAACTGCAGAACAACATGAAAACGAACGTTAGAAGATATTCAAACAAAAAATAAACATTAAGAATCAGAGCGGTCACCTGACAGGTAAACAGGTGTAATCAATACTGTTCTGCAGTAATCTGATTACAGTCTCTCAGAACCAATCATCTCCGTGAGAGCAGAGCGGCTCCGGTAAAGCTCAGTGCCCTGTACTACGAAGCCAGTTCTACAGACCCAGAGGCCTGTACTACGAAGCCAGTTCTACAGACCCAGAGGCCTGTACTACGAAGCCAGTTCAACAGACCCAGAGGCCTGTACTCTGAAGCCAGTTCAACAGACCCAGAGGCCTGTACTCTGAAGCCAGTTCAACAGACCCAGAGGCCTGTACTCTGAAGCCAGTTCAACAGACCCAGAGGCCTGTACTCTGAAGCCAGTTCAACAGACCCAGAGGCCTGCACTCTGAAGCCAGTTCAACAGACCCAGAGGCCTGCACTCTGAAGCCAGTTCAACAGACCCAGAGGCCTGTACTACGAAGCCAGTTCAACAGACCCAGAGGCCTGCACTCTGAAGCCAGTTCAACAGACCCAGAGGCCTGTACTCTGAAGCCAGTTCAACAGACCCAGAGGCCTGCACTCTGAAGCCAGTTCAACAGACCCAGAGGCCTGTACTCTGAAGCCAGTTCAACAGACCCAGAGGCCTGCACTCTGAAGCCAGTTCAACAGACCCTGATCTCTCTGAGTTATCTTACCTAATCCAAAACAAACGCGCTCTCGCTAAGCGGTCCTACGACGCTGGTTATCAACTCGGTAACTCAAGCCAGGGTGTCTCTGTCCGGCTGAGTGCGCGTTCACATGAAAGGGGCGGGGCTAGCAACATTTGACCAATCACAAACATGGAGACGCGCACTGACAGCGCAGCGTCATACTTCCTGAATGAAAAGTCAACTATAATATTAGACAAATATGAAGAAGTTAAACTTTAAACATCCATGACTTAAACACTTGATCCAGGATCAAAGCCACATAGCTGCAGCTGAAGGTGAATACAGCTGGTGACAGAACAAGTGTTTGAATGCGTCCATTAACAGGTTTATGATATCACTGCCCCGTCTAAGACACGATCTGACTTTCATTACATTTGACTCGAGTGTTTCCTCAACTTAATGTGTTGCTTCAAATAATCCTTCTGCAGACAGTATGTGACACTGTGAGTGTTGCACGGCCAGATCCGGCTCAGCTGACTCAGATAAGGAGATATATGATACATTATGATGTGATATGAATGATAATGGGACACATCCACGTCTGCACTCACAGTGCCGCGGACTGTACGTAATGTTACTTTGATCCGGTTACTTGTGTTGTGGCAGATATTTCAGTAAGCTTTCTTAACGCTAATGTTATAATAGTCAGATTGCTCTGAAGATGGGAGGTGATATTCTATTCATGTTCACGTTCACACAGTCGGTGATTTTTGCCGGCCGTCTTTCCTGCAACGGCAGTTTCTCTGTATTTCCTTTCTCCTGTAATATGACTTGATCGCTTTAAACTCCGCACACTGAGCTCTGATTGGTCAGCAGGCGGTGCTTTCACTGAGTTGATCTGTTAGCCTGGAACCTAACCTGCTCCGGACCAGGTTAGCCGCTCAGCATCAGTTACCATGGAGATCTAGCCCGCTAAGAAGAGAACCAGCGTCGTAGGACCGGAAACCCAGAGTTAACCTGAAGTTAGCTCGCTAAGAGAAGCTCCGGCTTCGTAGTACAGGCCTCTGGTGTAATAGTCTCAGGTAAACATCAGGATAACAGTCTCAGCAGATAACATTCAAAAGTAACTAGTAACTTTCAGCAGTGACTAACTCAACACTGATTATAATATGAGGAGTTTAATGAAATAAAGCAGTTGATTTAATGTCCTCTTTCAACACTGAGCAATAATCACCTGTAATACCTTTAAACCAACACACAGTGCTATGTGTTGCTAACCTGATTCAGATCCATGGGAACACCACACAGTGCTGTGTGCTGCTAACCTGATTCAGATCCATGGGAACACCACACAGTGCTGTGTGTTGCTAACCTGATTCAGATCCATGGGAACACCACACAGTGCTATGTGTTGCTAACCTGATTCAGATCCATGGGAACACCACACAGTGCTGTGTTGCTAACCTGATTCAGATCCATGGGAACACCACACAGTGCTGTGTGTTGCTAACCTGATTCAGATCCATGGGAACACCACACAGTGCTGTGTGTTGCTAACCTGATTCAGATCCATGGGAACACCACACAGTGCTGTGTTGCTAACCTGATTCAGATCCATGGGAACACCACACAGTGCTATGTGTTGCTAACCTGATTCAGATCCATGGGAACACCACACAGTGCTATGTGCTGCTAACCTGATTCAGATCCATGGGAACACCACACAGTGCTGTGTGTTGCTAACCTGATTCAGATCCATGGGAACACCACACAGTGCTATGTGCTGCTAACCTGATTCAGATCCATGGGATGAACTTTATGAAGTCTGAAGACATTTATCTGAAGTCTTTATTATAAACGAGAGAATGCAATTCCTGAAGAGATTGCTAGTGGGAATGCTTTATGCTGAAATGTAATGTGTAAGAAGAAAGTGAAGACTTTAGATTGAAATGATACATGAACACTGGGGGCTTGAATGTGTGATGAGAGAAGAAAAGAAAGTAAAAAGGCTTGGAAAAGCAGCAGAATATTTGAACTGCAAACTTTTGAACTAACTTGATGGTGAATGATCTGTCGCCATGGCAACGGTATTTGATGACACCCCATAATACGCTTAGATGCGTTGATGGCTGCATCGTTACCAAACCTGTGAAGTTTTGGGACGTTTGGAGCATTTTCACTGAAGTTATAAGAAAACCGTGTTTCCTGGCGAGCATTGTGTTGCCATGGCAACGGCATTTGAAGAAATCTCCAAACTGTCCCGTAGATGTCTTCACGGCTGGACTGTTAGCACACGTGAAGTTTGAGCACTTTGTGAACATTTTCATAGGAGTTATAGCGACATCGTCTTTTATGGCGAGGGATGCATTTCCATGGAAACGGCATATGATGACACCCCATAATTGACGTAGAGCTGTTGAGGGCAGGACCGTGAACCATTATCTGAAGTCTGCTGCTCTGAGCACGTCAGTTACAGTATGACATCATCGTGTTCCATGACGCGAGGTGTCCAGAGATCAAAGGTTTCCATGGTGATGTGCAGTAATCAGTGACAGGAGAGCATTTCATTGTTCTGAATGAGAGATAAACCTCTTACATGGGAACGTTTTGTTGAAGAACCGTAACAGATATCGGTGAAATTTCAAAGCGTGAAGCATCTCAAGGAACTTGAGCATCTGAAGTGTGCTTTTTGTGTACTTTCGGGTCAATAATGTGGCCTTTTTGGCAGATGAACTAAAGGTGTGCGGCTGCTGTGGTGGGGAAAGGTGAGGCTGAATGTGCAATGGGCTCTAATGGAGACATGTTGAAAATGTTTGTCACTTCATGCCCTCAAGAGGCATTTTGTTTAATTATTTTGTTAATTTTTTTTTATCTTTCAAGCTACGAGATGTTTCCCTACGTTTCTCATGAACAATGATGTCTCAGGAATGTGGGGTTTGGGAATTATGGCAGTTTTAAAAAAATATATGAAGGCAAAATTAAATCTGTCCTCCACTCTAGCTGAGACATCACGCACTCTAAAATCTGAAGAAGGCCTCTTTACCAAGGTCTGAACAATGTGTAATATCTCTAACAGTACGAAGCAGATTTAAAAGTTGTGTTACACGAATAATGTCAGAAAGATGTGTAACATTTTAAAGTTGGAATGAGGTTTCTGAGTGAAAGCATGAAGGAGCAGTTAGCAGTTGAAGTCGCATGAAGATTGTTGAAGTCTGAAGAGTTTCTCCATTGACTTCCATGTTAAACCTTTGATGAATTATGGGATGTATCTCTGGGATTATGAAAGTTATGAATGAGAAAAGTAATGGATTCCCGACCGAGCTGAACGCGTTGATGCTTGAACGGAGTCTCTGCGATGCGGGAGCAGAAGACGCGCAAAATAACCCGGCGGAATAATAAAGAATTTCGTGCGTAACAAGTAGCATTCCTACTAAATGAGTTAGCTCTTTAGCTGCTAGCTGCTAGCTGCTACCTGTACATACGATTCAGATCGTTATAAATATAATAAAAATAATGAAGATATCTCGACACTCAGATTCTGATTATAGTAAATATAGGTAATATAATAAATATAAACATGAACTGATTTTGGTTCTAAAACGCGGTGATGCTAACGTTAGCATTAGCTCCCAAACATCAGAAACACTGCGTCACGTTAACCGCTCCTGCACACAGCAGGTTGGACAGACAGGTGAGAGACAGGTGAGAGACAGGTAAATAACGAGTTTAGTGTTTACATGTTTGAAAGTTTTACCTGAAGAAGAAACGGAGCGAAGATCCTGAACAACGTGACCCCAACGTTTCATCAACTTCCGGGTGAAAGGTTCTTCTTCCGGTTTACGGAGTGTTGGAAAGAACAACACGAGAGGAAATAAAACCCGAGAAAACAGCGATATCTCACCTGTCTCCACCGTCAGGTCACCTGTGTGACGTCAGAGACACCTGTCGGAGCTGCAGCCTGAAGGTGAGTGAGGAGCTTTAATCTGTTTCCGGTTAAAATCAACGTTTTAATGCTTAAACAGCCGTTAGCATGTTAGCTTAGCATCTCTGTACTGTTCAATGGACCTGTTTTTATTATTATTAATATTATTATTATTAATTGTATTGTTATTATTATGTCTTTGTTATTTAATGTTATTTATTATTATTTATTGTGTGTGTGTGTGTGTCTGACTGACTGACTGTGTGTGTCTGACTGACTGTGTGTGAATGACTGTGTGTGTGTGTGTGTGTGTGTGTAGATGTTACGGAGGAAACCGACTCGTCTGGAGCTGAAGATCGACGACACCGAGGAGTTTGAGAGCGTGAAGAAAGAGCTGGAGGTTCAAAACTCTAAAATAATAAACAGTCACGTGATCAGAGCATGACATCACGAGACCAGTCACGTGATCAGAGCATGACATCACGAGACCAGTCACGTGATCAGAGCATGACATCACGAGACCAGTGATGTGATCAGAGCATCACATCACGAGACCAGTCACGTGATCAGAGCATGACATCATGAGACCAGTCACGTGATGTCACGTGATCAGAGCATGACATCACGAGACCAGTCACGTGATCAGAGATATGTACTTTATTAATTGTTATTATTTAGTATTGATTATTTATGTCTGTATTTCTCCAGGCGAGGAAGCGCCAGCGAGAGGAGGCGGAGTCAGGAGGAGTGGGCGGGGCCTCTGTCATCAGTGTTGACATCATCGGGGGTGGGGCTTCAGGCTCCTCCTCTACAGCGGCGGGGAGGGCGGAGCTTATCAACGAGCGAATCGGATACAAGCCCCACCCCAAACCGGCCACGCTGCCCACCTTGTTTGGAAGTTTACAGTTTTAGGAAATAATAAATAAAATGTTTCATCAAAAGAAACGTTTCCTTTGTTTTCTTCAAAAACGATAAGTGACATCATTATGGACCACTCGCTGGTCATCTCTGAGCTGTCGACCAATCACAACAGAGCCAGCTGACCAATCAGAGCAGACTGGTTTCAGACAGAGGGGGAAAAGAGCAGCTGAAGCACAGGCAGGAGCCAGCTGACCAATCAGAGCAGACTGGTTTCAGACAGAGGGTGAGAAGAGCAGCTGCAGCACAGGCAGGAGCCAGCTGACCAATCCGAGCAGCTCTGGTTTCAGACAGAGGGTGAGCAGAGCAGCTGCAGCACAGGCAGGAGCCAGCTGACCAATCAGAGCAGACTGGTTTCAGACAGAGGGTGAGAAGAGCAGCTGCAGCACAGGCAGGAGCCAGCTGACCTATCAGAGCAGCTCTGGTTTCAGACAGAGGGTGAGAAGAGCAGCTGCAGCACAGCAGGAGCCAGCTGACCATCAGAGCAGACTGGTTTCAGACAGAGGGTGAGCAGAGCAGCTGCAGCACAGGCAGGAGCCAGCTGACCTATCAGAGCAGCTGTGGTTTCAGACAGAGGGTGAGCAGAGCAGCTGACCTATCAGAGCAGCTGTGGTTTCAGACAGAGGGTGAGCAGAGCAGCTGACCTATCAGAGCAGCTGTGGTTTCAGACAGAGGGTGAGCAGAGCAGCTGACCTATCAGAGCAGCTGTGGTTTCAGACAGAGGGTGAGCAGAGCAGCTGACCTATCAGCAGCTGTGGTTTCAGACAGAGGGTGAGCAGAGCAGCTGACCTATCAGCAGCTGTGGTTTCAGACAGAGGGTGAGCAGAGCAGCTGACCTATCAGCAGCTGTGGTTTCAGACAGAGGGTGAGCAGCAGAAACATGTAAATAAAGTCACTCTTCAGACGTTCGTATGATTTGTTTTATTTTCATAATAAATGATAATACTTAAAAACCGATATAAAACACGGGTTAGTGTTAGCGTTATAAACGTGAATAAAACAAGTATTTACAGAAACATCAGGCGGCGCTATGACATCACTAACACTGAGGCTCCGCCCTCTCACAGTCCAGGAAGTGATGCTGACCAATCAGGAGCTTCGATTCAGTCACACGGCGTGTTCATTGTAGTTTTTACACATTTATATTAATTTGTTCTTTTTAAAACGTTATTCAGTAACCATGACAACCAGGAAACGGCCAGGTTATTCAGTAACCATGACAACCAGGAAACGGCCAGGTTATTCAGTAACCATGACAACCAGGAAACGGCCAGTAAGTGCTGATTTCACTTTGATCTGCTTCTAAATCATTTCTTTTGACGAGTTGAGACGTTATCTCTCAAGCCAGCCACTGATTGGTCAAAAACATTTCCCAAAATAAAAAGGTGGGCGTGGTCTGTGATGATTGACAGGTGGCTTTTCAGAATAAAGGTCAGTTTGAGAAACATAAAAAATAAAGACATAAAATAAATAAAAAAAGGAATGAACGGTTTAGTGCTGAGAGCTGATTGGTCCTCGGACATGTTTGTAGTGTTCCCATGGCAACAGTAGTGACGGGGGCGGGGCTTGGTTTTAGCTTATTTTGTAAAAAGTCGCAGGATGTTTAAAACAAACGGGAAAGGAGATTTTCACAATAAAACAAAGATTCATGTCAATTTTTAATATCCGTTAAGCTTCGCGTTGATGAGATATGAACATGTTCGTTGGCTTCATAGTCAGTTAGCACGTTGCTAGCATGCTAACCAGACGCAGTTTATTCATTTGTAAAGTTTACCGTTTTTGTTGGAATATAAACTTCACTGAAGCCTGACGGAAAACCTTGACGGGCTAACGAGGCTAGCTGCAGTCTCGCTAGCTGTGGGCGGTGTAGTAGTTCAGCTACTATATATTTGCATAGTGATTTAAGTATTTACTTTAATATATATTAAAATATTTGGCATCACATGGAAACGTGATAATGTTTTTACAAAGTGGAAAGTTTGTAGCTTTACCTCCAGTAGCTCTGTACGCTAGCTTTCAGAGCAACGTTAGCTTCTCAGCGCTGTGCGTTAGCATAGCATCTGGCCGAGTGTCTGCGTTTCATTTCCTGTTTGACCAACAGATGCTAAAGCCACCTCATGCTAACGTCAGTCGTGTTTACCCTGAAGTTCAATTAGTTCAGACGTTAGCAGCTGAATGCTAACTGTCTGCAGCACCAGCAGCTGGACTTCAGGACACTGTGACCTATTGACACACACACACACACACACACACACACACACACACACACACACACACACACACACACACACACACACACACACACACACACACACACACACACACACACACACACACACACACACACACACACACACACACACACACACACACTCTGTGACTGTTTTTAAAACGTTCATCACGCTGTAGTGTTGTTACACACACACTCTGACTGTAGTGTTGTTACACACACACACTCTGACTGTAGTGTTGTTACACACACACTCTGTGACTGTAGTGTTGTCACACACACACTCTGACTGTAGTGTTGTTACACACACACTCTGACTGTAGTGTTGTTACACAACACACTCTGACTGTAGTGTTGTTACACACACACTCTGACTGTAGTGTTGTTACACACACACTCTGACTGTAGTGTTGTTACACACACACTCTGACTGTAGTGTTGTTACACACACACACTCTGAAGGTCTCTACACACCAACCTGAGACCAAAGAACGCGTACTGAAGGCGTCCCGACTTTTACGTCAGCTACGTCAGGCTTCGTTGGCTTCGTCGGATAAAGCCGCCCGCCTACGAACACACCGCAATACTTCAGCCGACGAGTGGCAATAACTCTCCTTACCAGCAGGCGGCGGTAGTGTGTATCGTCATTCAAAAGAGGCAACAACCGAAGACAGACTGCGTTTTATACACCGGAGAAGAAGAACAGACTTAGTAATATAAACAAACAAACACAGCCTGATCAGTTGGTCTTCACTTTCTTCATTCCATGCCGTCATGATAAAAAAGAAACTCTTGCGTCCGGGTGAGATGAAAATGAGGAAGATTAGCCGTGTGTGTGTGCCTTCTTATCGTTTGTTTTGGTCCCTCACTTCCGCTTCACTTCTGATGCACTGATTCGCTAAGCTGAACAGCCAATCAGAATGATTGATTTGTCCCGACGTTCTTTGGCCTCCCGCGGCCTCCCGCCGCCGATTCAACATGTTGAATCGGCGGCGGGAGGAGGCGGTAGGGTTGAAAATGTGCCGTAAAGAGACGACACACCAACCTGAGTAGTGCGACGCGAATGCCCGACTGCCTCTGACGGCTTCGGACGGCCTCTGACTCCCAAAGTCGGGCCGGTGTGTAGAGGCCTTGACTGTAGTGTTGTTACACACACTCTGACTGTAGTGTTGTCACACACACACTCTGTGACTGTAGTGTTGTCACACACACGCTGTGTTTACAGCTCAGTGTTTCTGCTCTTTATAGACCTGCTGACCACGCCCACCTCCACACTAACACTGATCCTCTGATGTCATCACTCCCTGCTCATGAGGTCATGTGATGGTGATGTCATCACTCCCTGCTCATGAGGTCATGTGATGGTGATGTCATCACTCCCTGCTCATGAGGTCATGTGATGGTGATGTCATCACTCCCTGCTCATGAGGTCATGTGATGGTGATGTCATCACTTCTTCTTGATGGCGTTGAGGTCTCTCTGCAGGTCGGAGAACTTGGGTCTCTCCTCGGGGTTGTACTGCCAGCAGCGCTGCATCACTTTGTAAACATCGTCAGGGCAACGCTGCGGGCACGCCATCCTGTAACCTAGCAACCGGAGAGGGAAACACAGACACACCAATAAATAAATAAACAACACTCATATGATTATTATTATTGTTGTGTGTTTACCTTTCTCCACCTGCTCTCGGGCCTGCTGATTGGTCATCCCCGGGTAAGGACACACCCCCAGGCTGAAGGTCTCCCACAGCAGGATCCCATAACTCCACACATCACTGTCAGAGCTGTAGCGCCCTGCAGCAGCCAATCACAGAGCAGCAACCATCAGCAGCCAATCACAGCGCAGGAACCAATCACAAAATAATTAAAGTTACAGTTATATTACAATAATAAAGTCATCAGTGAATGAGTTGTCTGAGTGTAGTCCGAGTGTTGTCTGAGTGTAGCCTGAGTGTAGTCTGAGAGTAGCCTGAGAGTAGCCTGAGTGTAGTCTGAGTGTAGCCTGAGTGTAGCCTGAGAGTTATCTGAGTGTAGCCTGAGTGTAGCCTGAGTGTAGCCTGAGTGTAGCCTGAGTGTAGTCTGAGTGTAGCCTGAGTGTAGCCTGAGAGTTATCTGAGTGTAGCCTGAGTGTAGCCTGAGTGTAGCCTGAGAGTTATCTGAGTGTAGCCTGAGTGTAGTCTGAGTGTAGCCTGAGAGTTATCTGAGTGTAGTCTGAGTGTAGCCTGAGTGTAGTCTGAGTGTAGCCTGAGTGTAGCCTGAGTGTAGCCTGAGTTGAGCCTGAGTGTAGCCTGAGAGTAGCCTGAGTGTAGCCTGAGTGTAGCCTGAGAGTTATCTGAGTGTAGTCTGAGAGTAGCCTGAGTGTAGCCTGAGTGTAGTCTGAGTGTAGCCTGAGTGTAGCCTGAGTGTAGTCTGAGTGTAGCCTGAGTGTAGTCTGAGAGTAGCCTGAGTGTAGCCTGAGTGTAGCCTGAGAGTTATCTGAGTGTAGTCTGAGTGTAGCCTGAGTGTAGCCTGAGAGTTATCTGAGTGTAGTCTGAGTGTAGCCTGAGTGTAGTCTGAGTGTAGCCTGAGTGTAGCCTGAGTGTAGTCTGAGTGTAGCCTGAGAGTTATCTGAGTGTAGTCTGAGTGTAGCCTGAGTGTAGTCTGAGTGTAGCCTGAGTGTAGTCTGAGTGTAGTCTGAGTGTAGCCTGAGTGTAGTCTGAGTGTAGTCTGAGTGTAGCCTGAGTGTAGCCTGAGTGTAGCCTGAGAGTTATCTGAGTGTAGTCTGAGAGTAGTCTGAGTGTAGTCTGAGAGTTGTCTGAGTGTAGTCTGAGAGTTGTCTGAGTGTAGTCTGAGTTTAGTCTGAGTGTAGCCTGAGTGTAGTCTGAGTGTAGCCTGAGAGTTATCTGAGTGTAGCCTGAGTGTAGCCTGAGTGTAGCCTGAGTGTAGCCTGAGTGTAGTCTGAGTGTAGCCTGAGTGTAGCCTGAGAGTTATCTGAGTGTAGCCTGAGTGTAGCCTGAGTGTAGCCTGAGAGTTATCTGAGTGTAGCCTGAGTGTAGTCTGAGTGTAGCCTGAGAGTTATCTGAGTGTAGTCTGAGTGTAGCCTGAGTGTAGTCTGAGTGTAGCCTGAGTGTAGCCTGAGTGTAGCCTGAGTGTAGCCTGAGTGTAGCCTGAGTGTAGTCTGAGTGTAGTCTGAGTGTAGCCTGAGTGTAGCCTGAGTTGAGCCTGAGTGTAGCCTGAGTGTAGTCTGAGAGTAGCCTGAGTGTAGCCTGAGTGTAGCCTGAGAGTTATCTGAGTGTAGTCTGAGTGTAGCCTGAGTGTAGCCTGAGTGTAGCCTGAGAGTTATCTGAGTGTAGTCTGAGTGTAGCCTGAGTGTAGTCTGAGTGTAGCCTGAGTGTAGCCTGAGTGTAGTCTGAGTGTAGCCTGAGAGTTATCTGAGTGTAGTCTGAGTGTAGCCTGAGTGTAGTCTGAGTGTAGCCTGAGTGTAGTCTGAGTGTAGTCTAGTAGCCTGAGTGTAGTCTGAGTGTAGTCTGAGTGTAGCCTGAGTGTAGCCTGAGTGGTAGCCTGAGAGTTATCTGAGTGTAGTCTGAGAGTAGTCTGAGTGTAGTCTGAGAGTTGTCTGAGTGTAGTCTGAGAGTTGTCTGAGTGTAGTCTGAGTTTAGTCTGAGTGTAGCCTGAGTGTAGTCTGAGTGTAGCCTGAGTGTAGTCTGAGAGTAGCCTGAGTGTAGCCTGAGTGTAGCCTGAGTGTAGTCTGAGAGTTATCTGAGTGTAGCCTGAGTGTAGTCTGAGTGTAGCCTGAGTGTAGCCTGAGTGTAGTCTGAGAGTTATCTGAGTGTAGCCTGAGTGTAGTCTGAGTGTAGCCTGGGTGTAGCCTGAGTGTAGCCTGAGAGTTATCTGAGTGTAGCCTGAGTGTAGTCTGAGTGTAGCCTGAGTGTAGCCTGAGAGTTATCTGAGTGTAGTCTGAGTGTAGCCTGGGTGTAGCCTGAGTGTAGCCTGAGAGTTATCTGAGTGTAGCCTGAGTGTAGTCTGAGTGTAGTCTGAGTGTAGCCTGAGTGTAGCCTGAGAGTAGCCTGAGAGTTATCTGAGTGTAGCCTGAGAGTTATCTGAGTGTAGCCTGAGTGTAGTCTGAGTGTAGCCTGGGTGTAGCCTGAGAGTTATCTGAGTGTAGTCTGAGTGTAGCCTGAGAGTTATCTGAGTGTAGTCTGAGTGTAGCCTGAGTTGAGCCTGAGTGTAGCCTGAGTGTAGTCTGAGTGTAGCCTGAGTGTAGCCTGAGTGTAGCCTGAGAGTTATCTGAGTGTAGCCTGAGTGTAGTCTGAGTGTAGCCTGAGTGTAGCCTGAGTGTAGTCTGAGTGTAGCCTGAGAGTTATCTGAGTGTAGTCTGAGTGTAGTCTGAGTGTAGTCTGAGAGTAGTCTGTGTGTAGTCTGAGTGTAGTCTGAGAGTAGTCTGAGTGTAGTCTGAGAGTTGTCTGAGTGTAGTCTGAGTGTAGTCTGAGTGTAGCCTGAGTGTAGCCTGAGTTGAGCCTGAGTGTAGCCTGAGTGTAGTCTGAGTGTAGCCTGAGTGTAGCCTGAGTGTAGCCTGAGAGTAGTCTGAGTGTAGTCTGAGTGTAGTCTGAGAGTAGTCTGAGTGTAGTCTGAGAGTTGTCTGAGTGTAGTCTGAGAGTTGTCTGAGTGTAGTCTGAGTGTAGTCTGAGTTTAGTCTGAGTGTAGTCTGAGTGTAGTCTGAGTTTAGTCTGAGAGTAGTCTGAGTGTAGTCTGAGTGTAGTCTGAGTGTAGCCTGAGTGTAGCCTGAGTGTAGCCTGAGTGTAGTCTGAGAGTAGTCTGAGTGTAGTCTGAGAGTAGTCTGAGTCTAGTCTGAGAGTAGTCTGAGTGTAGTCTGAGAGTAGTCTGAGTCTAGTCTAGAGTAGTCTGAGTGTAGTCTGAGAGTAGTCTGAGTCTAGTCTGAGAGTAGTCTGAGTGTAGTCTGAGAGTAGTCTGAGTCTAGTCTGAGAGTAGTCTGAGTGTAGTCTGAGAGTAGTCTGAGTCTAGTCTGAGAGTAGTCTGAGAGTAGTCTGAGTTGAGTCTGAGTGTAGTCTGAGAGTAGTCTGAGAGTAGTCTGAGAGTAGTCTGAGAGTAGTCTGAGTTGAGTCTGAGTGTAGTCTGAGAGTAGTCTGAGTCTAGTCTGAGAGTAGTCTGAGAGTAGTCTGAGTTGAGTCTGAGTGTAGTCTGAGAGTAGTCTGAGAGTAGTCTGAGTTGAGTCTGAGTGTAGTCTGAGTTGAGTCTGAGTGTAGTCTGAGTTGAGTCTGAGTGTAGTCTGAGTGTAGTCTGAGTTGAGTCTGAGTGTAGTCTGAGTTGAGTCTGAGTGTAGTCTGAGTTGAGTCTGAGTTGAGTCTGAGTGTAGTCTGAGTGTAGTCTGAGTGTAGTCTGAGTTGAGCCTGAGTGTAGTCTGAGTGTAGTCTGAGAGTAGTCTGAGAGTAGTCTGAGTTGAGTCTGAGTGTAGTCTGAGTTGAGTCTGAGTGTAGTCTGAGTTGAGTCTGAGTGTAGTCTGAGTTGAGCCTGAGTGTAGTCTGAGTGTAGTCTGAGTGTAGTCTGAGTGTAGTCTGAGTTGAGTCTGAGTTGAGTCTGAGTGTAGTCTGAGTTGAGTCTGAGTGTAGTCTGAGTTGAGTCTGAGTGTAGTCTGAGTGTAGTCTGAGTTGAGTCTGAGTGTAGTCTGAGTTGAGTCTGAGTGTAGTCTGAGTTGAGTCTGAGTGTAGTCTGAGTTGAGTCTGAGTGTAGTCTGAGAGTAGTCTGAGTTTAGTCTGAGTGTAGTCTGAGTTGAGTCTGAGTGTAGTCTGAGTGTAGTCTGAGTTGAGTCTGAGTGTAGTCTGAGTGTAGTCTGAGTTTAGTCTGAGTGTAGTCTGAGTGTAGTCTGAGTTTAGTCTGAGTGGAGTCTGAGTTGAGTCTGAGTGTAGTCTGAGTGTAGTCTGAGTTGAGTCTGAGTGTAGTCTGAGTGTAGTCTGAGTGTAGTCTGAGTTGAGTCTGAGAGTAGTCTGAGTGGAGTCTGAGTTGAGTCTGAGTGTAGTCTGAGTTTAGTCTGAGTGGAGTCTGAGTTGAGTCTGAGTGTAGTCTGAGTTGAGTCTGAGTGTAGTCTGAGTGTAGTCTGAGTGTAGTCTGAGTTTAGTCTGAGTGTAGTCTGAGTTGAGTCTGAGTGTAGTCTGAGTTGAGTCTGAGTGTAGTCTGAGTGTAGTCTGAGTTGAGCCTGAGTGTAGTCTGAGTGTAGTCTGAGTGTAGTTTGAGTTGAGCCTGAGTGTAGTCTGAGTTGAGCCTGAGTGTAGTCTGAGTGTAGTCTGAGTGTAGTTTGAGTTGAGCCTGAGTGTAGTCTGAGTTGAGCCTGAGTGTAGCCTGAGTGTAGTCTGAGTGTAGTCTGAGTTGAGTCTGAGTTGAGTCTGAGTGTAGTCTGAGTGTAGTCTGAGTTGAGCCTGAGTGTAGTCTGAGTGTAGTCTGAGTGTAGTTTGAGTTGAGCCTGAGTGTAGTCTGAGTTGAGCCTGAGTGTTGTCTGAGTTGAGTCTGAGTGTAGTCTGAGCTTAGTCTGAGTGTAGTCTGAGTGTAGTCTGAGTTGAGTCTGAGTGTAGTCTGAGTGTAGTCTGAGTTGAGTCTGAGTTGAGTCTGAGTTGAGCCTGAGTGTAGTCTGAGTTTAGTCTGAGTGTAGCCTGAGTGTAGTCTGAGTGTTGTCTGAGTGTAGTCTGAGTTGAGTCTGAGAGTAGTCTGAGTGTAGTCTGAGTTTAGTCTGAGTGTTGTCTGAGTGTAGCCTGAGTGTAGTCTGAGAGTTGTCTGAGTGTAGTCTGAGTTGAGTCTGAGAGTAGTCTGAGTGTAGTCTGAGTTGAGCCTGAGTGTAGTCTGAGTGTAGTCTGAGTGTAGTCTGAGTGTAGTCTGAGTTGAGTCTGAGTGTAGTCTGAGTGTAGTCTGAGCTTAGTCTGAGTGTAGTCTGAGTGTAGTCTGAGTGTAGTCTGAGTGTAGTCTGAGTGTAGTCTGAGTGTAGTCTGAGTGTAGTCTGAGCTTAGTCTGAGTTGAGTCTGAGTGTAGTCTGAGTTTTACCGTAGTTCAGGGCCTCCGGGGCGGTCCACTTGATGGGGATCTGTTTGAGTCCTGATGAAGAGTAAATCCCATCATCCTCCTGACGACTCATCCCAAAGTCACTGATCTTCAACACGCTGCCCTCCCCGACCAGACAGTTCCTCGCCGCCAGGTCCCTGAGAGACCAATCAATGATTAAATACATCAATGAATGAATAAACAAATGAATCAATGAGCACGATAATAGGCGTGTACCTGTGGATGCAGTTCTTGCTCTCCAGGTAGGCCATGCCGGCGGCCGCGTCCACAGAGAACCGGACCAGCTGCTTCGCCTTCAGATCGTCCTTCTTCTTCCTCAGGAAGGACAGGAAGTCTCCTCCTGAAACACCGTTTACATTTATTCAGGATATACATCAACAACACAAGTCAAACATGAATATCTGTGTTTGTAACATGTTTTATGACATGTTTATCACACGTTTAACACACTGCAGTGATGTCAGCTGACAGAAACCGACCAATCAGAAGATAACAGAGAGAATAGGCTCCACCCACCAGGAACCAGCTCCATGACGATGTAGATGGGCTGTCGCTGCGTACAAACTCCGATCAACTTCACGATGTTTGGGTGATCGTACTGCTTCAGGATTCTGCAGCCAATCACAGATAGGAAGAGTCACAGAGCAGCCAATCACAGACAGGCAGAGAAACAGAGCAGCCAATCACATGCAGGCAGAGACACAGAGCAGCCAATCACAGACAGGCAGAGACACAGAGCAGCCAATCACAGACAGGCAGAGAAACAGAGCAGCCAATCACATGCAGGCAGAGTCACAGAGCAGCCAATCACAGACAGGCAGAGACACAGAGCAGCCAATCACAGACAGGCAGAGACACAGAGCAGCCAATCACAGACCGGCAGAGTCACAGAGCAGCCAGAGTCACAGAGCAGCCAATCACAGACAGGCAGAGTCACACAGCAGCCAATCACACACAGGCAGAGACACAGACTAGCCAATCACACACAGGCAGAGACACAGAGCAGCCAATCACACGCAGGCAGAGACACAGAGCAGCCGATCACACGCAGGCAGAGACACAGAGCAGCCAATCACACGCAGGCAGAGACACAGAGCAGCCAATCACACGCAGGCAAACACAGAGCAGCCAATCACACGCAGGCAGAGACACACAGCAGCCAATCACACGCAGGCAGAGTCACAGAGCAGCCAATCACACGCAGGCAGAGACAGAGAAGCTAATCACACGCAGGCAGAGACACACAGCAGCCAATCACACGCAGGCAGAGACACAGAGCAGCCAATCAGATTGATTAATATGATGTGTGACCTGGCCTCGGACAGGAAGCGGATCTTCAGCTCTGGAGGCAGGTCTTCTTTACACGTCTTCACGGCCACCGGAGTCTTGTCGCGCTGCAGCGTTCCTTTAAACACCTCGCCGAAGTTACCCTGCAGGAGCAGTGCATCATGGGACATGTAGGCAGACTCTCTGATGTTACACAGAGCAGTGTGTGTGTGTGTGTGAGAGAGTGTGAGTGTGAGTGTGTGTGTGAGTTTGTGTGAGACTCACCTTCCCCAGCAGCTCCCCCAGAAACACATCCTCATGGTTCAGGATCCACCGCTTATCCTGCACACACACAGTAACGTGTGTATTTATATATATATATATATATTGCTGAGTGCGTGTGTGTGTGTGTGTTTGAGTGTGAGTGTGAGTGTGTGAGTGTGAGTGTGAGTGCGAGTGTGTGTGAGGGAGTGTGAGTGTGAGTATGAGTGCGAGTGTGTGTGAGTGTGAGTGTGAGTGCGAGTGCGAGTGCGTGTGAGTGTGAGTGTGGTGTGAGTGTGTGTGTGTGTGTGTGTGTGTGTGAGTGAGTGTGTGTTTGTGTGTGTGTGTGTGTGTGTGTACCTTGAGTAAGGGCTGTAGCAGGATCACCCCAGACTTCTTGGTGATGACCTGCTTAGAGGAGAAGTGATGGTGGATCAGCTGAGGGATGGTGGAGAAACCAGTGCCCTCGAACCGGTACTGAGTCTGTGGGGGGGAGGATACATGTTAAACACTGTGTGTGTGTGTGTGGTGGTGTGTGTGTACCTCAGCGTACTGGATGATGAAGTGTCTCCTCTGCGTCTGTGTGTGTGTGTGTACCTCAGCGTACTGGATGATGAAGTGTCTCCTCTGCGTCTGTGTGTGTGTGTGTGTACCTCAGCGTACTGGATGATGAAGTGTCCCCTCTGCATCTGTGTGTGTGTGTGTGTGTGTGTGTGTGTGTGTGTACCTCAGCGTACTGGATGATGAAGTGTCTCCTCTGCGTCTGTATGTGTGTGTGTGTGTGTACCTCAGCATACTGGATGATGAAGTGTCTCCTCTGCGTGTGTGTGTGTGTGTGTGTGTACCTCAGCGTACTGGATGATGAAGTGTCTCCTCTGCGTGTGTGTGTGTGTGAGTGTGTGTGTGAGTGTGTGTGTGTACCTCAGCGTACTGGATGATGAAGTGTCTCCTCTGCGTCTGTGTGTGTGTGTGTGTGTGTGTGTGTGTGTGTACCTCAGCGTACTAGATGATGAAGTGTCTCCTCTGTGTGTGTGTGTGTGTGTGTGTGTGTACCTCAGCGTATTGGATGATGAAGTGTCTCCTCTGCGTCTGTGTGTGTGTGAGTGTGTGTGTGTGTGTGTGTGTGTGTGTGTGTGTGTGTGTGTACCTCAGCGTACTGGATGATGAAGTGTCTCCTCTGCTCATCAGAATAAACTGACAGCACGTACTCGCCCGGCTTCCCGTGGCTCTCCCTCACCAGGAAGTCTCCTTGTTGCCGTAGTAACTCCTGAGCCTCTGTGCGGGGGATGGCTCCGTGATACCAGTCCTGATCCACCAGGGGGCGCTCACAGGTGGGGATCACATCGAAGAACTGCTGCTGGACCAATCAGAACCACCCGTTACAGGAGGGACCAATCAGAGTCACCCGTTACAGCAGGGACCAATCAGAGTCACCCGTTACAGGAGGGACCAATCAGAGTCACCCGTTACAGCAGGGACCAATCAGAACCACCCGTTACAGGAGGGACCAATCAGAACCACCATTACAGGAGGGACCAATCAGAGTCACCCGTTACAGGAGGGACCAATCAGAGTCACCCGTTACAGCAGGGACCAATCAGAGTCACCCGTTACAGGAGGGACCAATCAGAGTCACCCGTTACAGCAGGGACCAATCAGAGTCACCCGTTACAGGAGGGACCAATCAGAGTCACCCGTTACAGCAGGGACCAATCGGAACCACCCGTTACAGGAGGGACCAATCAGAGTTACCCGTTACAGGAGGGACAAATCAGAGTCACCCGTTACAGCAGGGACCAATCAGAACCACCCGTTACAGCAGGGACCAATCAGAGTCACCCGTTACAGGAGGGACCAATCAGAGTCACCCGTTACAGGAGGGACCAATCAGAGTCACCCGTTACAGGAGGGACCAATCAGAGTCACCCGTTACAGCTGTTCCAAGATTATAGCATTTCAAAATAAAAGTCTGTATTAAGTGTGACTGTGTGTGTGACTGTATGTGACTGTATGTGACTGTATGTGACTGTATGTGACTGTATGTGACTGTGTGTGACTGTGTGTGACTGTGTGTGACTGTGTGTGACTGTATGTGACTGTATGTGACTGTATGTGACTGTGTGTGACTGTGTGTGACTGTGACTGTGTGTGACTGTGTGTGACTGTGTGTGACTGTGTGTGTGACTGTGTGTGTGACTGTATGTGTGACTGTATGTGTGACTGTGTGTGTGACTGTGTGACTGTGTGTGACTGTGTGTGACTGTATGTGACTGTGTGTGTGACTGTATGTGTGACTGTGTGTGACTGTGTGTGACTGTGTGTGTGACTGTGTGTGACTGTATGTGTGACTGTGTGTGTGACTGTGTGTGTGACTGTATGTGTGACTGTGTGTGACTGTGTGTGACTGTGTGTGACTGTATGTGTGACTGTGTGTGTGTGACTGTGTGTGACTGTGTGTGACTGTATGTGTGACTGTATGTGTGACTGTGTGTGTGACTGTGTGTGTGACTGTGTGTGACTGTATGTGTGACTGTATGTGTGACTGTGTGTGTGACTGTGTGTGTGTGACTGTGTGTGACTGTATGTGACTGTGTGTGACTGTGTGTGTGACTGTGTATGTGACTGTGTGTGTGACTGTATGTGACTGTGTGTGTGACTGTGTGTGTGACTGTTAGTGACTGTGTGTGTGACTGTATGTGACTGTGTGTGTGACTGTGTGTGTGACTGTGTGTGACTGTGTGTGTGACTGTGTGTGACTGTATGTGTGACTGTGTGTGTGTGACTGTGTGTGACTGTGTGTGTGACTGTGTGTGTGACTGTGTGTGTGACTGTATGTGACTGTGTGTGACTGTGTGTGTGACTGTGTATGTGACTGTGTGTGTGACTGTATGTGACTGTGTGTGACTGTGTGTGTGACTGTATGTGACTGTGTGTGTGACTGTGTGTGTGACTGTATGTGTGACTGTGTGTGACTGTATGTGTGACTGTGTGTATGTGACTGTGTGTGACTGTATGTGACTGTGTGTGTGACTGTGTGTGTGACTGTGTGTGTGACTGTATATGACTGTGTGTGTGACTGTGTGTGTGACTGTGTGTGTGACTGTGTGTGACTGTGTGTGTGACTGTATGTGTGACTGTATGTGTGACTGTGTGTGACTGTGTATGTGACTGTGTGTGTGACTGTGTGTGACTGTGTGTGTGACTGTATGTGTGACTGTGTGTGTGACTGTGTGTGTGACTGTGTATGTGACTGTGTGTGACTGTGTGTGTGACTGTATGTGTGACTGTGTGTGACTGTGTGTGACTGTGTGTGTGACTGTATGTGTGACTGTGTGTGACTGTGTGTGACTGTGTGTGACTGTGTGTGACTGTGTGTGTGACTGTGTGTGTGACTGTATGTGTGACTGTGTGTGACTGTGTGACTGTGTGTGTGACTGTGTGTGTGACTCTGTGTGACTGTGTGTGACTGTATGTGTGACTGTGTGTGACTGTATGTGTGACTGTGTGTGTGACTGTATGTGTGACTATGTGTGTGTGACTGTGTGTGACTTTGTGTGACTGTGTGTGACTGTGTGTGACTGTATGTGTGACTGTGTGTGTGACTGTGTGTGACTGTGTGTGTGACTGTGTGTGTGACTGTGTGTGACTGTGTGTGACTGTGTGTGTGACTGTGTGTGACTGTGTGTGTGACTGTGTGTGACTGTGTGTGACTGTGTGTGTGACTGTGTGTGTGACTGTGTGTGACTGTGTGTGTGACTGTGTGTGACTGTGTGTGTGACTGTGTGTGTGACTGTGTGTGTGACTGTATGTGACTGTGTGTGACTGTATTTGACTGTGTGTGACTGTGTGTGACTGTGTGTGACTGTGTGTGTGACTGTGTGTGACTGTGTGTGTGACTGTATGTGACTGTGTGTGTGACTGTATGTGACTGTGTGTGACTGTATGTGTGACTGTGTGTGTGTGACTGTGTGTGACTTTGTGTGACTGTGTGTGACTGTGTGTGACTGTATGTGTGACTGTGTGTGTGACTGTGTGTGACTGTGGTGTGTGACTGTGTGTGTGACTGTGTGTGACTGTGTGTGACTGTGTGTGTGACTGTGTGTGACTGTGTGTGTGACTGTGTGTGACTGTGTGTGTGACTGTGTGTGTGACTGTGTGTGACTGTGTGTGACTGTGTGTGACTGTGTGTGTGACTGTGTGTGTGACTGTGTGTGTGACTGTGTGTGACTGTATGTGACTGTGTGTGACTGTATTTGACTGTGTGTGACTGTGTGACTGTGTGTGACTGTGTGTGTGACTGTGTGTGACTGTGTGTGTGACTGTATGTGACTGTGTGTGTGACTGTATGTGACTGTGTGTGTGACTGTATGTGTGACTGTGTGTGTGACTGTATGTGTGACTGTGTGTGTGACTGTATGTGACTGTGTGTGATGTGTGACTGTGTGTGACTGTAGACTGTGTGTGTGACTGTGTGTGTGACTGTGTGTGTGACTGTGTGTGACTGTGTGTGTGACTGTATGTGTGACTGTGTGTGTGACTGTGTGTGACTGTGTGTGTGACTGTGTGTGTGACTGTGTGTGACTGTATGTGTGACTGTGTGTGACTGTGTGTGTGACTGTGTGTGTGACTGTGTGTGTGACTGTGTGTGTGACTGTGTGTGACTGTGTGTGACTGTGTGTGACTGTGTGTGTGACTGTGTGTGACTGTATGTGTGACTGTGTGTGTGACTGTGTGTGACTGTATGTGTGACTGTGTGTGTGACTGTGTGTGTGACTGTGTGTGTGACTGTGTGTGTGACTGTATGTGTGACTGTGTGTGTGACTGTGTGTGACTGTGTGTGTGACTGTATGTGTGACTGTGTGTGACTGTGTGTGACTGTGTGTGACTGTGTGACTGTGTGACTGTGTGTGTGACTGTATGTGTGACTGTGTGTGTGACTGTGTGTGACTGTATGTGACTGTGTGTGACTGTATGTGACTGTGTGTGACTGTGACTGTGTGTGACTGTGTGTGACTGTGTGTGTGACTGTATGTGACTGTGTGTGTGACTGTATGTGACTGTGTGTGTGACTGTATGTGTGACTGTGTGTGTGACTGTATGTGTGACTGTGTGTGTGACTGTGTGTGACTGTGTGTGACTGTGTGTGTGACTGTATGTGACTGTGTGTGTGACTGTGTGTGACTGTGTGTGTGACTGTGTGTGTGACTGTGTGTGTGACTGTATGTGACTGTGTGTGACTGTGTGTGTGACTGTGTGTGACTGTGTGTGTGACTGTGTGTGTGACTGTGTGTGACTGTATGTGTGACTGTGTGTGACTGTGTGTGTGACTGTGTGTGTGACTGTGTGTGACTGTGTGTGTGACTGTGTGTGACTGTGTGTGACTGTGTGACTGTGTGTGTGACTGTGTGTGACTGTATGTGTGACTGTGTGTGTGACTGATGTGTGACTGTGTGTGTGACTGTGTGTGTGACTGTGTGTGACTGTGTGGTGACTGTATGTGTGACTGTGTGTGTGACTGTGTGTGACTGTGTGTGTGACTGTATGTGTGACTGTGTGTGACTGTGTGTGACTGTGTGTGACTGTGTGACTGTGTGTGTGACTGTATGTGTGACTGTGTGTGTGACTGTGTGTGTGACTGTATGTGTGACTGTGTGTGTGACTGTGTGTGACTGTGTGTGTGACTGTGTGTGACTGTGTGTGACTGTGTGTGTGACTGTATGTGTGACTGTGTGTGTGACTGTGTGTGTGACTGTGTGTGTGACTGTATGTGTGACTGTGTGTGTGACTGTGTGTGTGACTGTGTGTGACTGTGTGTGACTGTGTGTGACTGTGTGTGACTGTGTGTGTGACTGTGTGTGTGACTGTATGTGTGACTGTGTGTGTGACTGTGTGTGTGACTGTGTGTGACTGTGTGTGTGACTGTGTGTGACTGTGTGTGTGTGTGTGACTGTATGTGTGACTGTGTGTGTGTGTGACTGTATGTGTGTGACTGTGTGTGTGTGTGTGTGTGTGTCTCACCGAGGAAGAGGATCCCAGCACAGCTTTAGAGCGGATCATCCCGGCGAGAGAGTGACGAAGAGTATCCAACCTGGAGCTCCTCTCCTTCTTATCCTACACACACACACACACACACACACACACACACACACACACACACACACACACACACACACACACACACACACACACACACACACACACACACACACACACACACACACACACACACACACACACACACACACACACACACACACACACACACACACACACACACACACTGTGAGTGTGTGTGAGTGTGTGTGTGTGTGTGTGTGTGAGTGAGTGTTTGTTTACAGTGGATCCCAGAGAGCGAGTATCGTCCTCGTAGGGGGGGGCGCGGGCAGGAGGTGGGGGGGGCGGCAGGTGGCGGCGGCCATCTTGGCGTCCAGCAAAGCCTTCTGGGAGGCGAGTCGAGCTTCAGAGCTCTGCAGTGATTGGACGACGTGATGAAGCTCCAGCAGGGACAGTTTCTGACTGAGCAGCAAAACACAGCTGGGGGGGGAAATAAAACACTTTATTCATATCTGGGGGGGAGATATGAAACATACTTTATTTATATCTGTCTGAGCTGCAGCGGGGGATGGGGGGGTGTCCGGTGCCTTGCTCAAGGGCAGGAGGTGAACTGGGACCCCAGGTTATTAGAGGGGGGGGGTTATTATCTATGACTCACTCGCTCTTCTTCTCTGAGCTCTGCTCGCTGGTCTGGATTTTAGCATCCAGGTCATCAGCGAGCGCCTCCTTGGTCCTCAGATTCTGCTGAGTCAGCGACAGCTCGTCCGTCGCCGACGACAACCTGGAGGTAAACAAACAAACAAACAACATGGAGGAGACATTTTAAACACTCAACAAGTCAAATGATTACTCAGTGAAGGGTTGTAGTTCTATAGTTTGCTTTGAGCTGTGGTTCAATGACGCAGCCAGCGTTAGCTCGCAGCTAGCGTTAGCTCGCAGCTAGCGTTAGCTCGCAGCCAGCGTTAGCTCGCAGCCAGCGTTAGCACGCAGCCAGCGTTAGCTCGCAGCCAGCGTTAGCTCGCAGCTAGCGTTAGCTCGCAGCTAGCAACCTTGGATGCTCTTATTTTGCCAGGCAACAGGAAGTGTTATTTTGAAGGAGCTCACATGGCCTGCAGGCTGTCGGCGGTCAGCGTGTTCCAGAGGATCTCATTGGCCGGCAGGTTGTCCGTCTCGTCCAATAGGGACGCGTCAAACTCCACGCTGGCCTCGGGGGTCTCTGGAGACCTGTGGGGGGGCGGGACATGTCACTACAGGCGCTGCCACGGCGACCATAAGACAGGCGTTGCCACGGCGACAGGCTGACTCACCTGTAGGCCTCGATGAAGTGTTCGTACTCCGACAGAGGATCGATCTGATCCACCGACGCTGAAATCTCCTGATGAACCTTCACTATCTCCTCCGTCAGAAGACTGCTGATCTCACAGTACTCCTGCAGAATACTCTTCCTGAGGTACAAGTACACAGAGGACACACATCAGTACTCCTGCAGAATACTCTTCCTGAGGTACAAGTACACAGAGGACACACATCAGTACTCCTGCAGAATACTCTTACTGAGGTACAAGTACACAGAGGACACACATCAGTACTCCTGCAGAATACTCTTACTGAGGTACAAGTACACAGAGGACACACATCAGTACTCCTGCAGAATACTCTTACTGAGGTACAAGTACACAGAGGACACACATCAGTACTCCTGCAGAATACTCTTACTGAGGTACAAGTACACAGAGGACACACATCAGTACTCCTGCAGAATACTCTTACTGAGGTACAAGTACACAGAGTACACACATCAGTACTCCTGCAGAATACTCTTACTGAGGTACAAGTACACAGAGTACACACATCAGTACTCCTGCAGAATACTCTTCCTGAGGTACAAGTACACAGAGGACACATCAGTACTCCTGCAGAATACTCTTACTGAGGTACAAGTACACAGAGGACACACATCAGTACTCCTGCAGAATACTCTTCTGAGGTACAAGTACACAGAGTACACACATCAGTACTCCTGCAGAATACTCTTCCTGAGGTACAAGTACACAGAGGACACACATCAGTACTCCTGCAGAATACTCTTCCTGAGGTACAAGTACACAGAGGACACATCAGTACTCCTGCAGAATACTCTTACTGAGGTACAAGTACACAGAGGACACATCAGTACTCCTGCAGAATACTCTTACTGAGGTACAAGTACACAGAGGACACACATCAGTACTCCTGCAGAATACTCTTACTGAGGTACAACTACACAGAGTACAGACGTCAGTTAGCCTGAGTAGCATGAGTTAGCCTTTCCTCTACAGCACGGAGCACGGTTTAAGCTACCGCGCCAAACCCGGCCCGTTTTTGGTTGCGTTTCCATTAGGCGTAGTTCCGGCTAGCGGGTACTTTTTCACAGTTTTCTGGCTCTCCAAAATCGAGGTTCTTACCGGGCCAACAACCAGGCTGAGTCGGGCTGAGTATGCTAAACTAGAGAGAGAATCGCTGGCAACTACAACAAGATGAACATATTTGACCGTGATTTAATTGTAATACACCGGTTAGTAAAAACCATGAATTAATGCTTTGACAAGTCTGCAGACAGACGGCAGGAGAAACACCTTTTAAAATGCGTGTTTTCTGAATGGAGATCGGCTAAGCTAACGCAGTATATGCTCCGACCGTCCACACTCACAACAACGGCCTACAGACAGAAATAAAGCAGCGCCTGTATTCTCCATGACACAGACAGGCTGTGGTTTGGACTTGTTTACTTTAGTCTAGTTTCTGAGCAGATATGAGGAGCTGTGAGCTCTGAGGGCTAACAGCTAACGGCTGATGTTGGTTTTGTGTTTCGCATTGAAGACGACGTCACGGCTCCGCCTACACTGCGTTACTATAGTTACTGCCCCAGCTACTAAACTGTAATGGAAACGCAGCATAAAGTGAGCCTGGCCTAACAAGGCCTAACGAGGCCTAGCCATACCGTACTAAGCCGAGCGAGGCCCTGCAGTGGAAATGCGCCATAAGTCTGCCTGAGATAGCCTCAGTTAGCCTGTGTTAGCCTCAGTTAGCCTCACTTAGCCTGTGTTAGCTTCAGATAGCCTCAGTTAGCCTCAGCTGGCCTCAGCTAGCCTGTGTTAGCCTCAGTTAGCCTGTGTTAGCCTGTGTTAGCCTCAGTTAGCCTGTGTTAGCCTGTGTTAGCCTCAGTTAGCCTGTGTTAGCCTGAGTTAGCCTGTGTTAGCCTGTGTTAGCCTGTGTTAGCTTCAGATAGCCTCAGTTAGCCTCATCTGGCCTCAGCTAGCCTGTGTTAGCCTGAGTTAGCCTCAGTTAGCCTGTCAGTTAGCCTCAGTTAGCCTGAGTTAGCCTCAGTTAGCCTGTGTTAGCTTCAGATAGCCTCAGTTAGCTCAGCTGGCCTCAGCTAGCCTGTGTTAGCCTGAGTTAGCCTGTCAGTTAGCCTGTGTTAGCCTCAGTTAGCCTCAGCTGGCCTCAGCTAGCCTGTGTTAGCTTCAGTTAGCCTGTCAGTTAGCCTCAGTTAGCCTGTGTTAGCCTCAGTTAGCCTCAGTTAGCCTGTGTTAGCTTCAGATAGCCTCAGTTAGCCTGTCAGTTAGCCTGTGTTAGCCTCAGTTAGCCTCAGCTGGCCTCAGCTAGCCTGTGTTAGCTTCAGTTAGCCTGTCAGTTAGCCTCAGTTAGCCTGTGTTAGCCTCAGTTAGCCTCAGTTAGCCTCAGCTAGCCTGTGTTAGCCTGTGTTAGCCTCAGTTAGCCTGTGTTAGCCTGTGTTAGCCTGTGTTAGCCTGTCAGTTAGCCTGTGTTAGCCTCAGTCATGTGACTCACAGAGCTCTGGTCATGTCCTCCTGCATCCTCTGCAGAGCGTCCAGCAGAGCAGGAGCAGCGCGGCGCTGATGCTCTTCCTGCTGGGAGCGAGCGCCGCACACCGCTAACACGTAAACATTATGGAGGTTATGGAGCTTCGCCGTTGCTTTGTCGTAACGCTCCCTCGCTCTCTCTGCCTCGCGGCCTGTGATTGGACCACAGAGAACATGTAGAACATGTGAACAGAGAACATGTAGAACATGTGAACAGAGAACATGTAGAACATGTAGCAGAGAACAGAGAACATGTCAGAACATGTAGAACATGCATCAGAGAGAGAGCTCACCCTTAGAGAGCGCCTCTCTGTATTTCTCTCTGGCGATGTTAGCGTCGCGGCTCAGCTGGCGGTACGAAGCCTTCAGTTTCTCCAGGTCGCTGCGGGTCACCTGCAACAACAACAACAACAACAACAACAGGTTAGTCTGCAGGTTCCTCAGTGAGGCTGTAGTTATCTGTGTAGTTCTCTCTGTAGTTCTCTCTCTGTAGTTCTCTATAGTTCTATGTAGTTCTCTCTCTCTCTGTCTGTAGTTCTCTGTAGTTCTCTATAGTTCTATGTAGTTCTCTCTCTCTCTCTCTGTAGTTCTCTGTAGTTCTCTATAGTTCTCTGTAGTTCTCTCTCTCTCTCTCTCTCTGTAGTTCTCTCTCTCTGTAGTTCTCTCTGTAGTTCTCTCTCTCTGTAGTTCTCTGTAGTTCTCTATAGTTCTTTGTGTAGTTCTCTCTCTCTCTCTCTGTAGTTCTCTATAGTTCTCTGTAGTTCTCTGTAGTTCTCTATGTAGTTCTCTCTCTCTCTCTATAGTTCTCTATAGTTCTCTGTAGTTCTCTATAGTTCTCTATAGTTCTCTGTAGTTCTCTCTCTCTCTCTCTCTCTCTCTCTGTAGTTCTCTCTGTAGTTCTCTCTCTGTAGTTCTCTATAGTTCTATGTAGTTCTCTCTCTCTCTGTCTGTAGTTCTCTGTAGTTCTCTATAGTTCTATGTAGTTCTCTCTCTCTCTCTCTGTAGTTCTCTGTAGTTCTCTATAGTTCTCTGTAGTTCTCTGTGTAGTTCTCTCTGTAGTTCTCTCTCTCTCTCTGTAGTTCTCTCTCTCTCTCTCTGTAGTTCTCTGTAGTTCTCTATAGTTCTCTGTAGTTCTCTCTCTCTCTCTCTCTCTGTAGTTCTCTGTAGTTCTCTCTCTCTGTAGTTCTCTCTCTCTGTAGTTCTCTCTGTAGTTCTCTCTCTCTGTAGTTCTCTGTAGTTCTCTATAGTTCTCTGTGTAGTTCTCTCTCTCTCTCTCTGTAGTTCTCTATAGTTCTCTGTAGTTCTCTGTAGTTCTCTATGTAGTTCTCTCTCTCTCTCTATAGTTCTCTATAGTTCTCTGTAGTTCTCTATAGTTCTCTATAGTTCTCTATAGTTCTCTATAGTTCTCTCTCTCTCTCTCTCTCTCTCTCTCTGTAGTTCTCTGTAGTTCTCTGTAGTTCTCTCTCTCTCTGTAGTTCTCTCTGTAGTTTCTCTCTCTGTAGTTCTCTGTAGTTCTCTGTAGTTCTCTCTCTCTCTCTCTCTCTCTCTCTGTAGTTCTCTGTAGTTCTCTATAGTTCTCTGTAGTTCTCTCTCTCTCTCTCTCTGTAGTTCTCTGTAGTTCTCTCTCTCTCTGTAGTTCTCTCTGTAGTTCTCTCTCTCTGTAGTTCTCTGTAGTTCTCTATAGTTCTCTGTGTAGTTCTCTCTGTAGTTCTCTCTCTCTCTCTCTGTAGTTCTCTATAGTTCTCTGTAGTTCTCTATAGTTCTCTGTGTAGTTCTCTCTCTCTCTCTATAGTTCTCTATAGTTCTCTGTAGTTCTCTATAGTTCTCTCTCTCTCTCTCTGTAGTTCTCTGTGTAGTTCTCTCTCTCTCTCTATAGTTCTCTATAGTTCTCTCTCTCTCTCTCTCTCTCTGTGTAGTTCTCTGTGTAGTTCTCTCTCTCTCTCTCTCTATAGTTCTCTATAGTTCTCTGTAGTTCTCTATAGTTCTCTCTCTCTCTCTGTAGTTCTCTATAGTTCTCTGTGTAGTTCTCTCTATAGTTCTCTCTCTCTCTCTCTCTGTAGTTCTCTGTGTAGTTCTCTCTGTAGTTCTCTATAGTTCTCTCTCTGTAGTTCTATGTAGTTCTCTCTCTCTGTAGTTCTCTGTAGTTCTCTATAGTTCTCTGTGTAGTTCTCTCTCTCTCTGTAGTTATCTGTAGTTCTCTCTGTAGTTCTCTCTGTAGTTCTCTGTAGTTCTCTCTATAGTTCTCTCTGTAGTTCTCTGTAGTTCTCTCTGTAGTTCTCTGTAGTTCTCTCTATAGTTCTCTATAGTTCTCTGTAGTTCACTCTGTAGTTCTCTCTCTCTCTATAGTTCTCTATAGTTCTCTGTAGTTCTCTCTATAGTTCTCTCTGTAGTTCTCTGTAGTTCTCTGTGTAGTTCTCTCCGTAGTTCTCTCTCTCTCTATAGTTCTCTATAGTTCTCTGTAGTTCTCTGTAGTTCTCTTTAGTTATCTGTAGTTCTCTCTCTCTATAGTTCTCTGTAGTTCTCTGTAGTTCTCTCTGTAGTTCTCTCTCTCTATATAGTTCTCTGTAGTTCTCTCTCTATAGTTCTCTATAGTTCTCTGTAGTTCTCTCTGTAGTTCTCTGTCTCTCTATAGTTCTCTGTAGTTCTCTATAGTTCTCTCTGTAGTTCTCTCTCTCTCTATAGTTCTCTGTAGTTCTCTCTGTAGTTCTCTCTCTCTCTGTAGTTCTCTGTAGTTCTCTCTCTCTCTCTATAGTTCTCTGTAGTTCTCTGTAGTTCTCTCTGTAGTTCTCTCTCTCTCTGTAGTTCTCTGTAGTTCTCTCTGTAGTTCTCTCTCTCTCTATAGTTCTCTGTAGTTCTCTGTAGTTCTCTCTATAGTTCTCTGTAGTTCTCTGTAGTTCTCTCTCTCTCTATAGTTCTCTGTAGTTCTCTGTAGTTCTCTCTGTAGTTCTCTCTCTCTCTATAGTTCTCTGTAGTTCTCTCTCTCTCTATAGTTCTCTGTAGTTCTCTCTCTCTCTATAGTTCTCTGTAGTTCTCTCTGTAGTTCTCTCTGTAGTTCTCTCTCTCTCTATAGTTCTCTGTAGTTCTCTCTCTCTCTATAGTTCTCTGTAGTTCTCTGTAGTTCTCTCTGTAGTTCTCTCTCTCTCTATAGTTCTCTGTAGTTCTATGTAGTTCTCTCTATAGTTCTCTGTAGTTCTCTCTGTAGTTCTCTCTCTCTCTATAGTTCTCTATAGTTCTCTGTAGTTCTCTGTAGTTCTCTCTGTAGTTCTCTCTCTCTATAGTTCTCTGTAGTTCTCTGTAGTTCTCTGTAGTTCTCTCTCTCTATAGTTCTCTGTAGTTCTCTCTGTAGTTCTCTGTAGTTCTCTGTAGTTCTCTCTGTAGTTCTCTCTCTCTCTATAGTTCTCTGTAGTTCTCTGTAGTTCTCTATAGTTCTCTGTCGTTCTCTCTGTAGTTCTCTCTGTAGTTCTCTCTCTATAGTTCTCTGTAGTTCTCTGTAGTTCTCTCTGTAGTTCTCTCTCTCTCTATAGTTCTCTGTAGTTCTCTCTCTCTCTAGAGTTCTCAATAGTTCTCTGTAGTTCTCTGTAGTTCTCTCTGTAGTTCTCTCTCTCTCTAGTTCTCTGTAGTTCTCTCTCTCTATAGTTCTCTTTAGTTCTCTGTAGTTCTCTATAGTTCTCTCTGTAGTTCTCTCTGTAGTTCTCTCTCTCTATAGTTCTGTGTAGTTCTCTGTAGTTCTCTATAGTTCTCTCTGTAGTTCTCTCTCTATAGTTCTCTGTAGTTCTCTCTGTAGTTCTCTCTCTCTCTGTAGTTCTCTGTAGTTCTCTCTCTCTCTATAGTTCTCTCTCTCTCTATAGTTCTCTGTAGTTCTCTCTGTAGTTCTCTCTCTCTCTGTAGTTCTCTGTAGTTCTCTCTGTATTTCTCTCTAGTTCTCTCTGTAGTTCTCTATAGTTCTCTATAGTTCTCTGTAGTTCTCTATAGTTCTCTATAGTTCTCTCTGTAGTTCTCTATAGTTCTCTATAGTTCTCTATAGTTCTCTCTGTAGTTCTCTCTATAGTTCTCTATAGTTCTATGTAGTTCTCTCTCTCTCTATAGTTCTCTGTAGTTCTCTATAGTTCTCTCTGTAGTTCTCTCTCTCTCTATAGTTCTCTATAGTTCTCTGTAGTTCTCTCTGTAGTTCTCTATAGTTCTCTATAGTTCTCTGTAGTTCTCTCTGTAGTTCTCTATAGTTCTCTCTGTAGTTCTCTCTATAGTTCTCTATAGTTCTATGTAGTTCTCTCTCTCTCTCTGTAGTTCTCTGTAGTTCTCTATAGTTCTCTGTAGTTCTCTGTAGTTCTCTATAGTTCTCTATAGTTCTCTGTGTAGTTCTCTCTGTAGTTCTCTCTCTCTCTCTCTGTAGTTCTCTCTGTAGTTCTCTCTCTCTCTGTAGTTCTCTGTAGTTCTCTATAGTTCTCTGTGTAGTTCTCTGTGTAGTTCTCTCTGTAGTTCTCTATAGTTCTCTATAGTTCTCTCTGTAGTTCTCTATAGTTCTCTGTAGTTCTCTCTGTAGTTCTCTATAGTTCTCTATAGTTCTCTCTGTAGTTCTCTCTGTAGTTCTCTATAGTTCTCTGTAGTTCTCTCTGTAGTTTTCTGTAGTTCTCTCTGTAGTTCTCTCTCTCTCTATAGTTCTCTATAGTTCTCTGTAGTTCTCTGTAGTTCTCTCTGTAGTTCTCTCTCTCTCTATAGTTCTCTGTAGTTCTCTGTAGTTCTCTCTGTAGTTCTCTCTCTCTCTATAGTTCTCTGTAGTTCTATGTAGTTCTCTCTGTAGTTCTCTCTCTCTCTATAGTTCTCTGTAGTTCTCTGTAGTTCTCTATAGTTCTCTGTAGTTCTCTGTAGTTCTCTCTGTAGTTCTCTCTCTCTATAGTTATCTGTAGTTCTCTGTAGTTCTCTCTGTAGTTCTCTCTCTCTCTATAGTTCTCTGTAGTTCTCTGTAGTTCTCTCTCTCTCTGTAGTTCTCTGTAGTTCTCTGTAGTTCTCTCTGTAGTTCTCTGTAGTTCTCTGTAGTTCTCTCTATCTCTATAGTTCTCTGTAGTTCTCTGTAGTTCTCTCTGTAGTTCTCTCTCTCTCTCTATAGTTCTCTCTCTCCCTGTAGTTCTCTCTCTCTCTATAGTTCTCTATAGTTCTCTGTAGTTCTCTCTCTCTCTGTAGTTCTCTGTAGTTCTCTGTAGTTCTCTCTCTCTCTATAGTTCTCTGTAGTTCTCTGTAGTTCTCTCTCTCTCTGTAGTTCTCTGTAGTTCTCTGTAGTTCTCTATAGTTCTCTCTCTCTCTATAGTTCTCTGTAGTTCTCTGTAGTTCTCTCTCTCTCTATAGTTCTCTGTAGTTCTTTGTAGTTCTCTCTCTCTCTATAGTTCTCTGTAGTTCTCTGTAGTTCTCTGTAGTTCTCTCTCTCTCTATAGTTCTCTGTAGTTCTCTATAGTTCTCTCTCTCTCTATAGTTCTCTGTAGTTCTCTGTAGTTCTCTCTCTCTCTGTAGTTCTCTGTAGTTCTCTCTCTCTCTATAGTTCTCTGTAGTTCTCTCTCTCTCTATAGTTCTCTGTAGTTCTCTCTCTCTCTGTAGTTCTCTGTAGTTCTCTATAGTTCTCTCTCTCTCTATAGTTCTCTATAGTTCTCTGTAGTTCTCTCTCTCTCTGTAGTTCTCTGTAGTTCTCTGTAGTTCTCTCATCGTTTGCGTCATTGCGTCATCGTTTGCGTCATCGTTTGCGTCATCGTTTGCGTCATCGTTTGCGTCCTCGTTTGCGTCATTGCGTCATCGTTTGCGTCATTGCGTCCTCGTTTGCATCATTGCGTCCTCGTTTGCGTCATTGCGTCCTCGTTTGCGTCATTGCGTCCTCGTTTGCGTCATTGCGTCATCGTTTGCGTCATTGCATCATCGTTTGCGTCCTCGTTTGCGTCATCGTTTGTGTCATTGCGTCATCGTTTGTGTCATTGCGTCATCGTTTGCGTCATTGCGTCCTCGTTTCCGTCATCGTTTGTGTCATTGCGTCATCGTTTGTGTCATTGCGTCATCGTTTGCGTCATTGCGTCCTCGTTTGCGTCATCGTTTGCGTCATTGCGTCCTCGTTTGCGTCATCGTTTGCGTCATCGTTTGTGTCATTGCGTCATCGTTTGCGTCATTGCGTCATCGTTTGCGTCATTGCGTCCTCGTTTGCGTCATCGTTTGTGTCATTGCGTCATCGTTTGTGTCATTGCGTCATCGTTTGCGTCATTGCGTCCTCGTTTGCGTCATCGTTTGCGTCATTGCGTCATCGTTTGCGTCATCGTTTGTGTCATTGCGTCATCGTTTGCGTCATTGCGTCATCGTTTGCGTCATTGCGTCCTCGTTTGCGTCATTGCGTCCTCGTTTGCGTCATCGTTTGTGTCATTGCGTCATCGTTTGTGTCATTGCGTCCTCGTTTGCGTCATTGCGTCCTCGTTTGCGTCATTGCGTCCTCGTTTGCGTCATTGCGTCCTCGTCTGCGTCATTGCGTCATCGTTTGCGTCATTGCGTCCTCGTTTGCGTCATGACGTAACCGTTTGCGTCATTGCGTCATCGTTTGCGTCATGACGTAACCGTTTGCGTCATTGCGTCCTCGTTTGCGTCATTGCGTCATCGTTTGCGTCATTGCGTCCTCGTTTGCGTTATTGCGTCCTCGTTTGCGTCATTGCGTCATCGTTTGCGTCATTGCGTCCTCGTTTGCGTCATGACGTTACCGTTTGCGTCATTGCGTCCTCGTTTGCGTCATTGCGTCATCGTTTGCGTCATGACGTAACCGTTTGCGTCATTGCGTCCTCGTTTGCGTCATTGCGTCATCGTTTGCGTCATGACGTAACCGTTTGCGTCATTGCGTCCTCGTTTGCGTCATTGCGTCATCGTTTGCGTCATTGCGTCATCGTTTGCGTCATTGCGTCCTCGTTTGCGTCATTGCGTCCTCGTTTGCGTCATTGCGTCCTCGTTTGCGTCATTGCGTCATCGTTTGCGTCATCGTTTGCGTCATCGCGTCCTCGTTTGCGTCATTGCGTCATCGTTTGCGTCATTGCGTCATCGTTTGCGTCATTGCGTCCTCGTTTGCGTCATTGTGTCATCGTTTGCGTCATTGCGTCCTCGTTTGCGTCATTGTGTCATCGTTTGCGTCATTCCGTCCTCGTTTGCGTCATGACGTAACCGTTTGCGTCATTGCGTCATCATTTGCGTCATGCTGTAACCGTTTGCGTCATTGCGTCCTCGTTTGCGTCATTGCGTCATCGTTTGCGTCATGACGTAACCGTTTGCGTCATTGCGTCCTCGTTTGCGTCATTGCGTCCTCGTTTGCGTCATTGCGTCCTCGTTTGCGTCATTGCGTCATCGTTTGCGTCATGCTGTAACCGTTTGCGTCATTGCGTCCTCGTTTGCGTCATGGCGTCATCGTTTGCGTCATGACGTAACCGTTTGCGTCATTGCGTCCTCGTTTGCGTCATTGCATCATCGTTTGCGTCATTGCGTCCTCGTTTGCGTCATGACGTAACCGTTTGCGTCATTGCGTCATCGTTTGCGTCATGCTGTAACCGTTTGCGTCATTGCGTCCTCGTTTGCGTCATTGCGTCATCGTTTGCGTCATGACGTAACCGTTGCGTCATTGCGTCCTCGTTTGCGTCATTGCGTCATCGTTTGCGTCATCGTTTGCGTCATTGCGTCATCGTTTGCGTCATTGCGTAACCCTTTGCGTCATTGCGTCATCGTTTGCGGCATTGCGTCATCGTTTGCGTCATTGCGTCCTCGTTTGCGTCATGACGTAACCGTTTGCGTCATTGCGTCATCGTTTGCGTCATGACGTAACCGTTTGCGTCATTGCGTCCTCGTTTGCGTCATTGCGTCATCGTTTGCGTCATGACGTAACCGTTTGCGTCATTGCGTCCTCGTTTGCGTCATTGCGTCATCGTTTGCGTCATTGCGTCCTCGTTTGCGTCATTGCGTCCTCGTTTGCGTCATTGCGTCATCGTTTGCGTCATGACGTAACCGTTTGCGTCATTGCGTCCTCGTTTGCGTCATTGCGTCCTCGTTTGCGTCATTGCGTCCTCGTTTGCGTCATTGCGTCCTCGTTTGCGTCATTGCGTCATCGTTTGCGTCATGACGTAACCGTTTGCGTGCCTGCTTCATAAAGCCAAACCGCGCGGAAACCCCTCACAGCTCACACCGACAACAACAACAATGGCCGATGCTTTGGACCGCGTGCTCCCCTCCAGCTTCCTCTGGACCTCTTCAGAAGACCAGATTCCAGTAGGCAGCTGGTCTCTCCAGTGGACCTCTGCTGCTTGCTAAGTTTCTCCATCGTTGAGTACAAACTGGATTAAACGTGGGCTTTTTGTTGTTGTTCAGTTGTAGTTCTCTCTCTCTCTGTAGTTCTCTGTAGTTCTCTGTAGTTCTCTCTAGTTCTCTCTGTAGTTCTCTGTAGTTCTCTCTGTAGTTCTCTCTGTAGTTCTCTGTAGTTCTCTCTGTAGTTCTCTGTAGTTCTCTCTCTCTCTATAGTTCTCTCTGTAGTTCTCTCTAGTTCTCTCTGTAGTTCTCTGTAGTTCTCTCTCTCTCTATAGTTCTCTCTGTAGTTCTCTGTAGTTCTCTGTAGTTCTCTCTGTAGTTCTCTGTAGTTCTCTCTGTAGTTCTCTCTATAGTTCTCTATAGTTCTCTATAGTTCTCTCTGTAGTTCTCTCTATAGTTCTCTCTCTCTATAGTTCTCTGTAGTTCTCTCTATAGTTCTCTCTCTCTATAGTTCTCTGTAGTTCTCTATAGTTCTCTCTGTAGTTCTCTCTATAGTTCTCTCTCTCTATAGTTCTCTGTAGTTCTCTCTGTAGTTCTCTCTGTAGTTCTCTCTATAGTTCTCTATAGTTCTCTGTAGTTCTCTCTGTAGTTCTCTCTATAGTTCTCTCTCTCTATAGTTCTCTGTAGTTCTCTCTGTAGTTCTCTCTGTAGTTCTCTCTGTAGTTCTCTCTATAGTTCTCTGTAGTTCTCTCTGTAGTTCTCTCTGTAGTTCTCTCTCTCTCTATAGTTCTCTGTAGTTCTCTCTCTCTCTATAGTTCTCTGTAGTTCTCTCTCTCTCTATAGTTCTCTGTAGTTCTCTCTGTAGTTCTCTCTGTAGTTCTCTCTCTCTCTATAGTTCTCTCTGTAGTTCTCTCTCTCTCTATAGTTCTCTGTAGTTCTCTCTGTAGTTCTCTCTCTCTCTATAGTTCTCTGTAGTTCTCTCTGTAGTTCTCTGTAGTTCTCTCTGTAGTTCTCTCTCTCTCTATAGTTCTCTGTAGTTCTCTCTGTAGTTCTCTGTAGTTCTCTCTCTATAGTTCTCTGTAGTTCTCTCTGTAGTTCTCTGTAGTTCTCTCTCTATAGTTCTCTGTAGTTCTCTCTCTCTGTAGTTCTCTCTCTCTCTATAGTTCTCTCTCTCTGTAGTTCTCTCTCTCTCTATAGTTCTCTATAGTTCTCTCTCTCTGTAGTTCTCTCTCTCTCTATAGTTCTCTCTCTCTGTAGTTCTCTATAGTTCTCTGTAGTTCTCTCTCTCTCTCTATAGTTCTCTGTAATTCTCCCTCTCTCTATAGTTCTCTCTCTCTCTGTAGTTCTCTCTCTCTCTATAGTTCTCTCTCTCTCTATAGTTCTCTCTCTCTCTCTATAGTTCTCTGTAGTTCTCTCTATAGTTCTCTGTAGTTCTCTATAGTTCTCTGTAGTTCTCTCTCTCTCTCTATAGTTCTCTGTAGTTCTCTCTCTCTCTATAGTTCTCTCTCTCTCTGTAGTTCTCTCTCTCTCTGTAGTTCTCTCTCTCTCTATAGTTCTCTCTCTCTCTGTAGTTCTCTCTCTCTCTGTAGTTCTCTCTCTCTCTCTGTAGTTCTCTCTCTCTCTATAGTTCTCTCTCTCTCTATAGTTCTCTCTGTAGTTCTCTATAGTTCTCTCTGTAGTTCTCCCTCTCTGTGGTTCTCTGTGGTTCTCTGTGGTTCTCTGTGGTTCTCACCTTGGTGTTGGTGGCCTCCAGCTGGCAGTGCAGGCTCTGGTAGCTGGAGACCACCAACAGGCTGTAGTTCTCTGTGGTTCTCTGTGGTTCTCTGTGGTTCTCACCTTGGTGTTGGTGGCCTCCAGCTGGCAGTGCAGGCTCTGGTAGCTGGAGACCACCAACAGGCTGTAGTTCTCTGTGGTTCTCTGTGGTTCTCACCTTGGTGTTGGTGGCCTCCAGCTGGCAGTGCAGGCTCTGGTAGCTCCTCTTCAGCTGCTGCTTGTCTCTGATGAGCGAGGCCAGGCGGTGCAGAGGGCCAGAGTTCAGCTGGTCAGCGTGGCTCCTGAGGACCCTGCCCAGAGCCTCCGTCTGCCGCACCACCGCTCCCCACGACTATCAGAGGGGGGGGGGGGGGGGGGGGGACCATGAGACACTCACACAACCACACATGCTCTCTGAGAGGTAACAGGAAGTGATGTCATAGCGCTCACCTTGTTGACGGTGCTGACGTAGTCCGCTGCTTCCTGTTTCTCTGTCTGCTGAGTCATGCTGAGCAGCAGAGCAGCGTACTCCTTATCACTCTTTACTCTCTGAGTCATGAAGCGCTTCACCGTGTCCAGCAGCTACACACACACACACACACACACACACAGAGACACAGTCACACACACACACACACACACAGAGACACAGTCACACACACACACACACACAGAGACACAGTCACACACACACACAG